>CM052801.1:73968922-73983865 GCA_028533885.1 Nasua narica | reverse complement strand
GCAACTGCCTCCCCCCCCCTGGGCGGGGGGGGCGCCCCCCCCCCCCCCCCCCCCCCCCCCCCCCCCCCCCCCCCCCCCCCCCCCCGCTGCTTTTTAAAGGACTACTTTTGTTTTGGAGTCCACAACTACTAGAGGTATCCTGGGGGAGTCAGTTTGATGCAGACTGTTCTCATACTACATTAGATTTTCTTTTCTTATGCAGTAGGAAGCTACTAAGGTGTCTTAATTAAGGCAAATAAAAAGTATACTGTATAAAAAAAGTATGCTGTATAAACAGTTCCACTTGATTTTCAGTGGCTAGTTGATCTTGACCTAGCCAGGAGGAGCATCAATGTCATATTAATTATGCATCAATTCATATGTCTCGGAGATGGTGAAGATGGTAATGTTTTGCCATTACTTACTTTACCAACTAGACTTCTTATAACAATTCAGATTTTACAGTTTTTGGGTTTTAAGAAACCCAAAATAAGAAATAATTTAATGCTTTAAGAAAATAATTTACATGAAAGCATGATTTTGACATTAAAAGTTTCATACTTTCCTGGTAATTTGCATCTTAAAAATTATGACATAGGGTAGTGTCAATATAACATGACTCAGCATAGTGATAGATGTTTGGTAGCAGGCTTTTAGTAGCAGGACCGAGTTGTGCCCCATGAAAAAGAAAATGCTTATATATAATTCCATCTTACCAAGCCTGTAACTGTCTGCACATACCATTTTTATGAATGGAGTGTGTACAGTTAATTTACCTTGTGAAATATAATACCTTTAAAATAGCATAATATTGTATTTTTCTATAACAGAAGCAATGCTTGCTTATTGTAAAAAAATTTGGAAAATAAAAGCATACAGAAGAAAATACAAAATACTCCTCACCACCAACCTTGAATAGATATTAACATTTTGAGGTACTTCCTTTATACTCCCACACTCATTACCTTTATGTGTGTATGAATGAATGTATAAAATGTACTTTCTAAAAATGTACATTTTAATTTTTAAAGCTTTATTTACTTATTTGTTTTTGAGATTTTATTCCTTAGAAAGAGAGAGAGAGAGTGTTCACAAGCAGGGGCAGAGGGAGAAGCAGGCTCCCTGCTGAGCTGGGAGCCAGCCATGGGCTCCATCCCATGGAGATCAGGACCTGAGCTGAAGGCAGACGCTTAATTAACCACCTGAGCCATCCAGGCACCCCTCTAAAAATGTACATTTTTTAAAAAAGCCATATGTTTATTATTTTTTTAAGATTTTATTTGTTCATTTAACAGAGAGAGAGAGGCAGGCAGAGGCAAAAGGAGAAGCGGATTTCCCGCTAAGCAGGGAGCCCAATGTCAGACTCCATCCTAGGACCGTGGGATCATGACTTGAGCTGAAGGCAGACACTTAATCGACTGAGCCACCCAGGTTCCCCAAAAATGGTTCATACTGTGTATATATAGTTTGGTATTTAAAATATTCTAGTTATTGAGGGGTGCCTTCGTGGCTCAGTGGGTTAAGCCTTTGCCTTCAGCTCAGGTCATGATCTCAGGGTCCTGGGATCCAGCCCCACATCGGGCTCTCTGCTCAGCAAGGAGCCTCCTTCCTCCTCTCTCTCTGCCTGCCTCTCTGCCTACTTGTGATCTCTCTCTGTCAATAAATAAATAAAATCTTTAAGAAAAAAAAATAAAGTATTCTAGTTATTGGGACTCCTGGATGGCTCAGGCAGTTAAGTGTCTAACTCTTGATTTCAACTCAAGTCATGACTTCAGGGTTGTGAGGTCAAGCCCTGTGGTGGACTCTGCTTGGCGTGGAGCCTACTTAAAAAAGAAGTTCTAGTTATTGTCCTGTGAGCATTCTTATATTCATATTAAGGAATCAAATCTTTAATAGTGTTTTTAAAGGCTGCAAGATATTCCATTTTAAGGATATACTATATTTTATGTAGCCTTTATCTACTATTGGGCATTTAAGTTGTTTCTAATTTTCTACTGTTTTAAATAATCCTTAAATGTACATAATTTCTTATGTTTATTTGGTTTCAAAAATTTCTAGAAATTGATTTCTTGGATCAGTGGGTATGAACATTTTTCAGGAGCTTGATTCATAGTGTCAAATTGCTTTCTAGACAGGTTACCTCATTTTGAAATCCCATCAGTGGTGTGTGGAAGTGTCTTGCCAACACAGAACAATCCATTTAAAAACCTTTAAATTTGATGAGTGAGTTATGTTATCTTTATTCTTTACATTTCTTTTTGTAAAAAATATTTTTATTTATTTATTTGACAGAGAAAAAGAGATCACAAGTAGGCAGAGAGGCAGATCCCAGGACCCTGAAATCATGCCCTGAGCTGAAGGCAGAGGCATAATCACTGAGCCACCCAGGCACCCTTGCACTTCTTTTGGTTGACAGTGAAGTTGAACATATTTTCATGTACATCTTGGTCGTTGATAATTTTCATTTTTGAATCTGTTTATGTCCTTGGTGCAAGGTTTTACCTATGAGCTGTTGGTATCATTTTGCTTTTTGACAAACTGTAGTTTTCCTTTCTTTTTTGTCGCTAAGTCTAGAAATCCTTTCATTTGCAAATTATTCCTTTATTGAAGGCTTTGAATGTCCTTCCCCATTCTAATATTAAGTGGCTATTTGCAAAATGTTTTTCTAGTTTTTTATGGTTCATTTTTGTTTATCGTTTTCCTCCATCTGGAATTTATTTTAGTAAAAGTTATGTGATGAGGCTATAATATTTGTCTTTTGAAAATAAAAGTTTTCCAAGAACCATTTAATAAATAATACTGCATGGATTCATAATGCCAGATTTACAGTGTAGTAAGTCTTATAAGGATTGAAGTAAGTCTTATAAGGATTGAAGTCTTATAAGGATTTAAGCATTACTTTGATGTTTGAATGTCATTGCATGGTTAATCGTCATCATTTCTTGGCAAAACTAAAACACTTTGCAGAATTTCCTACAGATAACTGCATAGAACTGCCCCCTCCTTTCTTTTCTTTTCTTTTTTTAAAATAAAGTCCTATCCTTCCACGTGGCTTAATAGTTGTATGACTCACAGTTCTTTTCTCACTGAGCATGCATGTAATCTGCTCTCTGGTTAGCAGCTGTGGTTTCTTTTTCCTTGCAGCATCTGTTTTTGTTTGCACCATTGGTTCTCAAAGTGCCTGTGCTCAAAAAGAGTTTTTCAGTATTGGTTGCTATAGGCCGGTGAGGTCTGCTTGTTACTGTTTCTCATAATATTTGGCTTTAAAGCATTTTCTTTCATTTTTTTCAAATATCTACAGACCCTTTTTCTCTCTCCACTGTACTTATGGTTAATGTTTTAACTCACTACGGAGTAGCCCAGCAATTCTATTACCATACATCTTACTCATGCAACAAGCCTTCAGAGTTATAGATGGACTTTTCATTATCTTGTCCTGAATGACAGCACAACCCCCTTCTAGGGAATACTGAATCAAGAAATCACCTGTCTTTGCAGAGGGCATCTGTTGAAAGCAGATGCCAGAGCCATAGGGTTGTCATTTCCCATCAGGCTCCAACATCAGAGTCTCTAATACTTCAAAGACTCTCTCCATTCTTGCATCGACAAACAGCTGTGGTGCCTCCTGTTTTCTGGTTGCTTTTGTTTCTAGTCCTGACATTTCTCTTAGATGGAAAAATAGATGAGGAAACTTTAATATTTGAGAGCATATTAATGATATTTTACATACTGTAAATGCTTACATTTCAGTAATATCAATTACTAAAGAGCACAGAAAATTTAATTTTTAAAATTTTTATGTTAGGAAATATGTTTTTGAGTTGGTTGATTTTATCCCCACATAATTCTGGCGTATATTTTTCATGTCATAAGAACTGAATATAATAATTTCTCTCATTTTATATACTTATGAACATATATATATCATTATGTGCAAGTTGATTATTTTCCCTTTCTACTGCTTCTAGGGATTTTAGATTGTTGTAGAATATTTACTCCTTTCTAATAGCTCTGAGATAGTGAGGAATCATAATTGATTCTGGCAATGTTTCATAGATAGTAATCAGTAGAATCAGAATACAGTTCAGATCCAGTTTACTGCTCATCAGCTAGAGAAGTTACCCTTCCTTTTTCAATTCCATCAGTCTTTGTGTGAACTTCATGATATACCCCAAGGACGATGCAGTATTGGTCCCACCACAACAGCTTTGTGAAAATTAAAATTTTAGTAGAACCAAGTGGGGATGATTCCTTTTGCATAGTTTCTTTCACAGAAGGGTTATTATCTAAGCAGACTGTATTTGGTGCTAGAGTGAAACAACAATTGGGATTGCTTAGGGTTGGTGTCTAAGTGGGCTTTTTACCTACCTTAACACCTACTACCTAATTCATAGTGCTTAATAGATTTTGTTTGAATAAATAAGTCCAGTCAGAATGCTGCCCAGGAAATAAGGAGGATGGGGCTTGGAAGGCGAAGATCAGGATTTGCCTGCCTCTATGACAGACAATAAGTACAGGACTACAGAGAATGTGACCATTAAGGTAACTATTTTACCTTGTATATTCTCTGTGATGAGGCTGCAACTTCTGACCCCTGCTTGATAAGGAATGTACATGGTACTATTGGGAGATATTTTCCATGGGCTTCATGTTCGCATATCTTGTGAATGAGAACTGAATTTTGGAAGAATAAGAGAGTTTCTCTCTGGAAAGCACAGTCATGCTTACTGTCCAGTAAACTAAAGATAATGTCTCCTTTTGAACAAAGTGCGTGCTGGCTTATTGCCTATTATAAAGATTTGGGATCCCCTAGCTTAGAGTTCGTCTCCTATAATGCGTTGTAGTATGTGGGTAAGCATTCATCTGTACCCATTTATGTTACCCCTGTGGGATTTGGAAAGCAAGGGGAACTGATAAAAATATGCTGCTTATGCCACTTGCTATGCTGTGAGTAATAAAGTCCTTTGTCTCTCACATAGGAATCTCATGCCTTCTGCCAGCATCTATACAACTGTGTTAGGCTAACTTGTTGGCTTACAAGTAGGACAAAGTCTCAGATATTTCTGAGTTTTTGGCAAGTACTCAGGACAGTGGTTTTGCCTGTAAGATGTTACTTCCCTTTTCAAGAAACTTGTTTAATTTTCTTTAATTCTTGTTTATTGAATTGGTTAAAAATACTGAAAAATTAATAAGGGTCCACTCTTTAAGGAGCTGAGAAAGCTATATGTTGGCCCAGACAAAACAGTTCTGAATTGGGAAATTATGAACAGCTGAGAGCTTTAAGTGGCGTTCATTATTTTCTTAATTAAAAATTGGACTTGAAGTCAAGTTTATGTTCTGCTTTCTGTTGCAAGAAGCAACCTAAGATATGAATGTGGCAAGGAGACTGAGAATCTCTCTGACCCTGCTTTGTGATTCTAGTGGAACAGAATATTTGAAATTTGGGATAGGAAGTCACAATAGTGTGTTGGAGGAGTAGAAAAGCACATATAGAACATGGGCTTTGAAGTAACACCTCAGTTTGGAACCCTGGTGCTGTCAGTTATTACTAGTTTTTAACACTGGGCATGCTATTCAATATCTCTTTGATTCATATATATAATGTGGAATAATAGCTACCTCATAAAGCTGTTATGAGGATCAGACATAATTATGCAAAGCCTGTAGCATTGTGATCTAGCATACGTGGTGTGGGGGGGCAGAGAGAGACAGACAGAAATAGAAATAGTCACCCCAGTTCCACTTAGATTATTATTGTGAATTTAGAGTTCTCATTTCAAATTATTTCTCCATTTAACCCTCATGTTTTTAAAAAAAATTTTTTTTGAAGGTTTTATATATTTATTAGACAGAGAGATCACAAGTAGGCAGAGAGAGGGGGGAAGCAGGCTCCCTGCTGATCCCAGGACCCTGAGATCATGACCTGAGCCGAAGGCAGAGGCTTTAACCCATTGAGTCACCCAGGCGCCCCCTAAAATTTTTTTTTTATTAAGTAAACTCTACCCTCAGTGTGGAGCTTGAACTCACGACTCTGATATGAAGAGTGATATGCTCTACTGACTGAATCAGCCAGGTGCCTGCCCCTCATGTTCCCTTAAGCAGAAAATCCTTTTTTTTTTATTCATTTGAGAGAGAGAGAAAGAGAGAGAGAGAGAGCGCACAAGCAGGGGGAGAGGCAGAGGAAGGAGAAGCAGAGTCCCTGCTGAGCTGGGAGCCCAATGTTGTTGGGCTCAATTCCAGGACCCTAGGATCATGACCTGAACTGAAGGCAGACACTTAACCATCTGAGCGACCCAGGTACCCCAAACAGAAAATTCTATGACGATATCTCTGTTACTGATGAGGATTTGTTCCAGCAACACACTTCTATGATTAGAAATTTTTCCAGAGATAGAAATGTGTCAGATTTTCAAACATTATCTACGTTTTTTTTTAATAAGAGGGACTATAGCAATTTATATCATTAAATATCACCTAAAGAAGACTCATGCATCTTAGTTTAAGTTACAACAATTTGTGACAAAAACTGTACACTCTTTTGTACATGGAATAAAATAAAACTATAATTAGTATAATTAATATAGTATAATAGTATAATTTTGGAAAGTCATTTTCTATACCTACTTTGGCAGAAATGCTGGCCAGTGGGCCAGGACTTGCGCTGGGTGGCATATGGACCTGTCTGTGGCTGTTGTGGCTGCAGCTTGGGAGGCAGCAAACAGATTTCCGTTCCATCCGACTCCTCTCCTTCTTTTCCCTAGCTTCATTTGACCTCTGAAGCTCAAGAGTGATACAGAATGTAATTTAGATCAGATTATTTAAAGTGATCTCTTAACCTCTTTAAAAGCCTCCTAGCAGTTTCACGAGGAGAGTTTTGAAGGAAGGCAGGAAATAGTGCACAGCAGTCTGTCTGCTGTTGAGTTGTTGCCAATACTATTTGATAGGATTTATGATTAAACCAAGACAAAAGAAAAATGATTCAGTGGTTATAAAGGTGCTTATCAGCAAGGATACTAATTAATTGAGATGTAAACTTACTGCTTAAGAGAAAAAAATACACAGCTATTTAATTTAAAAAACTTTGCAGGCAGTCTCTCATTGATTCTGATAAACTGTGTTTATGGTAAGTGCGTTAGTTTCCTGTGTCTGCCGTAACAAATTACCACAAATTTGGTGGCTTAAAACAACAGAAATTTAGGGACGCCTGGGTGGCTCAGTTGGTTAAGTATCTACCTTTGGCTCAGATCATGATCCCAGGGTCCTGGAATCAAGTTTCCCATCTGGCTCCTTGCTCAGTGGGGAGCCTGCTTCTCCCTCTGCCTGCTGCTTCCCCTGCTTCTCCCTCTGCCTGCTACTCCCCCTGTTTATGCTCTCTCTCCCTCTCTCTGACAAATAAATAAAAATATTTTAAAAATTAAAATAAAACAACAGAAGTTTATTATTTTCTTTACAGTTCTGGAGACCAGAATATGAGATGAGTCTTATGGGGCTAAAATCAAATTTCAGCAGTGCTGTTTGCCCTTCAGAGGCTCTATGAGAATTCTTTCCTTGCCTCTTGCAGCTTCTGGCAACTGCTGGCATTCTTGGCTGCATCACACTCCAGTGTCTCCTCCGTCTTCACCATGGCCTTCTCCTTAGCGTGTCTGTCTAATCTCCCTCTGCCTTCCTTTTGTAAGGATATGCGTGATAGCAGTTAGGACCCACCTGGGTCATTCAGGATAATCTCCTCAATGCAAGATTCTTAATTATTTCTGCACAATTTTACCATATAAGCCAATATTCACAGGAATTAGGACATGATATCTTTGAGGACCACCATTCAACTCACTTCAGGAAGAAAAGGAATAAATTTTCCTTTTCTTTTTTTTGTGTGTGTGGGAAAGGTAAGGCATCTTTATAATGGTCTTTTCCCAAGTCCTGCTTGTCCCCAATGAAGGCAGGCTTTAAGGCTGTTGTGAAATGAATGTTTCCATAAGGAATAAATTAAGTTTGTTTTTTCATCTTTAGATGGAACCATATTAAATACAATACCAATTTTGTATATTTTTCTTTTTTTTTTAAAAAAGATTTTGTTTATGGGGCGCCTGGGTGGCTCAGTGGGTTAAGGCCTCTGCCTTCGGCTCAGGTCATGATCTCGGGGTCCTGAGATCGAGCCCCACATCGGGCTCTCTGCTCAGCGGGAAGCCTGTTTTCCCCTTTCTCTGCCTGCCTCTCTGCCTACTTGTGATCTCTCTCTGTATCAAATAAATCAAGTCTTTAAAAAAAAAAGATTTTGTTTATTTGACAGAGAGAGAGAGAGATCACAAGTAGGCAGAGAGGCAGTCAGAGAGAGAGAGAGGGGGAAGCAGGCTCCCTGCTGAGCAGAGAGCCCGATGTGGGGCTCTATCCCAGGACCCCCGAGATCATGACCTGAGCCGAAGGCAGAGGCTTTAACCCACCGAGCCACCCAGGCGCCCCATATTTTTCTTGAATATAATATGTTTGTTACTAGTTCTATTCAGTTGTCCTAGTGTACCTGTTAATTAAATGATTTTTAATGTAAAAATTCCTTTTTGGTTTAATTGTACATCACAAGATAAAAAATTTAAAAGTTTAAATTTTATCCATTATATCTATATAGAAGTTAATTTTCACTTTTTTGAAGGAAAATATGAGATGCTATTACTGTGAGATATTTAAAGAAATTAAGATACAGAATGTTTTGTGTTATTCCTTATCTTTCTTTCCATGGTTGTATTTTTCTTTTGGCACTGTTATTCTATTTACCTAATTCTTAGAAAGGATGTTTATACAGATTTAAAATCTGAAAAATCCTAGAACAAGATTTCCTTAATTAAGGGCTTTAATTTTGAGTTTATTATGCCTTATTTGATTTCACTCAGTTAAGTTAGAATAATAATTAATTGTAATTTTAAGTGGTGTTTACTAGGTAGATATATTAGCTCATCCAGACAATAGTTTATTATTGCAAATTTAACTAAATTCCCTAAGGGAATTCATAATATTACTTGGTAATCTAAATAATCTTTTTTTTAGAGGGAAAGAACATAAAGCCTCACACAATATGTAAATTATTAAAGTAATGTGTTCATAATATTTAAATTATTTTATTAAAATCACTTATTAATACTGATATTTTGGCTTTTTTTATATTGTCAAATTGTACACTCATTTTATTTGTGTTTGGGGGTACAGTTATGCATCACACCAACAATTGACTTGTCTGCTGATAAAACAAATCAAGAATAGAATTATGATTGCTTTTATTTTGTAGCTGAGCAAAGAGTAATTTTGATTTTTTTTCCTGTCAGTGCTTTAAACACTCTTTATCTGATTATGGTGCTTTCTCTTGACCATTATTTTCAGTCTTCTCTGCTTGCTTTTTTTGCCTCAACTCAGCTTGTAGATATTGGCTGTCCCAATGGCCCATTCTTGAACTCTTTCCAACTCAGTACTCTGATGTTAGGTGATGTCTTCCATTTCTATGATTTTATAGTATTAACCATATTCCCACAACTTTCCATTTTATATATCCAGCCCAGCCCTCATGTCTGAGATCTATAATCATCTGACTAACCCCTCCATTGGTTCTCTTTCAGATATCTCACATTATACAAATAGAAAATTGAATCTTTCATTCTACCCTCTGCTTCAAAAAACAAAACTCTCACCAGCAACAACAACAAAAACAAAAATCTTGTTCAAACCCCCCTTTTATTAAATACCCTCTTACTTATCCCACATAGACAGTCACTTGCCCAATCTCTGTAAATACTAATACCAAAATATATTTCAAATTCTATCTAATTTTCTTATCCTCACTCTTGCAATCTTTTTTTTTAAAGATTTTATTTATTCATTTAACAGAGAGAGAACACAAGCAGGCAGAGAGGCAGGCAGAGGCAGAGAGAGGAGCAGGCTCCCCGCGGAGCAAGGAGCCCGATGCGGGACTTGATCCCAAGATGCTGGGATCACGACCTGAGCCAAAGGCAGTTGCCCAACCAACTGAGCCACCCAGGCGTCCCTCACTCTTGCAATCTTAACTTAAACTACCATCATCTATCTCTAGGACCACTGTATTATTTATGGGTCTATAATGCTAGCTATTATACAGAATAATGAACTGGGCATAATTTTGATTTTAGGATTTCAGATTAATTGTAAATAGTAATTTTTCAACTCCTAGGATTCTGAGGTTACAAGAGTAAGAGGCAAAACCCTAAATGTAAAAGAAACAAACTTAAAAAAAATAATGGTTTAATATTTCCTCCTCAATAGAACTGCATGATGCTTGGGTGTCCAGAGGAGGTAAGCCAGCATATTGAGAAACTTCTGTTTCAAGTTCAGATTTTGGTTTCTAGTAATTCTGTCTGTCCTTTTATTTAGTCATTTAAATTCTTATGGTGGTAGGAAGAAGAATCCAAATTAATTCTCAAATAATCATAACTAATGTTTTCTTTTGCCTATCATAAAATTTTATATTAGGTGAGTGTGTGTTTGCACTCACACATATATTTATACATGTATATTAATATTCCAAATAGGTAATTTACAATATTGCTAATAAGTAAATAGGTCTCGTCCCTCAGGGTGAGGAAGTTAAAAATTGGTAGGAGGCTGTTCTTAAGAGGGCAGAACACATGCTGAATGATGTATGATGGGTTAAGGTACACCATAGATGTTCTTTCTGACAGAGGTAAGTAATATTTTTATTTTTTAACCAAATAAGTATAATGAACTAATGTAAGCAAAATATATTTCTATGATGAGGTAGCAGTGGTTCTCAACAGGTTGTAGGAGCATTTGAACCCCAGGGGACATTTTTTGTCTGCCATGATTGGAGGGTTTTAGTGGCATCTGGTGGGTAAGTGCCAGGGATGCTGCTAAATATCCCACAATACCCAGGATAGTCTCACACAACAAATAGTCATAGAGCCTAAAATGTCAGTAGTGCTTCAGTTAAGAAACTCTTTTAGGGTATTTTTTTCAACCTGCCAAATACTTGTCCTAAGTATTTTTCAAAATTTCATTTAACCTTTAAAAGAGGTGTAATGGTTATAATAATTCCATGATTTTATTTTTGTGAAAACTGAAATGATTGGAAGTATATTTGTGTGTACTTGGAATAATTTAGGAGAGGAAGGAATCGAGAATGAATACCAGGTTTCTGGCTTGCACAATTCAACAGGAGGATGTTGGTGACATTATCTGAGATAAGAGAAACAGATGTATGGAAGACGATCTTCAGATTTTACAGAATTTGTACAGATTTTGTAGAATTTGAGGTGTCTGAGAGATATCAAGAGAAATTCTGAAGATCAGAACATAGGTGTTCAGACATAGTTTTAATTTGAAACCTGTTGGTATATAAATATAATTTAACCCTGGGATTGGATGAAATCACCCACTAAAGTGTATATCTTAAGAAGGAAAGGGTACCTTGTCACAGCTCTTAGAAACTGTGAACGACATTCACAATACAGGTAGGGGAAAATCCAGCAAGAGACTAAAAAAGTAGCCAGAGAGGTAATAAGTGATGCAGAAGTGTAGTCTCCCAAGCCAAGAGAGGGGAAATGCTTCCAGTTAGATGAATCGTTATTTATACAGAGGCTATTGTGACCTAGGTGGGCATGAAAGTGATTAGAAGCCCAATTACAGTGGGTTGAGAAATCCATGGTAAGAAAGAAATTTAGTTGTATTGTAGGTTTATGTAAGTTTGGCTGTGAAGGAGGAAGAGGTAGATGGGGATGTGGGATCGGGGGAGGATTTTTGTGTTTTTGAAAAGATCAGAGAGAATTCCCCATTGGTATTTTAAAAGATAAATTCTAAAGATATCGAAGCATATCAAGTGCAGTTTGTTAATAAACAAGCTTTAAATGAGTGTGTGTATATATATATGTATATATATACATATATATATTTAAGATTTTATTTATTTACTTGAGAGTGTGAGCGAGAGGGAGCACAAGCTAGGGGAAGGGCAGAAGGAGAAGGAGGAACAGACTCCCCACTGGACAGGGAGCCCAATGTGTGACTCTGTCCCAGGATCCTAGGATTATGACCTGAGCAGAAGGCAGACACTTAACCGACTAAACCACGCAGGCGCCCTAAATGAGTATATTTCTATGTGACTTTTTTGCCTTCATGGTCATGGTGGATAATATTTTATAATATATATTTGCAAAAGATTTTATTTATTTGAGAGAGAAAGAGAAGGAGAAAGAACAGGGGAAGGAGCAGGAGGGAGAAGGACAAGCAGACTCTGGCTTGATCTCAGGATCCTAAGATCATGACCTAAGCTGAAATCAAGAGTTGGATACTGGGAAGCCTGCGTGACTCAGTTGGTTAAGCAGTTGCCTTCGGCTCAGGTCATGATCCCGGCGTCCTGGGATCGAGTCCCGCATCGGGCTCCTTGCTCAGCAGGGAGCCTGCTTCTCTCTCTGCCTCTGCCTGCCTCTCTGCCTGCTTGTGTTCTCTCTCTCTCTCTGACAAATAAATAAATAAAATCTCAAAAAAAAAAAAAAAAGAGTTGGATGCTTAACTGACTGGGCCACCCAGGTGCCCAAATATTTTATAATATTTTACGTACATATGTATATATGTATGTATGTATGTAAACTCTATCCCCAGTGTGGGGCTTGAACTAAACAGTACTGAGATCAAGAATCACATGCTCTGCCAACTGAGCCTGCCAGGTGCCCCATATTTTACTGTATTTTAAATAGTTGCTTAGATGCTAAGTGTGATTCAGCAAGTATGAAAATAGTTCTGTTAATTATAATAGGTACGGTATATGTTTGGCACTCAAATATTACTTTTCTTTTTCAGATCTTTCAAGAAATCGTTTTACAGAAATTCCTTCCGATGTCTGGTTATTTGCACCTCTTGAGACATTAAATTTATATCATAATTGCATCAAAACCATTCCTGAAGCCATTAAAAACCTGCAGATGTTAACATACCTTAACATTAGGTAAGGAAACTTTTTTTTTGGTAGATTTTGTTTTTTATTACAGTTCTAATCCTTTTTAGTAACAAAGGAATGTGTTTGGTTTGGCTATGTAACCTATATTTATCTCAACAGTATCTTATTTGTATTTGTTATATCTTCACTTTAATAGGTGTTTGGTCTTATTCTTGAGAGCAGCGCCTCTCCTCCCAGCCTTTAATCTGCACAGGAGTCACCTGGGGATTAAAACATCTGATTACATAGCTCTACAGCGGGGCCTGCATTTCTAACAAGCCCCCTGGTAATGCCAGTGCCTGCTGGTCCTTATCACTTTGAGTAGCAAGGCTTTATTTAGATCAGAAATGTTTTACTGAAATCATAGCACCACAATGCAGATTTATTTATATGCATTTTCAGTTAAAGTGAAACATTATAAAGAAACAGTTCTTGGGGCGCCTGGGTGGCTTAGTGGGTTAAGCCTCTGCCTTCGGCTCAGGTCATGATCTCAGGGTCCGGGGATCGAGCCCTGCATCAGGCTCTCTGCTCGGCAGTGAGCCTGCTTCCCTCTCTCTCTCTCTCTCTGCCTGCCTCTCTGCCTGCTTGTGATCTCTCTCTCTGTCAAATAAATAAATAAATTTTTTTTTTTTTTTAAAGAAACAGGGACGCCTGGGTGGCTCAGTTGGTTAAGCAGCTGCCTTCGGCTCGGGTCATGATCCCAGGGTCCTGGGATCGAGTCCCACATCGGGCTCCTTGCTTGGCGGGGAGCCTGCTTCTCCCTCTGCCTCTGCCTACCACTCTGCCTGCTTGTGTGCTCTCTCTCTCTCTCTCTCTCTGACAAATAAATAAAAAATCTTAAAAAAAATAAATAAAAATAAAAAAAGAAACAGTTCTTGAGCTATATTGTTCACTCTTGTGAGTTCTCCTTGCTCCTTTAAGGATGGATAGATTGGATTGGGGGTGTTGGGATGTTAGGAAGTAGATGATGGTGTTAATAGATGCTTACTATGTGCCAGACAATGTTACAAATACTTACGCATATTACCTCACAACAGCATTTTGAGAGAGGTACTATTTTTTTTAAAGATTTTATTTATTTGAGGGGTGCCTGGGTGGCTCGGTTGTTAAGCGTCTGCCTTGGGCTCAGGTCATGATCCCAGAGTCTTGGGATTGAGAGCCCCAGGCTCTCTGCTTAGTGGGGAGCCTGCTTCTCCCTCTCCCTCTGCCTGCCAGTACTACTGCTTTTGCGCATGCTCTCTCTCTCTTTCAAATAAATAGTCTTTTTTTTTTTTAAGAACCACTTTCTTGTTTTTTGGTTTTGTTTTGTTTTCTTTCTTTAATTGTAAGGGATAATTTCTTCCCTGCCCTTAACAAAGTTACATGTCTAAATTCCCATACAGGGAGGTGGTAAATATAATTAATGTATATAAATAATACTGCTCCTTTCTCACTGTGATACATTAATCCTTCTATTTGTCTCCCCCAGTGGTGTCACCTGGCAGCCTATTCTTTTAACTGAATCTTTATACCTTAAAAGGTGTGAGAGGAAATTCCTTTCATAGATATTAGTCATTTGGGTTGCTCTTTTCTTGAATTCTCTAATATCTCCTTGGCCTGGCTTGGGAGAGGTTTTGAGGCAAGTGAGGCATTTTTAAGTTTTGTCTTTATTTTTGTTTCACTTTGTTCTGTTATGGAAAAAAGTGATTTATCAAAAATTAAATTGTATTTCTATATTAATAGAAATGTATGGTAATCTTAAAATAGTTCTACTAAAACGTTCTCTGATTCTTTCCTGTTCTGATGTTTGTTTATTTATGTATTTTTAAAAAGATTTTACTTATTTATTTTTACGAGGGAGAGGGAGAGCACGTGCATGCGAGAGAGCGAGGGGGCAGGGAAGAGGGAGAAGCAGACTTCCTGCTGAGCAGGGAGCCCAATGCTAAACTTGATCCCAGGACCCCTGGGATCATGACTTGAGTCGGATCTTAACCGACTGAGCCACCCAGTCGCCCCGTTTT
>CM052801.1:73798864-73968422 GCA_028533885.1 Nasua narica | reverse complement strand
TTTTTAAAAAGATTTTACTTATTTATTTTTACGAGGGAGAGGGAGAGCACGTGCATGCGAGAGAGCGAGGGGGCAGGGAAGAGGGAGAAGCAGACTTCCTGCTGAGCAGGGAGCCCAATGCTAAACTTGATCCCAGGACCCCTGGGATCATGACTTGAGTCGGATCTTAACCGACTGAGCCACCCAGTCGCCCCGTTTTTTTTTTTGCCCCGTTTTGATCTTTAAAAATTGCCTCCTGATTTTTGTTTATAGTCACAAATGTTTTGAACAAACTTTATCGAAATAATAGTCTTCATTTCGACTTCCTTTGTCTCTAAAACATGGCAAAAAAGTGAAAATTGATGACTTATTAGCTGTGTATAAAGAAATTCAATTCAGGAGAAAGCTGACTGTGCTAACTCAATGAACCTGCTTCTTAAAGTAAGAAAACAGGCCAGTTTTTTAAAAAGTAAGCTCTAGGCCCAACCTGGCGCTTAAACACCTGACCTCCCAGATCAAAGGTCACACGCTCTACCAACTGAGGCAGCCATGTGCCCCCCAAATAGGCAATTTTTAAACTTTTTTTGGTCTGAAGGAGATTAGAATGAATTCGTATGAGTCATTATTTTTCTCACTTTATTTTTTATTTTGGTGAAAATATCTTGAGAAACTTTTAAGATGGTTTTTCAGCTCTCTCTTTCTGTATAATACTCCCTTTTCCAGTAGAACTGTGCAAGAAGATCCTTGTGAACTCTACACTGGCCACTTTCCCAAGGATCCTGTTTTATCCTGAATGTGTCAAGAGTTGTAACAAGCCCCTGACATTCCAGCAGTCTGGGCAGGATTGCTGGTCTAGGGGCATTGTCTTTTTTTTTTTTTTAAGTCTGTGCCTTGTGATTAAAGCCAATTTAGTGTTTCTGGATGTCCTCTGCAGGCGTAACATGGGGGAATTGAAAGATCTTGATGTTCTTCCTTGGGGTCACACTAGGTTTTTGTTGCTGTGTGTGTTACACAAAATGCTGAGTACAGGTCTATAAATGCCACTTTGGGGGGCGCCTGGGCAGCTCAGTTGGTTAAGCATCTGCCTTCGGCTCAGGTCATGATCCCAGGGTCCTGGGATTGAGCCCCGCATCAGGCTCCCTGCTCAGCAGGAAGCCTGGTTCTCTCTGTCCCTCTGCCTGCCGCTCTCCTTGCTTGTGCTTTCCCTGTCAAATAAATAAATAAAATCTTTAAAAAAACAATGCCACTATGAAAAACAGGAAAAATAACTTTTTATGAATATTTAATGGTATGTAAATGTAATGGTATACTTTATATTTTTTGGTGGGACGATTATTTTAGTCTGTTAGGGCTGCTATGACAGAATACCATGTATTGGGTGCCTTATAAACAATAGAAGCTTATTTTTCACATTTCTGGAAGTTGAGATATCCAAGATCAAGTCACCAGCAGATTCGGTGTCTGGTTGAGGACCTGCTTCCTGGTTCAGAGGCAGCCATCTTCTAGCTGTCCTCACATGGTAGAGGGAGCAAGGGAGCTTTCTGAGGTATTTTTTACAAGGGCACTAAACCTGTTCATGAGGGCTCCACCATTATGATCTAATCATCTCCCAAAGGCTCTACTTCCAAATGTCATCACATTAGGGATTAGGTTTCGACATTATAAATTTGTGGGGGACATAAACAGCAGGGGTCATTTGGGTCACTCTGTATTGTTTGCTTAATGTCTTTTTGACTGATTCTTCCTCTGTAAAACGGGCATGATGATATGCTCTATTTTCCTAAAGTAGGTTGTTGTGGCATTAGTGGAGTTAATTCATGTGAGGTATTCTGAACATGACTTAACACATAGTAAACAATAAATGTTGTTTTTATTTTTAAGTGTATCCACAGAGACAGGAATGTTTTATCAATTTGGAACTGAGGTAAAGGTGTTAGTGGGCTGTTCTACTGTAAACCCATAAGAAAGGGGAGCGGGGGGTGCCTGGGTGGCTCAGTTGTTGGGCGTCTGCTTTTGGCTGTGGTCATGATAACCAGGGTCCTGGGATTGAGCCCCATGTCTGGCTCCTTGCTCAGCGGAGCCTGACTCTCTCTCTCCCACTTCCCCTGCTTGTGTTTCCTCTCTCTCGCTCTGTCTCTCTATGCCAAATAAATAAATAATCTTAAAGAAAAGAAAAAGGAGTGGGTTAGGGTTTCTACATGTCTTTGAAGATGTAGTTCTGTTAGTTCTTTCATAGATTTGAACTCAGAGCATGCAAACTTATCCTTGGAACCTTTCTTTTGTTAGAGGCATGGAAGTACTGAATGCAGTGAAATGATACCAGAGAACAAGGTTCTGACATTTTCTAACTCAGAAGAATGATTCTGGGTTTTGAGAACTGATAACTGATATTCTGGGTTTTGAAAACGGTAACAACACAGGCTTGGCAAACTTTTGTGACTGGGCAAGTCCCTTAGCTAGTTTTACCTTTGTTTTCTAATTTGTATAATGGAGATAATAGTACTGCCTATCTTGTGGGGTTAATATGAGTATTAAATGAGATAGTGCATTTAAGGATTTTAGTGTGATATAGAATAAGCACTCATTAAGTGATAGTCATCTGGTGAAAGCTTTTTCTCTTTTGGGGTGATTTGTTCACCTCAACGTAATGTGAGAGATTTCAGACATATCCCATAATGAGACTTTCTTATTCTTTTCAGTCGAAATCTTTTATCAACATTGCCAAAGTATCTATTTGATCTTCCACTTAAAGTTTTGGTCGTCAGTAATAATAAACTGGTATCCATTCCAGAAGAAATTGGGAAGTTAAAAGACTTAATGGAATTGGTGAGTAAAATAGTTGCATTGATCGTGTATACATAACACATGCCTTTATATTTTGGAATATTGCTGTTTATGGAATTTCAGTGTAATTTTTTTTTAAATAACTTTGTATACATTTATGTACACCTTAGTAAAGTTTTGAGCTGCCATGTTTGATTTTAGCTCATAGCCACAATAAAAGCCTGGTTGTTCTTAGTCCCAGTGAGGTCAAAAGGTTTGCTTATAAGTGTTAAGAAATGCTATTCAAACCAATAAGCATTTGTGTATTCATTTTGGGGACGGTAAAGGTCTTAGACCAGGAAAAGATAAGTTTTTTTAAAGGTTTTACAGGGCTACTATGAAAATCTCAGAGAAGGATAAAGGAAGAGAGTACAATGCCTGCAAACAATAGAATGAACAAAATAACTCTTCCTCTACTATATTCTCATGTGATTTTATAACACTTTGGGGACCAAGATAAATGAAAAGAGACCATTATATACAATTAATTATAGAAATATAGGAATAATTTAATTACCTTGAATGGAAAATTTTAGGTATTAAAGGATATTGAACTTTGAGAGAAACATATCCTCAAAGCATTGATCTATTTTCTCATCTTTCTGTTACTTCTGTAGGGGGACAAGGGGAGGTCACCCCAAGATGGGCTACTTTGGCATGATTATTACGGGTTGAAAGCAATTAAACCAACAGATTTAGGAAAAGCTCTTTACCCCCACCCCCAACTGCCTAAATTTACATTGGAAAAGAGAGTCTAAACCAGGAAAGGCCCTATTAAGGAAGATTCCTCTTTACTTAATTTAACTTTACCTAACTTATTTGAATAATTGAGTACTGCTTTATTTTCCAAATATCTCCTCTTCCCTTCCCGCTAATAATGGTCTTCCTCCCTTTTGTTTTCCCAGACTCCTACCCATCTCCTTAGCTCAGGATGTCACATAAGCCTCTTGTTGCTTGTCTTTGGAATTTCATGTTTATATGGATTCTCCATGCTTATGAAACTAAATTTGATTTTCTCCTGTTAATTTGTTTCTTGTTAATTTGAATCTTAGTCCAGCTAGAAGGACTTTGAAAGGCAGAGGAAATTTCTTTCTTCCCAACACTTTTACCTCAATACAATAAACCTTGCTGTTTATTTTTATTTTTTTGTTTTATCTTGAGTTATGCTTTCCCAATACATAGGTATTTTTAAAGTATTCTTGAGTATGACTTTATTATGTGTGGAGGGCCAAAAGTTTTCTTCAGGAGCTTATCCATGATTATACAGTGGCAAATTAATGCGCAAATAGAATGTAATGAACAGAAATTTCAGAAATGTCATTCTTCTCTTTCTTTTATTCATTGATGCATGTGCAATTATAACACAAGGAGACTGCCTTGAACTTAGTCTTGTTATAATGTTTTAGAATCATAGAATTTTAGCTACTTGCAAATGAAGGAATCCCTGACACATCTAGTTGTATATTTTCAGTGGTGGATAAATCTCTTTTTTTGTGTGACTGAGGCATCCCTTAATCTCTTTCACAGAACTTTATTTGTTATCTTTATTATTTTGAACTAAAATACATGCTCCTATCACTTTTATCCATTGGTCCTGGGCCTACTGTTTAAAAAAGTGTAGATAATGACAACTTTTGTTCCTTTCAGGTATTTGTAATCTGTCATATGTCTACTCTTCATTTTACCAAACTCTAAGACCTGTTTTTCTGTAGCTTAAACATCATTGTTACTTTTATTCCTTTCTATATTTTCTATGTTTCTCTTCCTCATTACTTTTTATTTGTAGCTATTTCTATCCTGAAAATGTTTCCTTTTATTAAGGTCCCTTTTAACATTATATTCACAAATAAGCAGAAGATTCTAGAGGTGATTTAAAAATTCATAGTAAGGGAACCAATATTTTCTTTGACCTAGATACTGTTAAAATTTTTAAAGATTTTATAAATATTGTACTTTATTTTATTGCTGAATAATTTCTTTTTCTTTTGTTTTCTTTTGTTTCACAGTTTTTGAGCCTGTGTTCTAAATTACATGAGATAGTTTTGGGATTAATAAATTTTAAAAATATTTAGCATTTTTAGACTTATTCTAGTATTTTTAGCTAAATAGAATATTTTAAAACTATTAAATACATATTTTGCTAGGCACTATAAAATTATTGTGCTTTTATTTAAATTCTTGAAATCAATATCAGTGGATAGATACCGTTAGGATGGCTAATTGATAGTTGTAAATCGCATAATGAATTTGTGGGTATGATCTGTAATTAGAATATTTCCCCTGACACTATTCCATAAGAATGTGGTAGCCAACTACAGTGAAATTCTGTCATTAGAAACCTAGGAAATATTCTCAAGTCTCCAGTCTCCAGTTGAGTATTTCGTAGAGTACCCATTGGTGAGTAGGTCAGTTTTTTGTGCTTGGGTTTATTTCTTCTGGGCAGCTATCAAATTTCTATGGATTTTTATACAGAAATAGCCAATATTAGATAATTTTTGTAGGAAGTAATAATATTAACTTAAAGGACATTTTCCCAAAATTTTATTATCTTTCCTTTCTGATAATAGTCTATTCTCAACATAGCAGCTAAGGTGATCATGTCAAAACATATGTCAGATCATACCTCTGTTTAAAAGTTTCTGGTTCCTGCTCACATATCTCGTGAGTAAAAGCCTAAGTTGCACCCTTCCCACCGGCTTAGCCCCCCCCCACCTTGCCCACTTCCTTCTAATTACAATGGATTTCTTGCTGTTCTTTAGTATGTATCAGGCATGTTTTGCCTAATAGTTCTTTAATATTTATTGTTCCTTATTTTCCTTTCTTATATATTGGCATGGCTCATACTATCAGCTCTGACAATACTGCCCAAATAACAGCTTCTTCGTGAGACAATCTAAATTGCTAATCTTCCTCCCCATTACTGTTCGCATTGCCATTTTCCTTTACCCTTCTGTTTTTTTTTTTTTACAGCATTTATCACCTGTCATATTATATAATCTACTCTCCTTGCTAGAATGTAATAAGCTCCATAAAGAGCTATGAGGGCAGGAATTTTTGTTGGCTTTATTAAATGTTGTATCCCCAGCACCTAGAACTGGGCCTAGCAAATAGTTGGTATTTGATAAATGTTTGTCATTGAAGATGCCTTAGATATAGTTTGAAAGAAGTATGTAGGTTACATTTTTTTCTAATCATCTTAGCTCTATTGGATTTTTCCCTACATGGCTTTAATATTCTTCTGAATTTATCCTCCTGCCTTTTTTATTTTTTTTTCTGCCTTTTTTAATTTTGATAGGACTGAATATATGTATTACTCTTCTTCCTCCAAGCTAATATCATTTCCAGTGAGAGTTGGAAATTGAGGGCAGTTATAGTAGCATGTGAATTTCATTTGCAGTGTGTCTGGAATGACTGCTGTGTGAGATATTGTTGCAGATTTTTCTTAAAGAGGAGGAAGAGGAGAGCCCAGTTAAGCTGTCTTTTAATGTGGAAAAGTGGTATTCTTTACCTTTACATCAGGACTTGTATTTTAATTTAACCTTGAGACACTTCTGATTCAGATCTCCTAGAAAGTCTTTGGGTTATGATGTGGGCCAAAGAATTTTGAGCTTATAACCCCTCATATTTTGAATACCTTTGAGAAAGAGGTTTAAGTTGATTCTGACCATAGTCTTTGGTTCTTCATCTCATGTCTGTAAATCTTTGACTCTCTCAGCTTCTGTCTAACGGAGTAACTCAAAATTACTATAATTGAAAGATTATCACAGTGATTGATAGTAATTTTTGATTTTACCTCTGAATGAAGAGCACCTGGATTATCCTTATAGTTCTGGTTTTGATTGGCAAGGGTGGTCTTTAGTTGAGATTTTGAAAAGGCTGAATTATGTAATACTAAGTTATAATTTCATAGTGTTGCACAGAAAAATTTGATTAACTGTGCTAGATTGCCTTCATGATGTAATATAAATAGAAATCTGCCAAACAATCCATTTTTAGAGAAACAACGTTTGAGGTAACTTTTGCTAGCTCTATTAGCCATGTGTTTTACTTTTAAAATGGAAATAGATATTTCTCGGTTAGTTTGTTATAATTTTATTTTCTTATTTTCTTTAGGATATCAGCTGCAATGAGATTCAGGTCCTTCCCCAACAAATGGGAAAATTACATTCACTTAGAGAGCTAAATATAAGAAGAAATAATCTTCATGTGTTGCCAGATGGTAAGATGCTCATTATTTTTACTGAAATGAATAAGAGAGTAACTGTGTCAAATTTAATTTAATTATCTTTCATTTCTGAACAGAATTAGGAGATCTTCCCTTAGTCAAGCTGGATTTCTCTTGTAATAAAGTGACCGAAATCCCAGTTTGTTACAGGAAGCTGCATCATTTACAAGTAATGATTTTGGATAACAATCCATTGCAAGTACCACCAGCGCAGGTTTGTAATAAAAATATGATACTTGTTTCTTCTCTTTTTGTTCATAATTATACATCGAATTGGTAAATCAAAAAGCATCAGAATTAGAAGTCAGTTTGTTGTTGAGACCTTATTATCTAAGGGAGCTTTTCTGAGAAGTAACTTTTGCACTTTGGTGGGAGTTTTAGTTTAGCTTCTAGAGAGGACGATTTCGAAAACCCAGATCCGTAATTCTGTCAGTGTTCTTTTAAAAACAGACCGTGGAGTCTCTCTACCTCTGCCCAACTCATGTGTGTATCTACTTGACATTCGTTGTACGATTGATTAGAACACAAACTTAGCACTGATAGATGGAATCCTAACAGAAGAAGATATGAGTGGAAAAGTATCAATTCAACCTTTGAGTTGGAGGATTAAATCCACGTGGAGTCTACTGCAATGATAGTAAAGGAATATACGAAGATATAAACCCATAAGGCCAAAGAATGAGAGAGAAGAGGGCAGCAGGGAAGAGACGGCAACAGAATTTTGGAAAATGGAAGACAGATGAAATAGCAGAAACTAGGGTCTTTACCTATGCTCCCACAAGAGAATCTGGCCCAGGAGGCACATGACAGCGACATGACAGTGAAATGCCAACTCCTTCTGTACTTCCAAGCTCAGGGTTTGCATCCAGAAGAAGGGTTACCTTTTTCTTTCTACAAAGGTACATTCCACTCATTCCAAAGGAGTTGCTTTTTCTAATTCAAATAAAGCCTGGCTGTGGTGCTGGTAGTAGCTGCCTTAGCAAGACAAGGAAAGCTGAAGCCTGGATTTGCTATGGGAGAAGGCAACAAGAAGGTTGATTCACTCTGTTAAACCTGGGAATGACTTGCATGTTGGAGGAAAGCGTAGAACTAAATAGAAAGAAGAAAGATCGAAAATATGAAGATCTGTAGAGTGTCTAAGGCAGTGCTGTCCAGCAGAACTTCCTGAATTATAAGAACGTTCTATAATTTGTGCTGTCTGATACCATTGCTGCTTGCCACATGTGGCTTTTGAGTACTTGAAATATGGCTTATGCAACTAAGGAACCAAACTTTAAATGTAATCTTAATTTGATTAACTTAAAATTAAGTAGCTTCATGTGACTAGTGGCTACCATATTGGACATGACAGGTCTAAGATTTACACCCTCAGATTCTTGCCCTTAGCTCTGCATTGACGAAACTGGTCCTCACTTGCCTTAGCAGAAGCCTGGGTTTATTCAGTAGTAGAATAGGTAGGTAGAGTCTCTCAGATTCTCTCCATTGGCTCAGCAGCCAAATGACTATTGCTCCTTGCCTCAGCAGAATATTTTCTTGGTCATAATACTGTAAATACTGGATTTTGATTTAATGAGAAATTGTGACATAGTTATAATAGCAAAGATACATCTAATGCTTACTGTGTTCCAGGCACTATTGAAATGCTTTACATGCATTAATTTAATTCTTATAGTAACTATAAAACAGGTACTGTCATTATACCTCATTTTATATATGAGGAAACAGAGGCATAGAAGTTAAGGACTTATTCAGTGCCACATAGCTAGCATGTGGTACACCTGGTTTCAAACCAAGGCACCCTGATTTGAGTCCACCACTATGCTATGCTTTTGAAGGAGGAAGTAGGTTGATAGGGATTGAAGATGGGATGATGGTATGGTGTTGATGATATGTGATTAGTGGTGGTAGTGGTAATATAAGAAATCTAAGTCCTCATTTTCATTAGTAAGATCTCAATAAATAAGATCTATCAGTAAAAAAATAAAACAGTAGAAACATGTTACTGATAAATATAAAGGTAAGTAGCAGAAAACCAACTAAAAGTTGATATGTGTGGACTAGGTCATGGAGATTGAAAGGGGTGGATTAATTTTTGGTTACCAGTTTTAGAATTCTCTTTGATTTTAAAACTGTGTACATGAATTACTACAAGAAAAAGTTTATGAAATGGGGCACCTGAGTGGCTCAGTTGGTTAAGCACATGACTTCAGCTCAGGTCATGATCACAGGGTCCTGGGACTGAGCCCTGCATAGGGCTCCCTGCTCAGTGAGGAGTCTGCTTGTCCCTTTCCCTCTGCCTCTCCCCCTGCTTTTGTGCCCTCAAGTGGGCATGCGCTCTCTCTCTCTCAAATAAATCTTTGAAAAAATTTACAAAAGAGAAGAATTTATCAGTATTTAATTTGATAATAAAAGATAATTATTTTTTGGTTTATACAGATAATGGGATATATTTTCCTTGGTAGTATATTTATATTCTAATAGCTCAGAAGTTTTTCCTTTTAAATGAAATTTTTCAGTGGTCAGGTCAGATTTGGTATTTATTACAATTATCTAAGAAACATTCTTCCCTTATACCAGGAGTGATAATTACCTTTAAATTTACTTTTCTTACTGTTTTCTTTGTTGATTATTTTTGCATATATTTGTAGGTTATGAGGGCCCATAAAACAAAACATTTTTGATTATAGTTTTCTTTTTAAAAAAGATTTTATTTATTTATTTGACAGAGAGTTAGAGAGGGAACACAAGCAAGGGAAGTAGGAGAGGGATAAGCAGGCTCCCCACTCAGAAAGCCTGGAATCATGACCTGAGCCGAAGGCAGTCACATAACAGCTGAGCCACCCAGGTGCCTCATCTTCCAGTGTTTAGACCAAACAACTTAGTGGTTCTAATAAGATTACTTTTTTTTTAAGATTTTTTTTAAAAGATTTTATTTACTTGAGAGAAAGTAGGGGCAGGGGGAGGGGCAGAGGGAGATGGAGAAGCAGACTCTCCCCACTGAGCAGGGAGCCCTAGGATGCCAGGCTCTATCCCAGGACCCTATCCCAGGACCTGGTGATCCAGGACCCTGGGGTCACAACACAAGCTGAAGGCAGATGCTCAACTGACTGAGCCACCCAGGTGCCCCTGATAAGATGAATTTAAAGAATTACATGGGTTATTTTTTTTTCTTGTTCTCATCACTGCAATGAATATATTCTCACTTTTTTCTAATAAAAGCAACTTTTATGAATTACAGATTTTATATTATTTGGTGGTTTGTATATTGTACTTTTAACAAGAAAACTTTAGTGATATACAGAAAAATTAGCTTATTTTTTTCTAGCAAGAATAGAAAGAGTGAAAGAATTTTAGTTGGTATCATTGTCAAATGTTTTCATTAAGTGTCAACAGTACAAATTATTCAAATATGTGAAATATCTATTATGATTGTGATATCTCAGCATAATTTTCAGATTATTGAAGTATATAAATAAGTTGGTAGGTGAAACTTATATTTGGACCTATATAATTAAATCTACTTTCTCAATTATTTATTGACAGATATGTTTAAAAGGTAAAGTACACATATTTAAATACTTAAATATCCAAGCATGTTGCAGAATGGATAAGAAACCAGATTCTCTGGATCTTCCATCATTGAGTAAAAGAATGCCCTCCCAGCCTCTCACAGACAGGTAATGTAATATTCTTATAGTTTCATTTCATGATTGGTTTTTCTCTGTATGTAAAAGATATTTATTAACCTTGAGTGCACCGAATATATTTAGGTTGACTGGTCCAGTGTTAAAATCAGTAATTGACTGAAGTGAAATCTCACCATCATAGAATGAACTTCTGTGATACTAGAATAAATTTGGGATTTTCTCAGAATATTAATTAGTACTAATATTTTAGTAGTAAAATGTAAACGTTTGACGTTATAGTACAGAAACACTAATTTCTCAGCACTTGACAACTGTCAGTGGACAGTTACAGGCAAGGGAATATAATCACTCTTATTGTATTAACCAGTATTATAATAACTAGCAGAATTTGACTTTGAACTGAGGTTAGTGGAAGAGCAAGACATTTTGGGGTACCTTTCTTCTTTTCTTCATATTCTTTCTGTATAGATCAAAGATGATTTATCATTGATATTCTGTGTGATATTGTTATTCTATATGATATGAAAATCTCCTCCTGAGATTTTGAAATGGTAGATTTGATTATCTGTTTTTAATGATCTTTTCGGGATATAGGTTGGTCTGAAAGGTTTTATGGAAATACACTTCTGTCCATTAGTATGGAAAATAATTTGGAATGGGGTGAGACTACAGAAAGGAAGACTATACTCTTGCCTAAAATGTTTAAAGACTTGTCATTTTATTTGTGCCAAAATTTAGACTCATTGGAATGACAGTATTTTAAGTACTGTTCTTAAATTCCCAAATTGGACATTTTCTTGGATGTTTCTGTTGCCTAAGTAGAATTAAATATCTAAACATTATATTTAATTCCTAAAGATTAATTTGTTTAATATGGTGAATGACAATAGACCAAACAATTCTATAAAAACTAGACTTTTTTCATACTCTAATCTCTATTAGTTTGCTTTATATTTATTTAAAGATGAATTTACTTTAATAATGGCATTCGTTATACTAGTCATTTATTTATTTTACATATGTCAGTTGGATGAAAAAAACAAGTATCAGTCAAATGCCTACTGGCAGGTTCAGGATATGTTTTGTTGAATGATGTACTTCTTGGTGTTGGCCCTCATGGAGTCCGTAGTGTAGTGGAGGAGTCAGTCAGCAAGCAAATAAGTAAAATACACATACACACATACAATTTCCAATTGTATCAAATGCCGTGAAGGAAAGGAACATATTTCAGGAGTGTGGTCAGGGAATGTCACTTTGAGAAGGTAAGGTTTTAGTCAAGACCTGATAGGAGAAAAGCTAGCTGTGTAAAGATTAAGGGGAAAAGCATTTCAGGCAAAAGAATGATATGTACTAAGGCCTTAAGTTAGGAAGAAACTTGGTGTGTTAAAGAAACTGAAAGGCCGCCAGCATGATAGGAGCAGAGTGGCTGAAGGATACCAATATACAAGTTGATTTTGGAGAAGTAGTCAGGGCTCGAGTCATGTGCGTGCTTTGGAGGCTGTGGTAAGGAGTTTGAATTTTACTTTTAGTACAATGGGAAGTCAGTGGACAGTTACAGGCAAGGGAATAACGTGATTTGATTTATGTTTTAAAAAAGCTATTTTGGCTCTTATAAGGAGAATAGATTGGAAGTAAACAAAAGCGGAAGCACTAGTTAAGCACTTAAGTTAAGGACTAGTTAAGTTGTTGAAGTACTTCTAAGAGATCAAGGGGTCTTAAATAGGGTGATTGCCTTAGCGATTAAAAGGAGTGGACAGGATTGAGACATATTTTGGAGATGGTCTCTAGCAATGATATCCAATAGAAATGTAATATAAGCTACATATGTAATTTTGCATTTTCTTGTAATCCATTAAAAAAGTAAAAATGAAACAGGTGAAATTAATTTTAATAGTATGTTATTTAGGGATGCCTGGGTGGCTCAGTCAGTTTAGCATTTGCCTTTGGCTCCGTTCATGATTCCAAGTCCTGGGATTGAGTCCCGCATCCTGCATGGGGCTCCATGCTCAGTGGGGAGCCTGCTTCTCCTTCTCCTACCTGCTGCTCCCCCTGCTTGTGCTCTATCTCTGACAAAGAAAATC
Source organism: Nasua narica (assembly GCA_028533885.1). Lineage (NCBI taxonomy): Eukaryota > Metazoa > Chordata > Mammalia > Carnivora > Procyonidae > Nasua > Nasua narica. The sequence continues at coordinate 73,955,667 of CM052801.1, read as the reverse complement.
TTTAAAAAAATAATGTTATTTAACCCAGTATATCCAAAATATCATTTCAACTTGTATTTCATGTAAAAATGTTAGTAAGGTACTTCATCTTCCTTTTCTTTCTATTACAGCATTTAAATCTGGTGTGAATTTTTCGTTTATAGCACATTTCAATTTAGACTAGCCACATTTCAAGTGCTCAGTAACAATATATGATGGCTAGTGGCTACTACATAGAATAGTGCAGGTTAATAGAGCCTTCCATGCCTTGACTATTTTATAAACTCTTATTCTACATAGGTAAGCATTATAGTAGTTAAGGATATCAACTTTTGGAGTCAGACGTAAGTGCCCATGAAGTCCTTCTCCAGCTCTTGGTAACTTTATGTCCTTGTATCATAATGTCTTTAGTCCTTAGTTTTCTTATATGTAAAAGGGAAAATAATCATATGGATGCTGTCAGGATTAAATTAAATAATGTATACAGAGTACTTACCACAATGCCTTACCAAAATAAGTCCTCAACAAATAGCTTATTACTATCATTATGAGTTATTACAAATACACATATATTTTAGTATAGTACATGGATATATTATTGTGCAGTGGCATCAGATGGATTTTGCTTCTAATCATGGCTTAACCTCTTAATTCCTCTGTAGCCTGTGTAAGTTATTTAATCTTTCTGAGCCTGTCTCTTTATTTAACGTGTTAACAATACCCACTTCCTAAGCTTGCTGTGAGAATTAAATGTGTGCTGGGCAACTAGTTCAAGAAATGATATTCAGTAAATGTTACATTTTTTTGGAGCACCTGGGAGACTCAGTCGGTTGGCTCAGTCGGTTGGGCATCTGCCTTTGGCTCAGGTCATGATCCCAGAGTCCTGGGATCAAGCCCCACATCGGGTTCTCTGCTCAGCAGAAAGCCTGCTTCTCCATCTCCTGCTCCCCCATTTTTCCCCCAGAAAGTTAACTTTCATAAGCTTAATTATACTCATTTGTAAAAAGAAATAATACATAATTGCAGAGTATAAGGATTATAAATAAAATATGATGTGTGCCTGGCACAGTAGCTAATATAGTGTAGATACACAATAAATGCTAGGAAGTATTACCTCTCTATCCTTCAAGATTAAGTTCAAATGCCACATTCTTGGGTGAGGCCTTTCCTAAACTTATCGAGAATTGATTTCTCTTTTCTCATAGTACTTTATATTTGCCTTTGTCATAGTCTTCAAAATATATAAACATACTTCCACTCTGGGCTGAGAGCCCTTTGAGGCCAAACATTTTTTAATTCATCTCTTTTAATTTCAAGCATTCATCATAGTGTCTGACACTTACTTGGTAATTGCTTACCTGAGTTTATTGATACACTCCTGAAATGTGTACAAATCAGTATTTGGGGGAGAAATATAGTAGTGATTAATATCAGGGACTTTAGTGTTAGATTCTTGGGATCAAATTTAAACTGCCATTTGTAAGTTGTGGGTCATTGGGTAACTTGTTCAATCCGTCCTGGCCTCTGTTTCCTCACCTGCAAAATGAGAAAACACCAACGTGCTAGAATTTAAACAAGGCAAGTATTAAGTATCACCTTTAAAGCACTTAACCTAATTCCTGGCACATAAAAAATGGTCTGTAAAGAGTGTATGCAAATTTTCATGTATGTAAATTTGCAAAGTAAAATGAAAAATACTTTGCAACCTGGGTGGCATACTGTTGTGTAATTCAGAAATTTGCAAGGACAGTTCTATCCTCATACCAAAACAATAGCTTATTCAATTCTTTGCTGACTTTTTTTTTCATTTTCTCTTAATTTTCAGATGGGCATTATTTATAAAGCTAAAGCATATTTTTAGAGCTAATGAAGAAACTATGAATTGAAGTTAAAAAATATTTCAACATTCTATGGTGAAATGTGTTAAACCAGAAAAATAGAAAGGTTTTTTCATTAAGGTTATTTTCTAGTAGGACTCTCTGCTTCTTTGAATCTCTCAGGAGAAGTAATAAGTTATTATTATTGACACTTCACAGATTTTATTTAGTGTTTAGAGAGAAAGGGCATGTGCATGCATACACAGGTGCTGGGTGGGGGAAGGAGCAGAGGCCGAGGGAGAGAGAGGGGGAAGGAATCTCAAGCAGACTGCACACTGAGTGTGGAACCTGACACAGGACTGGATCCCACAAGCCTGAGATCCTGACCTGAGCTAAAACCAAGAGTCAGACACCTAACTGACTGAGCCATCCAGATGCCCCAACAATTGACACTTTACAACAGAGCACATGCAGGAAAAATATTACATGCGGGATATAACTAAAATATTTTATAGGAAGATTTCTGATATTTTCCCTTCATGTCCTTAAAGAACTTAGACATCAAGAGAATATATTCTGTATAACCTAGGGAAATTTTAGGTCAAGTTTGTATTTATTTAAGAAGAAAACCCTAATTGTCCTTAGAATTTCTATTTCCGTAGTATGGAAGACTTTTATCCAAATAAAAATCATGGCCCTGACTCGGGAATTGGAAGTGATAATGGAGAGAAACGATTATCTACAACAGAAGTGAGTCTTTCCTATTGCCGATCTATTTTATTTTAAAATTTTATTAGAGTTTTGAAATAGGTAGACACTTGCACACACTTGATTTACTTTGCTTAAAAAATATGATCATTATTACATTTTATGACTTCAAATGTAAAAAGGACATGTACAATTTTGGAAGCAGAGCAGTAAATCTTAACATTAATTTTTGGTTTGAGAACTGGAGATGTAAAGCAGATATTCTTCTATGTGAAATTAAAACAACTTAATTCTATTCTATGTTTAAAATGCCTCATTTGTACTTTGTGCTTATTCCTTTCAGCCATCAGATGATGACACAATCAGCCTTCACTCTCAAGTCTCAGAATCAAATAGAGAGCAGATGTCAAGAAATGACAGTCACTCAATAGGAAATAAACCTGATTCTCAGAAAGGTAATTCATATGGTGCCTGCTATTTTTATTTCATGTATATTGCTCTTATTAAAAATGCATTTTGAAAAATTATAGTATCTTTGACCAGTTCTTTTATTGAGAAAATAGACTATTATTCTAAATAATACAGTATGAAAGTACACCGTTTACTATTTATATTTTCTAACAAATATTAATCTGTAATTAGACCAAGAGGTGTATGATTTTATTGACCCCAACACAGAAGATGTAGCAGTTCCTGAACAAGGAGATGCACATATTGGATCATATGTCTCTTTCCTTAAGGTAAAGAAAACTTTGAGCAAATACTAATAACATATTTTCCTTGATCTCACAAAAGTACACCGCATAGACTTAAAATTATAACTTTCTTTTATGTAAGGGGAAAGAAAAAGGTCCTGAGAAATCTCAGAAAAATGAAGAATTGGGAGATGAAAAAAGGTAAGCACATAGGAATTCTCAAATTGAAATATTACTTATACATGAAGTATTTGTTAGGTATTCCTACTTGAAAGAATACTTTGAAAAAATATAATTTTTGGTTCGTTTACCTGTTCAGGTAGTTAATTTGTACCTACTTCATTTGTCTGCATTCCTCAATTAAACTGAAAATTATAGTAAGCAATTAAACGGAGTGTAGTATACACATTTCCCCCGCCTCCCAGAAGTATAATTCTACTATTATTATTACTGAGAAGGACTGTACATACATTGTTTCATTTGAGCTCTTTAGCAACTCTTTAATTTGATTTTTTCCATCATTTGGCCAATAAGGAAACAGACCTGCAGTTTCCAGTGTCTGAAACTCAGGTCTTCCAGCTCTTGGTCTAATACACTTTCCATTTCATCGGGCTGGTTCTAGTAATTTTAAGGGTATTTACCTCTGTATTTTATTAAAATTATTCTACTTTGGATCTTTTCTGTATCATTTATCTTATGAAATGATGGAATATGAGTTACCATATTCAGTCACTCCTTAAAGTTGCTCAGTAGCTATAGGAAGGAAGGATCATTTGTTGGATACCTGCCATGTACCAGGATCTGTGCTATGTGCTTTCCCATGTTTCTTATTTAGTTTTATTTAAAAAAATTTTTTTTTACAGTTAAAAAGTTTTTTTCAGCAGTCTATACACCCAACATGGGGCTGGAACTCTTGACCGTGAGATCAAGAGTAGCATGCTTTTCCAACTGAGCCAGCCAGGTGCCCCAAAGATTATTTTTTTTAAGTTCTATTTATTTAATTTCTCTGCCCAACATGGAGTTTGAATTCATGACCCCACAATCAAGAGTCATATACTCTTCCAACTGAGCCCGCCGGGTGCCCTCATGTTTCTTATTTAATCTTCACTAAATCCTACAGAGTTGATACTGTCCCTATTTTTACAGATAAGGAAGGGTAAGCTTGGAGACTCTAAATTTAGTTTCTTGCCTAGAACCACTTAGATTGTGTCCACTAGAACCTAAAGTGTGAACCCAGCTCTCTCTGATCCCTAAGCTTTTCTCTTTTTTCTGCATTGTGCTTCCTCCAAATGACCGCATTGGTAACTTTTTAATTGGTTATGAATTAGTCATCTCTGGTACCCCATAAGGTGGTACATTGCTTTGTCTTGTACTCTTTATATTTCATTTTTCTCTTATTTTCTCATCTTATCTCATGAAGACAGTTGTATTAACTTGAGTGTCATGGTGGCATACAAGATATGGTCAAGATACAAAGTCTTAGGATTTGATACTGTGTTTTAAATGAAATACCTTTGGGATAAAATTACTAGAGTTTGGAGAACAATTTACTTAAAAATTCCTTTGTTCTCTATGAATGATTAAAAATTATGTATTTTAACGAGCATTTTCCCGCAAATTTGCCAGTCTTGTACCTATTTTGCATTTCTTCTACTCAAACATTTTACATGGAGATTTTTAACATCATGATGAATAAACTGATAAAAGTAGGGTGGTGGTTTAGTAAAATTTTCCTAACATTTGCTATTTATAAAGATAGGCATATTAGAGCTTTGCAGTTCTTATTACACTCAAGACTGGGGAATATGCATTGTTAAATTACACATTTCAGAAATTACAAGATGGTAATACAGTTTACTTTGTTAGCCATTAATTATATTAATATCACCAGTTTGGTACATTTCCTGTTGAATAGGAAATAAATATGTTTTTATATTTCTTAAATATTCCTTATTTTAATGTTTTAAATACAAGGACATTAGGATTTTAGCTTTTTACATGATATTAGAAATGAAAAAATGGTTTCTATTTCTGGAAGCTGGCATAAAATATCATCTGCCTTACATTTGGATAACCATGTTTGTGTCACCTTTCAGACTTGGGAAAGAACAGTTACTTGCAGAGGAAGAGGATGATGATTTGAAGGAAGTAACTGATTTGAGGAAAATAGCCGCTCAGTTATTGCAGCAAGAGCAGAAGAACAGGTATTTTTTTCAGTAATGAGATTTAAGTAGGCAGACTTTATAATCTTTAAATGATTATTCAAAGATTATCAAGTGAAGTTTCTAGTAAACAATAGGACCATCTTAAGATCTATGTCAAGGGACTAACTACTAAAATACAATAGGAAATAATTAGAATAGAAATACAAAGTTACATACACAATTGACAAATACTTTATATTCACATAGTCTTTTTATTTAATTATTGTGTAGCTATCTCTTTTTTATTCTTGTGTGCTAAATAATAATAACTGATTTATTTGTTGATATTCATTTTAGCTCACAATAACGTTAGATACATTATAAGCATTACCCCCTAAGTACATGCCATGTGTATGTAGTGTACTTCTTATCAGATTCCAGATTACTTGGGATATGTGTAAACTCCTTAGAATTGAATGGAACTTTATAATGGTTGATTAAATCAGCATGATGATTTGGAGGTCACAGGTTCACTTTGGTCTGTTCCTTGGTCAATGATGATTTCTCCCTCTGACTAGGCTTTCTCCATATACATGCCATTGGCAATAAGGAAGACGTATGAATGACTATAAAATTAGTGCAAGTCTTTTTTTAATATAAGAGAAGTTCTCTGTGCTGCTGAGGATCAGCTATTATGCCATCTTTATGTACCGAGAGTACTACACTTATAGTTTTGAAATAATAAAGAAGATTTGAGTGTTTTTTTTTTGTTTTGAGAAAATTAAAAGAATAATTTTGTTAAATTTAACGTGGATAACTAATAAGTACTTTATTTCTCTTAACCAAAACAATAAATGTTTGTAGTTCACATGACCATGTTTTGGAACATTAAAAATTTAAGTACACTGGCATTTGCTTTCAGATATGCTTTGAAAAATAATTACTATTGAAACTAATCAAATTGCAAATGTCTACTTTCAAGGGCCACTATTTTTTTAAAAATAATGACTGAATATCCTTTTTTGTGAAACTACTACATTTACAGAATTAAAAACCATACTAGAAAATATCACTACTCTTTTTTCCTTCTATATCTAATGTATCCTCATTCCCAGTTTACATTTTTCTTCTACCATAACTTTGTCACCTTTTTCTCTGAAATTTATTTTCTAATTTTTTCCTATGATTCATTTCTAATGGGCCTTTTTTTAATATTGGCTACTTGTGAGGTTATGTATGTTTTTCTCCCTCCAGTATAATGAAATATTTGTCGCCCACCAAATATTGGTCATCTTAAACCATCTGGTTTAAGAGGTTTGATGAAACAAGCCACCACATACTCTATGTGGCTTAAAAAATAGTTGAGTTTGTCTCTTCTACCCAACAGTTGAAATGATTGTATTTATCATTATGAGCAGAGAATACTGATTTTAAAAGAACCCACAGCAATATTTATTTCTCTGATTATGTTAAGAAAAGTAGTTGAGGGCATAATTTTAGATTTTAACAATGTCATATATTTCTATATTTTTCAGTTTTCTACTATTTTTCTTCTCTTCCTATAACTTGAGTTACTTTTTAGCTTAGAAACAATATCAAATGATGTTTTATAGGTTTTATTTTTGTGACAGTTTTGTAATCTGTAAAAAATAGTGCCTAGCACTGTGCCTTGTACATGGTAGGTACTCAGTAATATTGTTATTAGTTAATTGATTGTTTGAAGATGAGATTAACAAATTTAAAGTTAATAGGAACCATTAATTTAGTTAAGTTCATTCTAAATAACTTATTTTTTTAGATGTATGCAAAAGTAATTTCTCTATCTCTGATGTTCTCTTCATCAGCCATTTCAGATGTTAGCATATATGAATATACACTTAATCTTAGCCAAAAGGCTGAGAAGCGATAGCACGTTATGAATATAGATTTTTTAAGATAAATCTTAATATGCAGTGACATTAATGTAATAATTATGTCTTATTCTGGGAGGCCTTAAAATATTTATGATATCTGGTCATAATGTAAGGAACACATTTTACTTTTAAAATCTGTAATTTATAGACAATTTAAATTAGATCCTTGGCCAGTTCTTTTCTGTTAATGGCTGAACTTAAACTGATACCAGAAGTTTTGTATGCTGGTTTTCTCCAATAGATAGTCTCTTCCCTTCTTCTAAAATATGTTGCTGTTGCTCACATCTCTTAGATGGAGATAATTAAAATTTTTGTTTGCTATTACAGTATTGATTTGAATGAGTCCGAAAAAATCAAAAGTAATCTTCTATAAAGATATTACCATCCCTTAGAGGATTTGATGTTAATTGTACCTTCTCTGGTTATAGATTTTCTCTTTCATACTATTGTGCTTTAGATTCCAACTTCATTAATGAAGAATCTGAAATGTCATTTAAAATTGCAAGTCAGGGATGCTTGTGTGACTCAGTTGGTTAAGTGCCCAACTCTTGATTTTGGCTCAGGTCATGGTTTCAGGGTCGTGAGATCAAGCCTTGCGTCAGGCTCCGTGCACAGCATGGAGTCTGCTTGAACTTCTTTCTCCCTCTCCCTTTGCCCCTCCCCCTGCTTATGTGCATTTTCTCTAAGTAATAAATCAATAAAATCTTAAAACAAAATAAGATAAAATTGTAAATCAGGAGTTATAACATTTCATATTAGGTTTTAACAGTCATTGTAATGTTTTTGCCTGTTGTCTTGATTTAAAATGATTTATGTGGAGTAAAATTACCCTCGCCTATCAGAAACTACCACCTAGAACTCCTACTCTGACTGTATGCTACTTAACTATTCTTTAGCTAGCTACTAGTTGAAGGTAAATGTAGTGTTGGCTATCAGCTGAAAGAAGCCATGCATGTGCAATTAAAAAACTGCTTAGACTCAATTCAGTGATGATTTTCTTAAAGCAGCTTTGCCAGTTGTTTAGTTCATACTGTTCTTAAAAGTGTCTTTTATCCTTTAAGCAAATTTATGCTAGTACTTGGTGGATGAAACTACCCTAGGAAAATAACAAGAGGGTATTGCACAGAATTAATAGTGAAAAAGGTGGGAAAGGAGATGAAATAAACTATCAAGTAGATAACTCACAAGTGTTCAGAGTCTGAAGGCCACTTATTAGAAGACTGCTCCCTCTTTGTCTGAGGTACATAGATTAAGCTACTTTGTTTTGACGGTTTACTGTTGAGTTTTTAGAAGCTAATCTTTCCCCCCCTTGTTAAAGTACTGGATTATTTCTACTTGTATTTGAGTGTATTGAAGTCCCTCTGAATCAATGAAGCTCCCTATATTAAAATAGCTATTCTGCAAGTTTTTAATCTTCACTGTAATTTGGGAAACTAAAAAAACTATTATCTTAAAAATTATCTTAATCATTCTATTCTAAATCATTTAGCTAATTCTTCAAATTTCTGCCAACACTCTTACCTAATTATTAGAGAAATAGCTACTGTTCTTTTTTTTTTAAAGCATTTATTTATTTGGGGGGGGGAGGGGCAGAGAGAGAGGGAGGGAGAGAGTCTCAAGCAGATTCTGCACTGAGCTTGGAGCCCGATGTGGGGCTTTATCTCATGACCCTGAGATCAAGACCTGAGCTGAAATCAACAGGTGGACACTTAACTGACTGAGCCACCCAGGTGCCCCCTGTTCATTTTCTTATACAGGTATTCTTATGTGGCTGAATAAGTTGATGTTTAGCTGGCTTCTTAAAATTTGTGTGGTTATCATCATAAAGAGAGGATTACGATATATGTGGCCTTTGCAATGAATAAGTTCAGTTGACTGGTTCCCATTGCATATTCATTCCTGCTAATTTGTATAGTATTTTCTATTATGTCTTTCTTTTTAATAATGATTTTATTCGCTGTTAAGTGTGTCCTGAGAGTTTTCACTTATTGTGCAAAGATGTGCTTCTTAGTACTTTGTAATATGGCTAAATAAAAAAAGTAATTTTGAAAAGTTATATTGAAGCATAATTAAGGATCATGGAAAGAAAAATCAGATTTTGAGAAGTTTATTATTTTGGTTTAGAATGGTAGAAATTATATACATATCCTATTTCATGTGATTTTTTTTTTCTTATCACATATGAATATTCCAGTTTGAGGGGCATCAGGTTAACCTCTAGCTTGTTATAACTAATTAGGTAGTTCTCTCAACCCTTGAAATCTATCCATTCTTTCTTTTCTGCTTGCTTTACTAATGACTTCCCTGTCCTCTCCCAAAACATCTTACTTCTCCCATCTTTTGGTTTGGTTGATGTACGGGAAATGTGAATACAGATGGAGGCCTTTGTGTTATAGAGCATCATTCAGTGAAAAATTCTTCCAGAGGACCAGAGGCGCAGGACATGCATCAAGGTATCTAGAGTTTGTGGAAGCTTTAAGTATTAAGGGGCCAGGTTGGTGTAGCTGAATTTTGTAGTCATTTATTTAAAATACAGTACTAGTAACTGGGCTAGGGAAATGTGTTAATAATCTAGAACAGATATTTAGATAATGTAGGTGTTTATTTCGACTTTGAGTATCATAAATAAAACATTAACTATCCATGTACAAACAAATATTTATATAGGGGAATTCTCAAGTATATAAAATACATTTTATAAGTAAGTGGATCCCAATTTTGTTTTTCTTTCTGCTCCAGTATGATTTATACATATCAGTAATCACAATGCTAATAAGTGTGGTTTGAGGAGAATTCAGAATTTACCATACTTCAGGGCATTGTAGTTTGATTCCTCATCTCCCGCTGCCAATAATTCGGACATTGACTCCTCAGGACAGTTCTCACTGTTATATCTCCTTTTTTAAAATCACTCTTTAGAGATGTATTTCTTCCTAATAGTCTTAGATATATTTTTTACCTTAGTTCTTTTGCATTTCAGGATTAAGTGCAATTTTAGTATATGTCCATACTAAGAAGAATAAAAGTGTTGTCAATCTCAAAGTTGTTTGGTGCAAAGCTACTGCTTTGCCTGTGATACTTGTCCTTTGCTCCTCACTGTGATTTCCTCCTAGGGAGGCTTTAATCCATCCAAGCGAGTGAGGAAACTGGGCTAATGGAAATTCGTTTCTTTAGGTTAACCATCTTTCTGTAATTACCAACTTTAGCTTATGATATCTTTTAGTAGTAAATATGTAGTTTTAATTTTAAATTATTTTCTCCTCTGCGTTTTGATAATTGACATCCAAAGGTTTTTGAATAAAAAACATATTTCATTCCTCATAAGACTAAACTTTAAAATTGAGAAGTAAGTTATATTTAAATCTATAGCAAATAGATAAATATTAAGAACTCTTAAATATTTTAATGACTTATATGAAAGAAAGTTATTCATTACTTTTGACTTTGAGATCAGTGCTTAGAATACTATGAAATTATGGACAAGGGTTCTCTCATGATTGTCATTTTTTTTCTTTTTTGTTTTCTTCAAATACCATTTCATTTGGGTATTAAAAGTTTAATAAACTTGTGAGCTTTTGTTAAAGAATTGAACTTTAACATGGCTTTACATTTAGAATTAAGACTTGTTATTTGGCTTTTGGCAAAATGGTCATCTGTTACATCAACATAACTTGTGTCATTTGCTGTGCTGGGAAAATTGAATCAGTCATGATGGCACCTAAACAATTTGCATCTGTTTATTTTCTGTCTCAGCCAAAAGTTAGATACACACAGGGCAATAGCATGGTTAGAAGATATCCAGGCCTCGAGAAAAGTTTTATAAAAGAAGATGCGTGGAAGAGTTGGTGAGCTTCATTCCTTCATGATAGCCATGGACGTTAGATCTAAATAATATGTAAACATTGTTTTCTAGCAGAGATCTTCATGGACCAGATGGAGTTTATTATGGAGATCTTTTATATCATGTGTAAACACTTTTCTCTTTAATATATTTTGGAATTAATGTATTGATTTACTTCTAGGATTCTTAATCATTCAACTTCTGTCCCAAGAAACAAGCCAAAACAAACTATGGAATGCGAAAAGAGGTATAAAAATATCTCAGTCCTTATATTTAATATTTTATAATGAAACTTGATTCTCTAACAGTGATGTTCCCATATGTGGGCTTTAATTGGGTAAATGATACAGATTTAATATAGCTAGATAATTTAATGAAGAAATGTGTCCTAGCACCAGTTAAATTTACTTTTGATATAAACAAATTTAAAAATGCTGATTTGATCTCTTTTTCTACTTATACCTGCATTTTGTTGTAATGATAGAAGCATCTATTTATTTATTTATTTATTTATTTATTAAAGATTTTATTTATTTATTTGAGAGAGAAAGTGAGAGAGAGCATGAGAGGAGAGAAGGTTAGAGGCAGAAGTAGACTCCCCGTGGAGCTGGGAGCCCGATGTGGGACTCAGTCCCGGAACTCAAGGATCATGACCTAAGCCGTAGGCAGTCGCTCAACCAACTGAGCCACCCAGGCGCCCATAGAAGCATTTATTTATTTATTAACCCAGCAAACTCAGCAAACCATTTCTTGTATCACTATTACTGCTGGGAATAATGTGTTTCTTCATTATCGTGTTTGTTCTCTGTTATCGGTCACTTTTTTATTTCATTTTGTTTGGGTTTTACTAAATTCTTCTTTATGAATTCAGGGTCTAAGTTAATATATGTGAATTCCAGAGAACTAGAAGACCTTGAAAGTTTCTATTTATCTTGTTGGCAGTTTGAAAATTTGTATTAGGTTCAATTCCTGGGTCATTCCTGCAGGAGTGTAAAGGTCCAAGGCTGGGGGTAGGGTGGGTATAGAAGTATACACAGAGAGAATTAACATTTCTTGAATGCTTATTTATGCAAACTGTTGTGAGTAGGTTAGATGTCTTATCTCATTTAATCCTCGTAATAACTCGTGAAGTTGTTACTTTTGTTACCCCATATTGTAAGGGAGATAAGTGAGGCTCAGAAATTACCGTAATTTGCTCAAGGTCGCACAGCTGGTAAGTGCTAAGTGAAGATTCAAGGCCAGGTTGTCTAGTTCCAGAACCCCAAGTCTTAACATATGGTAACAAGAACATTTTGCTTCCTTGAGATTCACACATCCCACTGATATCTTTTCCTGGATACCTCACAGTCTAAACTGAACTTATTTTTTCCCAAGTTTATTTCTTCTGTATAGGTTGCCTGAGTGAATGTGCCATTACTCAGTTACCTAAGTCAGCAACTTGGAAATTATCAGGAACTTCTTCTCATGCACCCCTCCCAATTGAGCCAATCACAAAAAAATTATAGGTTCTTTTCTATTTTTTTAGTTTAGTTTTTATTTTTTTTAAGATTTTTTTTTAAATTTATTTGAGAGAGAGAGCGAGTGCACAGAGGGAGAGTGAGAGGGAGAAGCACACTTCCTGCTGAGTAGAGAGCCCAGATGCCTGGCTCCATCCCAGGAGCCTGAGATCAGGACCTGAGCTGAAGGCAGACGCTTAACTGACTAAGTCACCTGGGTGCCCTGAAAATTATAGTTTCTTAACATTACTTGCATCAATCCCAACTTCTTCATTCCTAGCATAGCCATGTTGGTTTAGGCCTCATCCTTTTCCTCCTGGATTACCGCAACAGTCCTTAGACATATCTCTGTTCTTCACTTTTGCCTACCTTTAAGTTTGTCTTCTGCATCGAAGTAAGTGATGATTCTAAAACCGCCTGTGACTGCCATTTATTATCTTCTACTGGTTCTTTATCACTTTCAGGATAAAGCTGAAAATGCCTAACTTAACCCGTAAGATTGAAGTGAGTTTCTGCCTATGTTAAACCTTATCATGCACTCTTCCAGTGGCACGTTTTCCTGTTTAGGAACAGTAATTTTTTTCTTTATTCTATCATGATTTCACATCTCTGTGGTCTGTATCCTGGTTTCTCTACTGGAATTGCCCTTTCTTTTTTTCACTTAAGCTTTCAGAATTCATTTCAAATGTAAAGATGACTTTTTATACTCAAGTCTAGAAATGTTCATCTACTTAAATTTCATTGATTGGATTTAACCCACTTCCTCCCTTTTTGAATACTGATTCTGTTATAAGATGGACGTTTGCTCTCCTTTAAGTTTGTGTTATTACTTTGCCCCTCACTTCCTTTCATTCCCATCTTAAGCTTCCTCCTCAGATTCCTAATATTCTCTTGAGAAAGACCCAATTGCCCAAACCTCAAAAGTGTGATATCTAATCCTGGCCTCTCCTTCATATAACTATTACTTCTACTTTTCTCGATCTCAAAACAATCACTCCATTTTTTCTTTAAAAACAAAATTAAAAAAATTTTTCCTGATAAGATTAATATAGCTTTATTGCTGCAAAGTTATAAAATTTAGCAAACACAAATAAATGAATGAATGAATGAATGAATAAATAAATAAATATCACCTATTATCCCACTCTCCAGAGATGACAAGTCATAGTATTTTGGTATTTTTCCCTTTAGACCCTTTTTATATCCGTGTGCATGAATATTTGCACATGCATGTGTGTACACACACACACACACACATATATATCACAGAGTTGTATAACCTGTTGCCTCCTCAACACCCCCACTTGGATGTATAATAGGCATATGAAACTTAACTTTTCAAATCCATACTCGTAATTCCTGCTTGTACCTCTCGAATTTGTTTTTCCTGTATTTTTTCCCATTTCAGAAAATGTCAACTCATCCTTATAGTTGCTCAGTTCAAAAACCTGAGTCAACCGTAACATGTTACTTTCTTTCACATGCCATATCTAATCCATTAACAAATCTTGTGGACTCTACCTTCAAATTATACTCCAAATCTAATCACATCTTGCCACCTCCACACCTACCACCCTAGCCCTTACCATGTCTTTTAAAAATTTTTTAAATTTAATTTTTATTATTTATTTATTTATATTAGTTTTACTTTTTTTTTCCTTCCAAGTTCTTATTTAAATTCAAATTACTTAACATTTAGTGTAATATTGGTTTCAGGAGTAGAATTTTTTTTTTTAAAGATTTTATTTATTTATTTGAGAGAGAAAGTGAGAGAGAGCATCAGAGGAGAGAAGGTTAGAGGAAGAAGCAGACTCCTCGTGGAGCTGGGAGCCCGATGTGGGACTCGATCCTGGAATTCAAGGATCATGACCTGAGCCGAAGGCAGTTGCTCAACCAACTGAGCCACCCAGGCGCCCCTCAGGAGTAGAATTTATTGGTTCATCACTTACATATAACACCTAGTGCTCATCACAAGTGCCTTCCTTAATACCCATCACCCTAGTAGCCCATCCCCCATCCACCTCCCCTCCAGCAACCCTCAGTTTGAGGCTGTAGTTAACAGTTTCTTATGGTTTGCTTACCTCTCTGTTTTCCTCTTATTTTACTTTTTCTTCCCTTGCTGTGTTTACCTGTTTTGTTTCTTAAATTCCACATACGAGTGAAATCAGTGATACTTGTCCTTCTCTGACTGACTTATTTCGGCTCTAGCCATCTCTTAACTTCAGTTATTAAAATAGCCTCCTAACAGGTTTGATGCCCTTGCTTTCCTTTAGTCTATTTTTCCAAAAAAGCATCAGATTTTTATCTTTTGAAATGTAAGTCAGATCTTGTCACTCTTCATAATTCTCTAATGACTTCCCATCTCATTCGGAATAAAAACTAGAGTCCTTTAAGGACTTAAAAAACTCTACATTATTTGGCTCCCTCCTGTCTTCCTCTCTTGCCTAGATCTTCCTGGTTAGTTAGTTCCTCTCTGGCTATACTGGCCTCCTTGTTGCATCTCCATACACCAGGCATTTCCTGCTCCCTCAAGGCTTTTGTCTCTGACTGAAATGATTTCCCCCCAGATAGCCTTATGGCTTATTCCCTTGGCTTCAGGTTTCTGCTCAAATTTCACTTCATCAGGAAGGGGTTCCCTGGACAACTTAAATAAAAGAGCATGACTCCCTCACTTCTTTGTCCTTTTTCCCATACCTTGTTTGATATTTGTTCAAAGAACTTAATAACCTCTGACCTTCCAAATTTATACATTTTTACCATCTGGCATTCTGAATTTATACTGCTTTGTTTACTGTTTGTCTTCACCACCATACCACCGCCTTGGCACACTACAGTGTCGGTTTTATCAGTTATTGAGAGAAGACTATTGAAATCTCCAGGACTGGGGCACCTGGGTGGCTCAGTGGGTTAAGCCTCTGCCTTCGGCTCAGGTCATGATCTCAGGGTCTTGGGATCAAGCCCTGCATCGGGCTCTCTGCTCAGCAGGGAGCCTGCTTCCTCTTCTCCCTCTGCGGGCCTCTCTGCCTGCTTGTGATCTCTCTCTGTCAAATAAATAAATAAAATATTAAAAAAAAAAAAAGAAATCTCCAGGACTAATTGGGGATTTGTCTCTGAAGTTCTGTCATTTTCTCTTCTTATATTTGTGTACTCTGTGTTAGATACATAAATGTTTAGGACTGTAGTGTCATCTCAGTGAATTTATACCTTTGTCATTTTGAAATGCCTTTTTTTTATTTCTGGTAGTATTCTTTGAAGTCTACTTTTCTGATATTGTATAGTCATCTCAGCTTTCTTTGATTAGTGTTCACATGATAGATACATCTTTCTCCATCCTTTTATTTTTTTTTTAAGGTTTTTTTTTTTTTTTTTATTTACTTGGCAGAGAGGAGAGAGACCACAAGTAGGCAGAGAGGCAGGCAGAGAGAGGAGGGAGCAGGCTCTCTGCCGTGCAGAGAGCCCGATGTGGGGCTCGATCCCAGGACCCCGAGACCATGACCTGAGCCGAAGGCAGAGGCTCAACCCGCTAAGCCACCTAGGCACCCCACCATCCTTTTATTTTTAACCTACTTGTGTTTTTGTGGAGAAAGTGGGTTTCTTGTATTTAGCATATGGTAGCACCTTCCTTTTTTGTTTGAGAATCTTTTAATGGCAGTGTTCATATTGTTTATATTTAATGCAATTATTGATATTAATGGATTTAAGTCTACTATCTTTTTTTTTTTTAAAGGGCATTAAGTATAACGTTTGCCACTTTGCTTTCTTAGTATATCTGGGACTCTTTTTTTTTTTAAGATCTTATTTATTTATTTAACAGAAAGAAAGGGATCACAAATAAGCAGGCAGAGGGAGAGGGGGGAAGCAGACTCCCTGCTGAGCAGAGAGCCTGATGCGGGGCTTGATCCCAGGACCCTGAGATTATGACCTGAGCTGAAGGCAGAGGCTCTAACCCGCTGAGCCACCCAGGCGCCCCTTAAGTCTACTATCTTATTTGTTTTTGTCTTATCTATTCTTTATAGCCATCTTTCCTCTTTTTAATTTTATTTCAAAGTTCTCATTTATTTCCTTCATGGGCTTATTAGCTATAATTTTTTGTTATCATATGTTAGTGATTATTTTAGGGTTTAAAGTATAGTGTTTTACTGGGATGCCTGGGTCGCTCAGTTTGTTAAGCATCTTCCTTTGGCTCAGGTCATGATCCCAGGTCCTGGGATCGAGTCCCTTCTCCCTCTGCCTGCTGCTCCCCCTGCTTGTGCGTGCTCTCTCTCTCTCTCTCTCTCTCTCTCTCTCTCTCCCTGTCTCCCTCTCTCTGTCTCTCAAATAATAAATAAAATTTGAAAAATATAATGTTTAACTTATCACAGTCTACATTCAAGTGCTATTATGCCATTTCATATATTGCATAACTTTACAACAGTATACTTCTGTTTCTTCCTTTTTGGCCTCTCTGGTGGTATTGCTGTATATTTTACTTATATATGTTATAAACCCTATAATACGTGGTTATTATTTTTGCTTTAAAGACTCAATCATTTCTTTAAAGAGATTTAAATAATCAGAATAATGTCTTTTATCTTTCCTCCCTTAGTTACCATCTCTAGTAGCTTTATATTCCTTTGTGTAGCTCTATTTCCATGTATAATTTTTTTTTCTCCCTGAAAGGGAAACTTTAACACTACTTTTATTACTGGTCTGCTGGTGTTGAATACTTTCAGCTTCTGTATGAGAAAGTCTTCATTTTGCCTTCATTTTTGAAAGCTGTCTTTGCTGATAGAAAATTCTAGGTTGATATTTTTGTTTTTTTTCAGTACCTTAAAGAATTTTTTCCACTGTCCTCTGGATTATGTTGTTTCTTATGAAAATTCTGTTGTCAATGTTCGTTTCGTAGACTCTAATGTGTCTTTTTTCTCTGGCTGCTGTTTACATTTTCTGTTTATCATTTGTTTTTAAGTAATTTGATTATGATGTATCTTGGTGTAGTTTTCTTCTTTTTTTTTTTTTTTTTTTTTGCTAGGAGTTCTTTGAGCTTCTGAAATTTGTGGGTTTATTGTTTTCATGAAATTTGTAAATTTGGAGCCCTTGTTTCTTCAATATCATTTCTGTCCCCTGACCTATTCTTCTGGAACCCCAATTATATTTATATTAGGCTACTTGAAGTTTCCCACCAATCGCTGAGATTCTGTTCAGTCCTCTTCAATATTTTTCTTTTTAATTTTTTTAAAGCTTTAATTTATTTATTTATTTGAGAGAGAGCACAAGCAGGGGAAGCAAGAGAGGGAGATGCAGGACCCCAGGATCATGACCTGAGCTGAAGGCAGACACTTAACTGACTGAGCCACCCAGGCGCCCTCTGTGTTTGATTTTTGATAGTTCTTTTATTAAGTCTTCATGTTCACTAATCAATTCTTTTTTTTTCTTTAAAGATTTTATTTTTAAGTAATCTCCATACCAATGTGGGGCTTAAACTTACAGCCCCAAGATCAAGAGTCTCATGCTGTACCAACTGAGCCAGGCAGGCGCCCCTCTATTAAATGTCCAATCTACAGTTAATCCCATCCAGTTTATTTTTAATTTCAGATGTACTTTTCATCTCTTGAACTTTGATTTTTATCTATTTCATGTCTATTGTGTCTGTACTTAACATGTTTAGTCTTTTCTTCTAGTTTCTGAACATTAACTGATTGAATTTTTGATTGAGTGCTGGACGTTGTGAACTTTACCTTTTTGGGTGCTGGATTTTACAGTATCATTATAAATATATATTTTTAAAGATTTTATTTGTTAGAGATCACAAGTAGGCAGAGAGGCAGGCAGAGACAGAGGAGGAAGCAGGCTCCCTGCCGAGCAGAGAGCCCGATGTGGGGCTCAATCCCAGGACCCTGAGATCATTCATGACCTGAGCCAAAGGCAGAGGCTTTCACTCAGCCATCCAGGCGCTCCTCTTTATAAGTATTCTTGAACATTGTTCTAGGATGTGGTTAAATTAATTGGCGACAGTTTGATATTTGGGGGATTTGGTTTTATGAATTGTTTTGTGGAATCAGTGTGGCATTTAGTCTAGGACCAGGTCTGGGCCCCGTATTGGAGCAAGACTTTTCTTAGTACTATAGCTGATGTCCCATGAACTATATACTTTTCCAGTCTGGCTGGTGGGAACTGGTATTATTTACTCATAATCCTCTCTGAGTCTGAGAATTATTCTGTCTTTCTGGCTATTCATTCTTTTGCCTAGTGTAGTTTTCTCAGGCATATGATCAGGGCTCAGTACTCTTGAAAATTTTAAGAATGCTTCTGTAGAACTTTTAAGTTCTTTCTCTGTGCATTGCTTTTTTCTCTATCATTTTGTCCTGTTAATTCCATCCATTTTTTTTCACCCTGGCTCCCAGCTTCGTCTTCTCAATTCAGAGAGCTCCCTGGGCCTTACTTTGGTTCCTCCTGTCTGGGCTAGAAGCCTGCAGCAACCTGATGCAGTTATGGAATTTTGCCTTGTTTGTTACCCATCTGTAAGGAATAAAGTGTCTTTTTTTCTTGCCTGATATGCAGTGTTCTGGAAAGCAGAATTTTATATATTTTGTCTGCTCTTTTAGTGTTTTCCGTCAGGGTATAAATCTGATCACTGTTATTCTTTCTTTCTTTCTTAAAAGATTTTATTTATTTGACACAGAGAGAGAGAGAGAGAGAGATCACAAGTAGGCAGAGAGGCAGTCAGAGGGAGAGGGGGAAGCAGACTCCCTGCTGAGCAGAGAGCCCAGGGCTCTGGTCCCAGGACCCTGAGATCATGACCTGAGCTGAAGGCAGAGGTTTAACCCACTGAGCCACCCAGACGCCCCTGATCACTGTTATTCTATCTTGGCCAGATGCAAAGTCTAATTCTTAACATTTTTTATGTTTTGTCAATATTTAGTTTGTTTCTTCTATATAACCCCTCTGCCCCAACATTTAAAAACTTACTGCCTATATTTTTCATATACTTATGTGATTTCATCTTTATTCATATTTAAATCTTATAGTCATTAATTTTAGTATTTGATATGAGGTAAGGTATTTAGTTTTTTTCTTCCTCTCTTGCCACCCTCTCCTTCTCACTCTCTATCCTCCTCACCCTGTTTTTCTTTCTTTCTGTATGTGTTTTATAATTGGTTAATCAGTTGTCTCAACACTATTTGCTACATAACTTAACATTTCTATAGCGATTGTGAATTTCACTTTTTAAATCATATGTTGTTATATTTGTGGTCCTGTACTTGTCTTCCACTGGAAAATCTAAATTCTGGATCTAGTACTATTTAATTACTTTAACTTAATAGAATATATGCAATTTCCTAGTAGGGAAGTCCTATTTATTATATAACTTTTCTCTATCATTTATTTTTCCAAATTAACTTTGAAATTCTTTTATCAAATTTCTAGTGCAAGTCCAAAAATACTTTCTATTTTTTTATAGTTTATTTCAGCTGTCAATTAATTTGAAGTGGTTATACCCATAATATTTAGTCTTTCTTTTTTTTTAAGATTTTATTTATTTATTTGACAAAGAGAGAGAGACAGAGAAGGAACTCAAGTAGGGGGAGTGGGAGGAGAAGCAGGCCTCCTGCGGAGCAGGGAGCCAGACATGGGGCTCGATCCCAGGACCCTGGGATCATGACCTGGGCTGAAGGCAGAGGCTTAACATTAGACTGAGCCACCCAGGTGCCCCAATATTAGTCTTTCTAAGAACTTTATAGTTACTCAATTTCCTTACTAGATGTTGATAGGTGTTTTTTTTTTTGTTTTTTTTTGGGGGGGGAGTGTTTTGGTTTTTTTGAGAGAGAAAGAGAGCAGGAATGGGAAATAGAGAACAGGATTGGGGGCAGAGGGAGAGAGAGAATCCCAAGCAGGCTCCATGCTCAATACTGAGGCTTGATCTCACAACTGCAAGATCATGACCTGAGCTGAAATCAAGAATTGGATGCTTAAACTGGTTGAGCCACTCAAGCGCCCCAACATGGGTAGTTTTTTTCTTGTAGGTCTAATGCATGTCTAAGTTAAGTTTGTTCCTAGTATTTTTGCTTTTCCTTCCTTTTATGAATGAATTTTTTCCTAATATATTTTATAGCTTGTTATAATTGGTATATGATAAAGCTATTAATTTTTGTATATTTTTTTATAACTGGTAACCTTCTTTTAATAATAATAGATTTTTTTCCCCCTTGGATAATCATGTCTTCCATAAATTTTGAAAATTTGTTTCTTTCTAATTTTAATTTTTTAAAATTTGTTTTTCTTTTTCTTTTTTTTTTTTTTAAAGATTTTGTTTTTATTTTATTTTAACAGAGAGAGAACACAAGCAGGCAGAGAGGCAGGCAGAGGCAGAGAGAAGAGCAGGCTCCCTGCAGAGCAAGGAGCCCGATGTGGGACTCGATCCCAGGACACTGGGATCATGACCTGAGCCGAAGGCAGCTGCCCAACCAACTGAGCCACCCAGGCATCCCCCTTTTTTTTTTTTTTAAAGATTTTTATTTATTTATTTGAGAGAGAGAGACAGAACATGAGAGATAAGAAGGTCAGAGGGAGAAGCAGACTCCCCATGGAGCCGGGAGCCCGACGCGGGACTCGATCCCAGGACTCTGGGACCATGACCTGAGCCGTAGGCAGTTGCTCAACCAGCTGAGCCACCCAGGCACCCAAAATTTGTTTTTCTTTTTAAAGATTTTATTTATTTATTTGACGGAGGGAAAAGAGATCAGAAGTAGGCAGAGAGGCAGGCAGAGAGAGAGGGGGAAGCAGGCTTCCTGCTGAGCAGAGACCCTGGGATCATGACCTGAGCTGAAGGCAGAGGCTTAACTGAATGAGCCACCCAGGGGCCCCTCTTTCTAATTTTTAAATGTTCTTTTCTTACTGTACAATAGAGAAGTTCTAAAACAGTGTTGAATAATAACAGTTCTAGTGGGCTTTTGTCTGTGTATTTTTTTCAAAAGAGCTTCTTACCTGATGATAACATGTGCAGTTTGCTTTTCCTGACAAAAATAGATGAAAAGAATTTCAACTATAGCCCCTGTGTGTCAGAATGAAGGGTTAGAAGTTCATAATCTGTAATTTAATAGTCAAAAAAGAATTACTCCCCTAATCTCTTTGGCATTTAAACAAAATAAATTTGTATAAAATTATTAGTTTTTTATTTGTTTTTTATGATGATTTAATGTAATAAACATTCCATTTTTTCACTGTATGTCTAGGTATTACATTTCTTTTGGCCTCTAAAAGGTCCTTAGAGTAGTCTTTTGCGTTTTTTAAAGGAGTAGAAGTGATTGGAACTTAAATATGTTTTTGTTGATTTTAAGTTTTATGTTATTAATTCAAACCATAGACATGGATAAATTCTTTAGATTTCTGGTTAAAAAAGAGAGAGAGAGAGAGAGAGGGAGAGACAACTCTATATTATTCATAATAAATTCCTAAGGGTAATTCTAAATTTTTTAACATATTGAGGCATCTTTAATTTTGTAGTGTCTCAGCAGATGAAGTTAATTCACCGTTATCACCCCTCACATGGCAGGTAAGAGGAAAATGAATTTCTGTTATATCTAATATTTTGTTCTCATTTATTTAGTTAAAAGAAATTGTCTCATTACAGCCCTTAGAAAATCAGAAGGATCAAATAGATGAACAGCAGTGGCCAGAATCTCAGCCTATAATCTGGCAGAGTGAAGAAAGGAGGCGGAGCAAACAGATTAGAAAAGAATATTTCAAGGTACTTTTTATTAATTTGCAAAATTTTCTTTGTAATTATTAGTTTTGATTTTATAAGTTTTATATTAATAAGGTAGCCTATAACTCTAGCTACATGTAGTGAATGTGTTATTTTATTTTGGTTTCCCACATTCATAGGTATAGATAATATGATCCAGTTAAATATATAAAATTTCAGTAATTCAGAATAATTAAGAATGACACTGTAGATCAATGTGAATTGTGGTTTACCAGATACTTGACATGAAAGTTGTATGTTTGGTATACTGCTAGTTATAGCAATATGTAGTCACGTTTTCAAAGAATTGCCTAGAAAAGATCTTTCAGTAGATTTGTTTCACTATATAGTTCACATGTATTTGCAATGAGCATTGAACTGTTTCTGTCTAAATAAATGCTACTTACATGGCTCTAAAAATGCTTGAAAGTGTTTCTCCCCCATTTATTCTTTTTGTTAACCTTAGTAGATGTCTTAAGATGATCTTTTATCTTAGCTAAAGTAAAAGCTTAGACTATTTGAATCATCCCAAATTTCTAGTTAACAGGGTTTTAATGAAATTTTACTACATATACTTTTATAAATATTGTAATATTATTCATTTGTGTTTAAAATCTGCTGTGTTTATAGAAACCAGTGGAATTAGCATAATCTTCAGTACTAGTCAGAATCCATTACTGGAATTCCTGACTCAGATAAATAGTGCAGACAAGCTTCCTGCCCCATGAATAGCAAATTCTGTTGTTTTTCTGCACCTTTCTATTTCCCAAAGCCTAATTTTTATCTAAAAATAATAATTTTATGTAAATATGTGGTTCTTTGCTAAATTATGGGTACTTTGAAGCTTATATCGCAAACCGATAGGATTATATTTCATGTTTTTCTCTGGTAGAAGCGATTATCTGTACACATTGTTGATCTGTTTCCTTATATGGGAATATAACATATTTTGAAGTGGTATCATATGACCAAAACAAGAATGTTATGTGTTGTAGCAAGCCGATGATAAGTTTCATCCTTCTACTAATAATTACTGAATTCTTTCATTGAGCTTCATGTTACCTGGTCCATATGAGAGATAATGAAATGAGAGGGAAAAAAACAGGGACATTCTAAGCAGAACCCTGTTCAGTAATGGTGAAAGTCTATTTATCCCAAGTCTTTGCAGATCTGCAGTTATATTTACATTCTGACATTTATTTCAGAATCTCCTCTTTCAGTTTATAGGACCTTGAACAAAAGCACTCAGTAGAATTTGTTAGTAGATAAAACCTGATGAATGAGTGATGATGTGGGGGAAATTTTAGTTTTTCTGACTAATGGAAGAGATTTTGGTATTTATTTGATCTACTAGTAAAGTAAAAGCATCTAAATTCTGACAGTTTATCAAAACACTTGCATAGCACTTACTAAGTGCCAGGCACTGTTCTAAGTACAAGTATCAATTCATTTAGTATTCATAACAACTCTATGAAGTAAGTACAATTATCATTCCTGTTTTACAGATGGGTAAATTAAGTCACAGAGAGGCTAAGTGATATGCTTTGCATCACTTAGCTAATAAGCAGCTGAGTCAAGATTTGAATCCAGAGCCTATGCTACACCTGTTTATCTACTGTGGATAGCCTAATATCAAATGAAAACTTTAAAATCAATATGGGGGCGCCTGGGTGGCTCAGTGGGTTAAAGCCTCTGCCTTCGGCTCAGGTCATGATCTCAGGGTCCTGGGATTGAGCCCCGCATCGGGCTCTCTGCTCAGCAGGGAGCCTGCTCCCCCCACCCCCGCCTGCTTCTTTGCCTGCTTATAATCAATCTCTCTCTCTCTCTGTCAAATAAACAAACAAATAAATATTTTTAAAAAATCAATACAGTTTTATTGTTTTTAAAATACAGTAACCCAAGTGAACTTCTCAGAAGTCTTAAGAGAAGCCTCAGTAAGCCTTTAAAAAATAGTTGTTTAATAGCATCATTTGTTAAATATTTTATTTTTAAGACTTAAACATACCTCCTATAATATTTCTATTTTACAAGCACTAAGAGATCGAATGAGGTAATGTTTGAAATGTCCATTACATTATCAGCATTCAACAAATGTTAATTTCTTCCATGCTTTTAGTAAAGTGGGTACAAAGTTAAGCTTTAGTCACTGGGAAATATTTCAAGGAGATATGTAGTTCTCCTTAATAGTCAGAAGATGTCAGTGTTAGGACACTGAAAAAAATGGAATGTCAACAGTTTTTTCCTAAGCTGTAAAAAAAGATACAAACCTGAGATATTACTGTCTAAGTCAAAACTATTATTCAGAATTGCCAGTGTTTTTTTTTAACGATTTTATTTATTTATTTGACAGAGAGAGAGAGAGAGATCACAAGTAGGCAGAGAGGCAGGCAGAAAGAGGGGGGAAGCAGGCTCCCTGCTGAGCAGAAACCCTGAGATCATGACCTGAGCCGAAGGCAGAGGCTTTAACCCACTGAGCCACCCAGGTGCCCTGTGAATTGCCAGTATTTTCTTGTTTAAGACGTCACTGATACCTATGAAGTGTCTTTATTTCAAAAAATTTCTCTTAATCACCAATCTCCCAAGAATCAAAAGGGTTATTCATAGGTTATATTACTGAATGTAATCTGGATTTATAGTTGATTAAACATGAAAATATGCTACTTTAGAGATTTATATCCAAATAACACCAAGCTCACTCCGTGATAGCCCCTTTAGCTTTGTGGTGTTAAGAAACATACGGAGCTTTTGTGCAGCTTTATCCCAACACATGTAAATGACTGAGCCACAAGATTTGTGTTCCATGGTAAATTATTAATGGCATTGTTGTTATTCAGTATATTATTCAGTATATTTATTGAAAGTGTTTTGTGTGGGGGTCTCTTTATTTATTATTTCTCAGTTGCCAAAACTGATTTTGGATAGTAATGTTTTTCAGATAAGCCTCTGAAACTAAGTAAAAAAGATTTCAACATGTTGGCTAGATTATGTGAGCAAGAAGATAAATTGGGTCAGATGATATGAGTAAGGAAATCACTTACTTAAATGAGTAAGTAAGTAGGAGAGTTATTCTAACTCTGCTAGACTCCCAGACCACTCTTATGTAGATTACTACTCTATTAAATAAAATAATGTCCTCATTACCAAAATAAAGTCACTGCATTTTTCAAAGTAAACATATTTCAGGAACTGCATTACTCTATTAAAAATCTTTTATAGAAAGGCAAGTGTATTTTACATTTTACAGAAATGTATTAATACTTTTAATAAGATACATGACAAAATATGAACATCTAATTTTTTGATAAATTATGTTTCATATAAATTAGCAGCTTTAATTTCTTCTAAAAATAATACATAGATTTCTTTTTTTTTTTTTTTAAGATTTTATTTATTTATTTGACACA
The DNA here is from genome assembly GCA_028533885.1 of Nasua narica. Classification (NCBI taxonomy): domain Eukaryota; kingdom Metazoa; phylum Chordata; class Mammalia; order Carnivora; family Procyonidae; genus Nasua; species Nasua narica. Next base: position 73,929,946 of record CM052801.1, on the reverse strand, counting down.
GAGAGAGAGAGATCACAAGTAGGCAGAGAGGCAGACCGGAGGTGGGGAGGGTGAGAAGCAGGCTCCCTGCTGAGCAGAGAACCCGATGCGGGGCTAGATCCCAGGACTCTGAGATCATGACCTGAGCCGAAGGCAGAGGCTTTAACCCACTGAGCCACTCAGGCGCCCCTCCTTTCCATCTCTTTACTTTCCATCTGATACATGGGCTCAGACCTCTGCAGTTATCCCCAAGTCCCCTCGAAGCTGTTGCCTTGTCTCTTTCCTTTTAGGGCCAGACTTACCATTTCTATTATCTCCAGGTTCTGATCACTCCTTAACCCACCACTGTCTGGCTTCTGCATCCATTTCTCCATTGAAATAGCCCCTTACCTAGAGTTTAACATGTACGTAAGAATTTTTTTTTTAAAGATTTTATTAGAGCACAACAAAGGGAGCAGCAGGCAGAGGGAGAGGGAGAAGTAGACTCCCCGCTGAGCAGGGAGCCTGATGCGGGACTCCATCCCAGGACCCTGAGATCATGACCTGAGCCGAAGGCAGATGCTTAACTGACTGAGCCACCCAGGCACCCCTATACCTAAGAATTTAACAGTGATGATCACCACATCTCTCTTCTTGAAACTTCTTTCTTGTTTTCTCATTTTTCTTCCTTGGTTTTTCTGTTTTCTCTTGGATGTTCTTATTTAACTTCTCTTCTGACTTTGCTTCTGTTTGCACTTAGGGGCTCATTCTCTTTTCATTACCCTAAAAACTCTCTCTGAAGCTTTTATGACTCCAGATGTCTTATATTCTGGTGGGTCTAAATTTACATCCCATAACTTTTTTCCCAGTCTCCAGACCTGTATTGTTAATTGTCTGGATACCCTACACGTATTTCAAATTTGATGCATCTCTCCCTCCTTCCCCTCTCCCCCATGGAACTTGCTCTTCCTCTCTTTTCTTTTTTCAAGTTAATAGTAGCCGTGTCTATCCAGTTGTCTGTGCTCTATACCTCAGTCCTCCTGGATCTTTCCCTCTCTTACTCCTCTTACCTAATTGATCACCAGGATGTTAATTATATGTCCTTTCTCCAATTCATCATTTCTTCTCCATCGCTACTGCCCTTGCTTTTGTTGGAACCCTCATTCTTTCTTGTCTAGGCAATTGTAATAACTTCTTTATTTGCCTCCCTATCTGTAGTTTCAGAGTCCTTAGAGAAATCCGTGGCTTAAATTTGTTTCTTGGCTGGGGCGCCTGCATGGCTCGGTGGATTGGAGCCTCTGCCTTTGGCTCAGATCGTGGTCTTGGGGTCGTGGGATCGAGCCCCACATCGGGCTCTCTGCTCAGCAGGGAGCCTGCTTCCCCTCTTTCTCTGCCTGCCTCTCTTTCTACTTGTGATCTCTCTGTCTGTCAAATAAATAAATAAAATCTTTAAAAAAATTTTTGTTTCTTGGCTCTCTATTATCAGTAACACAAAGTTTGGGCTTTTAAAAAACTTCAGACACTGTGCTCACCTACTTCTCTAAGTTTCATTACCTGCTACAATTTACTCTCCTCATTAGCCATCCTGCTATTATATTTCAAAGATTTATTTATTTATTTATTTATTTATTTATTTATTTATTTATTTATTTATAGAGCGAGAGAGAGCATGGCTGGGGAGGTGCTGAGGGAGAGGGAGAGAGAAATTTCAAGCAGACTCCCCACTGAGTGTGGAACCTGCCCAACGGGGACCTCGATCTCCCAACCTTGAGATCATGACCCAAGCCAAAACCAAGAGTTTGATGCTTAACTTGACTGTGCCACCCAGGCAACCCCACCATACTGCTACTCTTTGTTTTCTGCATAGCTGAACTTTTTTATTCCTTTGTGCTTTCCTTCTGAGAATGCCCACTAGCTCCTTTTATTCCTGGCAAACTTCTACTAATTATTCAGGATTAAGAGATGGTAGTATAGGGATGCCTGGGTGGCTCAGTTGGTTAAGCTGCTGCCTTTGGCTCTGGTCATGGTCCCAGGGTCCTGGGATCGAATCCCACATTGGGCTCCTTGCTCGGCGGGGAGCCTGCTTCTGCCTCTGCCTCTGCCTGCCACTCTGCCTGTTTGTGCTCTCTCTCTCTCTCTCTCTCTCTCTCTCTCTCTCTTTCTGACAAATAAATAAATAAAATCTTAAAAAAAAAAGAGATGGTAGTATAGCATGGTGGTTAAGAGCATTGGCTTCTAGGATCAAGCCGCTTTGGTTCCAGTTTTTAACTTGGATATTGACTTAACTGTGTGACTTTGACAGATCACCTGACCTTGCTGAGCTTAATTTTTTTCTATCCTTAAATGACTCTGATAGTATCTTCTTTTACAGGATTCTTATAACTGCTGAATTACTTGATAATGTGAAGTGGTTATGAGAATAGCACTTGCCGCAAAGTATACATTTAATAAATATTAGCTTATTATTCACTCCAATGTCATTCTTTTGGTTAGTTTTTTGTTTTTTGTTTTTTGTTTTTGTTTTTGTACCGGTTTTCTTTTATCAGGTATTAATTCTCAGTTAAAATAGGAAAGAATTCAACAAATATCAGGGATGCCTGACAAAGGTGGTCATGATCAGGAATGCAGACTGCACCCTCCACACTGGACCTTCTTGAATGGTACATGTGTAGCTGTTGATATTTGAGTTCCTTGAATGAAAGGCAGTAGTTGAAAAGCATGTAAGGTGCCAGCAACATAGAAACCTCAATGATGTTCCCTTTCTTCACACTGACATACTTGTAATACTGGTAGTAACCTCTTCAAAAAACTCCCAACAGTGCCTTTACGAGTGATATCCTGCACAGTATTCAACTTAGCAGCTTCTCTGTTTGGAGGTCCATGAGTTTCTTCTCCTTTACTGTTAAGACCGATGCCATCTTCAGGTCCTAGGTTTTGCTGTGCAAATGTCATTCTTTTGTTGAAGTAGAATAGAACCAAGAACACATACTGTCAGCAAGCATCATGCCTAGGGAGGGCAAGTAGGTTTTTTCACGCGTGCCAACTCCATTCAGTGGCTATCTGGAACACTGGGTTGCAAACATACTGAGATTATGTCTGAGATCAGTTTGAAAGAGGACCCTGGTAGATTAGTCATAGTTGTCATAGATCACTGGAGAGACAATGAAGGAATTTAGGTCTGATATTTATAATCCCTAATACTGCTTGCCTCCCAATCTGTGGTTAAGCTATCAGGTAGATTATCTAGTTTTCCAAGAGTTATGGAATGTAAAGCTGTGTAAGTAAAAAGGGCCATTAAGTAGAACTTTGAATGCCAGGTAAAAAAATTTGAACATAATTTGAAAGTAGGTTTTTCAGTAGGGGAGTCATGAGTTGCAAGTAGTGTTTTGAGTGTTTTAATCTGCCGCTAATTTGCAGGATTATTTGTGGTGAGGAGGACTTAGAAATAAGAACCCTAGAGGACTTTGAAATAAGAACTTTAGTGGTTGTCACACTGTATTTCTTTAATTCTTGATTCTAAAAACAAGCACTTTTTCCACGCAGTAGCATTTTTTATTTTAAGGATATGACCTTGTGCCTCAGTATAAAATGCAGAGAATAGTATTTAGCATTGTTAGGATGATTAAATGAGTTGATACATGTAACACACTTTCATCAGTGCCTGGTGTATAGTAAACGCTTATATAAGTACTAGCTATCATCACTATTACTGTTACTGTATGGTAAATATATATATCTTATAATGGTTTTTCTTACCTGAAATTAGTAGGTTTCTTAACAATAGATGCCATTTTTGAATGGTGAGATTACCAACTAGGTGTGAGGTAATGGGGGCCTAGGATAAGTTGGTAGTTGTAAGAATTCAGAAGTAAGTCTGAGAGACATTACAGAAAAAATTGCCAATGATGGTTTAGATATAGTGGATTAAGAAAAATGGAGAGCTTAAGACAACTTTCAGATAGAAAACCTGAATGAATGGGAAGTGGATTGGCTCAGAAAGGAAAAGTTAATAGATCTATAGAACAATGCCTTGCACATGAAAGCAGTGTATGTGTTAGGTATTAGTAAGTGGTAGGACTGTTTAAATTGGTTATATAATTAAAGTTAGTATCAGATAATTTAATAAAAGTACCAAAATATGACTAAAACTTATATATAATTTACTGGCAGAAAACTCATGTTTTTAAAGAAAAATAAATTGTATGTTTTAAATATTTTTCAGTATAAATCATCAAGGAAGAGTTCAAGTGGCAATGAAAACGATGAGGTGAGAAAAGAGGGTAATAGTAGCAATTATTTAAAACGTTTACTTTTGATATGTAGTTGACTCAGTAAAATTTTAATACGTCTGTCAGTTTCTTGGTTAGTGATTTAATGTATGGGTTTTTTCCAATAATAAAAACTGATCATCATCATTTGATTATTAATTTAATTATCTAATTTCCATATATCCTTTATTTTGAACAGAATTTCTAGTAGTTCAGTTTTAGAATTTTATTAATAACACTTGTCTTTTACATTTTCTCATCTTTTGTCTTCCTAAATCAACCTCATGGTTGGTTGAGATTCTTTTGGAATTTATTACTTTTTTTTACAAATTTTGTTTACTATTTTAACATTTAAAATTAAATTGCTGCAGTTTGTGCATTATGATAAATTTTTCTATCTCACCATTTTAAATTATGGAGCAGCCTAGCGTTTTTGAAATGATACAGTGTCATCACCATAAATACTTAAGCTTTGTGTATTTTTGATTAGAGGGATTGGTAGTTAATTTGATGTTGAGTACTTGTCAGCGCTTCTGAAAACTTTAATTATAAGAAATGGAGTCACAGAAAATGTTTGCTGAACCCTGAGCTAGAGGTACAGCCTGGCATTGTTCCTGTCCCTTTGTATTTTTTTAATTAAAAAAATTAATATATAATGTATTATTTGTTTCGGGGGTACAGGTCTGTGATTCATCAGTCTTACACAATTCACAGCACTCACCATAACACATACCCTCCCCAATGTCCATCACCCAGCCATCCCATCCCTCCCATCCCCGCCCCCTCCAGCAACCCTCAGTTTGTTTTCTGATATTAAGAGTCTCTTATGGTCTGTCTCCCTTTCTGGTTTCATCTTGTTTCATTTTTCCCTCCCTTCCCCTATGGTCCTCTGTCTTGTTTCTCATATTCCTCATATCAGTGAGATCATATGATAATTGTCTTTCTCCAATTGACTTCTTTTGCTTAGTGTAATACCCTCTAGTTCCATACATGTCATTGCAAATGGCAAGAATTCGGGGTTTTTTTTGATGGCCGCGTAATATTCTTTTAGATATATACCACATCTTCTTTATCTATTCATCTGTTGATGGACATCATGTCCCTTTGTATTTTATATCCACTTTGATCCTGCCTGCCTTAATATCTAATCAGTTACCAAAGACCTACTTTTTCTTCATGATACTGAAATATTTTGAATACATTCCCCACCTGCATTTCTGCTTTTTCTGCCCTGGCACAGGTGCATGGCATTTTTGCCTGTACCACTGCAATAGCATCCTTGCTCTTTTCCCTTTCTCCAATCCATTTTCCTCCCTGCAGCCACAATGATTGCTCCAAAGAACACAAAAATGGATTCAGGCCATCCCCTTACTTAGAAAGCTTCACTGTGTCCCTGTCACTTAGAAGGTAAATTCTTGGTCCTTCCTGATCAGGCTCCTGCTTAGCACATGAGCCTCAGCTCGTGATCTGTTCTGCTTTCTCTTTCTTTCACTGTACTCTCCAGCAGTATGGACTGCTAAAAGGTTTTCTTTCTTTTTTGCTTCTGTGCCTTCGTCCTTGTCCTTTTGGACATCTTGGAATGTTGTTCATTCTTTCTCTTTCCAGTAAACACCTACTCAATTTTCAGGAGATTTGCTTTTCTCCACCATCTCTACCATTTCCCCAAATGCCCCTTACCTGTGCCTCAGAATGGGCCATGCATAGCTCTGTCGTTGTATTGAGAAGGTTGTATTACCTGTACAAATGAATCTCTTTTCCCCCTACCTACACTGAGAGATCCTTGAGTGGATGATATTTTACTAAATGTTAATATTTCCACTGTCTAGCACTGTGTCTGACATACAGTAGGCAGTCCATAATCTTTTGTTGAATGGTGAATAAATATCCTATGTGGTATGCATATTCAAGGTTAAATGAAGATTTTTATATTTGGTTTATAGTAGTCATTCAGAAAACATGGACCATTTAATATTACTTTATGAAGTTAAGTTCTTTGTATTTACTTCTAAGCCTATATTAGATACACATAATTTTCCATGTAAAATGTTCGTACTTGGGATGATGGAATTTTTGTATGCCTCCATATACCTCTCTCAGATTGTAGCATTGTGTTGGCGTGTCCCATCAGTAATTAATCCTAACTAAGAAATACAGAAGGATTTTTTTCATTTTTGTTATTTAAGGGAAATAGATTTTTTAGGAATATTTGATGTGAATAGATAGTGCTTCTGATACCTTAAAGTTATTATGAATCAATCACCTGGGGATCTTATTGAAATACAGAGTCTGTTCAGCAGGTCTAGGGTTGGCCTGAGATTCTGCATTTTTCACAAGCTCCAAGAGAGTGCAGATGCTGTTGGTTCACAGACCACATTTTGAGTAGCAAGGTGGTTGATGGTATTTTCCAGATTCTTCCTCTTTCCAGTGATCAAAACAATTTTCAGTTTTTCTTTTATATGTCTAAATCACATTTGTATTTTAATTTCATCTTTCATCTTTTTATTTTTATATTTTAGCAAGACAGTGATAATGCTAATATGTCACCACAATCTCCAGTATCATCTGAGGTACAAGTTCTGTTTTTATATGTGTTTACTTAGGTTTCTTCCTTGTTTCTTCTCTCTAGTCTCATCATTCTTTTTCTTTTAAACAATATAATTTATTCACCCATATTAAAAAATCCATAGTAGTTTAATTTGTACAAACCTAGCTTATAAAAAATTCTAAGAACACCATTTTTTGTACAAATATTTATAGTAATAGTATTACCTGAATTACTTATTGGAAAATGCCTATAGAGCATAGAGAAGACTTCACTTTATAAAATTCTTATGTTTTATAATTCATCTATATTTTGAAATAAATGTTGAGAACAGCTTTGCAATTTTAAATTTGAAAGAAGTACTTCAGCATTGTGCAATGGCCTTTGGTTTTTCTCATAACCAATTAGGTCTGAAGGCAATGCAAGAGAAACTTCCTTTTTCCACGAGAAACTTCCCTGTGGTGGGTTGTTCCTATCGACAGGAGGGTACACATTTCTTGTCATCTTAGACCTGAGGGGGGCATGGGGAGAAGGGTGGGTGAAAATTAGCATTTGTGAGATCTCACCCAAATATTCTGGTGGCTTGAATAACTGATTTTTCTAATTTAGTTAGACCCATTACTTTACAACAAGAGATAAATTTAAAAAATTCGAAACAGTATCTTTTCTACTTCAGATTATTTAGTATTCTAAAAGTGTCTTGGCATTAGTAAAGAAATGATTATTCACTTGGTGAATTCAGAACTTTGTCTGAATGTTTAGAACATCCATATTCATCATATAACTTTCTTTAATGACATAGATAGTATTTCATTTTATATAGGTGGTGTTAATTTTTTTTTAAATCCAGGATCATTTATCTTTTGTTTTGGGTGAGTTGCATTATAAAACTTTTAAATGGATTTGGATATTAGGTTTATAAACATGTGTCTAAATTATTTATATGGCAAGTAAAGTGGTTTGCATTCTTTTAGAAAGTAATTTAAATTAGGATATCCTAAAATTAATCTTTGTCACATGCTCTTGTTAATCCTTTCTTTTACTTTCAATTATGATAAATGTAAGCATATCAGTGACCAGTTCCCTAGTTTCTTTATGGTTTTATGGTCTGTGCTCATGGGGAGAGTATTAGTGCCAGTTTTCTCAAATAAATTATGTTGCTTTTGTAATACATTTTGCTTACATTTGGATGAGTCAAATTTTGGGGAATTCATAACGCTTTAACCCAAATAATGAAGATAAACTGTGAGCTTGTGGATGAGTAGGGTGATGAACGTGTGCTTTGGTCGCTCAACTAACATTCAACTTAAACTACTTATAACATGTTAATCAACAGAATGATTTGGAGAATCAACAAAATTCTGATTACTTCCATTTCATCTGTGAAAGAAAATGGTAAAAGCAATTAGTATAGTACTATACTATCTTTTTTATTGATTTTTTTTTTTTTAAATTTCAACTAGGCTCCATGTACAACCTAGGGCTTGAACTGAGTAGGCTCCATGCCTAGTGTAGGACTCACTGCAGGGTCTGAACTCATAACCCTGGCATCAAGACCTTAGCTGCAATCAAGAGTCAGACACTTAACCGACTGAGCCACCCAGGTGTTCCTAGTACTATACTATTAACAAAGTGCTTGCCTATACACTTGAACCTGAAGTAGTTCCATGAACTGGGTATTATCCTCATGATTTTATAGCTAAAGAGATTGGTAACCTTTCCCAAAGACCCCAGTCAATAAATGGTAGACAAGTGACTGAAACCTAGACTCTAGCTGCTTCATAGTTATTGCAAATATTAAATAAGATATGGCTGAAATTATGTTTTCTTATCACTGTACAATTTCCAAAGTGCTTTCTTTTAGTTATCTCAGTTAATCTTCACAGCAAACACCCCATCGTAAATATGAAGAAATAATCACAGAAAAATTAAATGTTTTTTTAAAAGATTTTATTTATTTATTTGAGATAGAGCACGAGCAGGGGGCAGAGGGAGAGGGAGAAGCAGGATCCCGACTGAGCAGGGAGCCTTATGCTCCTGGCTTGATCCCAGGACCTGGAGATCATGACCTGAGCCTAAGGCTGGTGTCTAACTGACTGAGCAAGTGCTCTGAGAAATTAAATGTTTCGCTCAAAAGTTAGCCTAAGCTCTTTCTAACTCCAAGCTCAGATTTTAAAAAATATACCATTTCTTTCCATAGCACACCACACCACTGTGTGAAAGCACTTTGAAACAATGTATTCAAATAGAAGAGATGATAATTTATCATCTGTTAGTATCACCTATCACCCCCTATTAATATAATATATTATTATATTATATTGAATGTGCAGTTTTGCCTCATATTATGTATTAAATGTCAAGTCCATAGTAGATGCTGCTAATTTCACTTATTTTTCACTGAAGCTTATTTCACTTTGTGGAGGCTTTGATCTGGTTATTCATTTAAAAAATAATATCTATTTATTTAGTTAGTTATTTTTTAAAGATTTTATTTATTTATTTGAGAGAAAGAACGAAGGAGAGTGAGAGAGCACAAGCAGGGGGAGAGGCAGAGGGAGAAGCAGGCTCCCTGCTGAGCAGGGAGTCCCATGTGGGGCTCCATCCCAGGAAGCTGGGATCATGACCCAAGCTGAAGGCAGACAGCTGATTGAGCCACCCAGATACCCCCAGTACCTATTTTGTATAATTCAGTAATTTTCATTTTTCCTTATACTATGAGAGAGAAGTATTTAAAAGCTTATGCAGTCAGATTAATTAGCAAATATTTGTAGACATTTTAAAAGTGAAATACCAATTTGAATTGAAATGCAGTTTGCCTTTCTGTACTCCACTATTCCTGGAAACAAAGACTTCTAAAATTGGAATGGATATGAATAACTACCTTGATTATTTTGAAAGAAAAGTGGTTTTATGTCTTTTTTTTTTTTTTAGGAATATGATAGAACTGATGGTTTTTCACATGGTCCTTTTGGCTTGAAGCCTAGATCAGGTAAGTATATATTCTGCAGATAAAATTTTTTGGTTATATATGAAACTAGAGTTATTCAGCTTAAGTGGGATTGATTCCATAGTTTTAAGTACACATAGATTCTTTCCCCTCTCCTAAAAGTAATTTTCTCTTAACCTTATTTGTCTTTCCAATTCCCATTCCCCATTTCTTTCTTCCTCTTTACCTTCAAGCTCCTGAAACCTCAGCTTTTTGCCTTAGATATACTGCAGTCTTATTTCTACTCTACTGTGACTGCTATTAGAATGACCACTCTGCCAGCAGACCAAACACTGTTTGAAATTATAGCACTCCATTATATTGTGGTTTTAAAAAGGGATCTTTTCGCATTTGGCAAGCCCAAAAGAAAATGGATCCATGTTACTTGGCAAGGTATTGAATTATAGTTTTTATTCCTGAATAACTGTATTGACCTTCAAGAATAATTTCCTTTTTCTTTAAAGATAATAAAGGCTGATTTATGTTCAATAGTAATTTTTAACCCGGATCATAAGTTTCTAATAACATATGTTTAAATAAGAACATGTATAGGTGGTAGAAATCGTTACACTTGTCTTCCCTGTTGCTTTCAATTGTGCAGATAAATAGATTTCAATTATATTCTATAAAAAGTATTTAGAATATTAATAAGCAATAGTGTTTTATGTAGTTTTGTACTGATTCTTTTTTACCATGCCTCTTTTCCCACCGCTGGTTGAGTCTTCTATTAGCCTTATGGTAAGCTGGGAAATTTCTGTTTTTATAGCTTTTAGCCGCTCATCTCGCCAGGAATATGGGGCAGCAGATCCAGGATTTACAATGAGAAGAAAGATGGAACATCTACGGGAAGAACGAGAGCAAATACGACAACTTCGCAACGTAAGTGAGATTGACCTTACAGATCTGCTTTGTAGAAATGGGTTTAACTTGGAAAATTAGCAAGATATCTGAATTTTATTTGCAAAGTTTTTTAAAATTTTGGATTATATAACAGTAATATAAATATGTAGCCTGTATATTTACATAGAATATCTGTGATTTATACCCATTTCTTTATAGAATCTCGAGTCCAGGTTAAAAGTAATTTTGCCTGATGACATTGGAGCTGCACTGATGGATGGGGTTGTTCTTTGCCATTTAGCCAATCACATAAGGCCACGCTCTGTAGCTAGTATTCACGTGCCATCACCAGCAGTGGTAAGTTTTGTCACAGTTTGTTCTCTAAAGGAAGATACAGCTTCTTGAAACTGTTTTTAAGTAATATACCTCAATAAATTTATTTTTTATATTGATAAATTTCTTTATTAGTATGCCAGTAATACGCCTTTTTCCTCTTACTTTACAGCCTAAACTGAGCATGGCAAAATGTCGAAGAAATGTAGAAAATTTTCTTGATGCTTGTAAAAAGTTGGGTGTATCACAGGTAACTATTATTTTTCTAACAAAATGATCACTTAAATATTAATTTATTGTGTGGATACTGGACTTCTTCACAATCAGATGAATCATGCTTTCTGAACATGAAAATGAATACCTTCCCTTGGTACGATTTACTGAGTTCCAGTTTTGACTGTAGCAGCTATCTAATGAATGTGTTTAAGCTGCTTTTAAAGGCATTTGTAAAACACTACATGTATGGAGAAATTCCGTAATCGTACATATCATTGAATAAATGCGACGTAGTGGCTGTATTAAAACTTGATTGTGATGTAATTGCTACTTTCATTTTTCCTGTTGAAAGACATTTGGACTCCTTTGTAAATCTATTGGTAGACTTTGATGGGAAGATTTGCATGCAGTGTTAATTGCGTTTTTTTTTTTTTTTAAAGATTTTATTTATTTATTTGAGATAGAGCCAGAGAGAGAGAACAAGCAGGGCGGAGGGGCAGAGGGAGAGGGAGAAGCAGGCTCTCCGCTGAGTAGGGAGCCCAACGTGGGACTCGATCCCAGGACCCCAGGGTCATGACCTGAGCCAACGGCAGATGCTTAACCAGCTGAGCCACCTAAGTGCCCTTGTTAACTGCATTTTAAACTGTATTTAAGACGTCGAATTGGAAATCTTAGTAACACATGATATCTCATGGGACAGCCTTCGTCTGAAATTTGCAGGAATTGGCTTATGTTTCACATAATAGTTGCAGTACTATAAAATTAACAATTAAAACAATATTGTAAATGTATAATGAAAACGAATAATTAAAATTTTGCTTTTTTAGAAAACATTTTAGGCCTAACATCAAGATGATTGACTGTTGAGAGGACATGGTATTGTTAGCAGATCACAATTTAGTTATGCTTTTTCCCCCTTTTTTTATTTTTAAAAATTTATTCTTATTGAGGTATAATTGACATATAATGTGTGACTTTGTTATACATTGTGTTGATTTGATACTTTATATCTTGAGTTGTGCTTGGTTAGCTCTTTTTACCTGTGTCGTCATAATCTGGTCTACAGATTCCACTTTGACCTCTTTCCTCAAGTGAATAAATATAATTTATTTAGAGAGAATCAGTTGAATTACAGTGTAATTTGGAAACTACAAGCTGTCCTCTAATTACATCTCTGTGCTTGACATGATATTTTAATGCATTTTTTAAAGATTTTATTTATTATTTATTTGAAAGAGCGAGAGCAGGAGAGAATGAGCAAGGGGGAGGAGCAGAGGGAGAGGGAGAAGCCGGCTCCCCACTGAGCAGGGAGCCTGATGCTTCTTGATCCCAGGATCCGGGGATCATGACCTGAGCTGAAGGCAGACGCCCAACTGACTGACACACTCAGGTGCCCCTGACATGATGTTTTAAAAATTTAGTCCTTTTTAAGTTAAAAATATATTTTTAAAAGATTTTATTTATTTTTTGGAGAGAGAGTACACACAAGCAGAAGGAGAAGCAGGCTCCCTGCTGAGCAGGGAGCTGGATGCTGGACTCGATCCCAGAGCTGAAGGCAGATGCTTAAACAACTGAACCACCTAGGCATCCCTAAAAAATTTAATTCTTAAATGTTTTTGTGTTAGTTCTTTCTTTTTTGTACTCAATCTCTTAATGAGAAAACAAAAATTAGGAAGGCTTGTTTTCTAGTTGTGATCGCATTATATTCATTTTTCTGTTTTACCATTTTTAAGAGTTTTGGGGGACATTCTCAATAAACATTTCATTGAATGAATGCACATTTTACAAATGAGGAAACTGAGGCAAGGGAAGTTAGGGAACTTGTCCAAGGTCACATCTTTAATAAACAATGGAGTCAAGCTGTGAATCCAGGTGGTCTAACATTAGAATATATCCTCTAATATGGATATTCTCTATTTCTGTTCTTTTACATGGAAGAAAAGACATTGCAACATACTGCAGATACCTTCTTGGTACAGTAGGTAAGGAGGATCAGTTAGGAAGGTCTTATGAAAACTATTCTACTTAGCATACTCTAATCTCCCTTTAGCTTGTTTTAGGGAAGGGTTAGTGCCCCACTGAGGCTTACCATAAGAGGGACTATGAAAGGACCAGTTATCAACTCCCATTTTCAAAATTCTCCAGCTGCAGGCAGTGGGGGAAGAGTTTAATAGTTAGCTTCAATTTGTTTCCCTGACTTAGAAATGGTAATATAGAATCAGTTTTTTCATTTATATTTTTTCATTTTAAGTTTTTTTATTTTTATTTGTAGTAGCTTTTTTTGAGGTATAATTGACATATAGATAAGGTGTACAATTTGGTAAGTTTTGACATGCATATACCATGAAATCATCACCATAGTCAAGATAAGGAACATGTTCATTACCCCCAAAACTTTCCATGTGTCCCTTTGCAATCTTCTTTTTTCCTAGATAACCACTAATCTGTCTCCTGTTATTATAGTTTAGTTTGTGTTTTCTTTTTTCTTTTAAGATTTTATTTATTTATTGGACAGAGAGAGAGAGACAGTGAGATAGGGAACACAAGTGGGGGAGAGGGAGAAGCAGGCTTCCCGCTGAGCAGGGAACCCAACGTGAGACTCGATCCCAGCACCCTGGGATTATGACCTGAGCTGATGGCACCCACTGAGCCACCCAGGTGCCCCAAGTTTGCATTTTCTATCTAGCATTGCATATATGTTGTATGTAAATGGAATGATAGAATATGTATGATTATTTTCTGGCTTTTTTCACTTAGTATAATTGTTTTTAAGACTCATCAATGTTGCATGTATAAATAAGTAATTCCTTTTTATTGCTGAATGGTATTTTGTTGTATGAATAAACAACAATTTGTTGGTTCATTGATCTGTTGATAGCCATTTGGATTGTTCCAGTTTTAGGGGACCACTTAGACAAATAAGACAGCTATGAACATTTATATACAAGTCTTCAGATACATACATTTTTTAATTTGGAGTAGATATCCAGGAGTGGAATGACGGGAACATATAGTACATGTGTACTTAACATTCTAAGAAAGTACAGAACTGTTTCCCAATGTGGTTGTACCATTTTATATTCCTATCACCAGTGTATGAGAGTTTTAGTTCCTCTACATTTTCAACCAGCATTTAATATAGTCAGTGTTGTTTTCTTTTTTAGTTTTTGCCATTCTAATAGGTATGTACTGATTTGCCAGTGTAGTTTTAATTTGCATTTCCTTGAAGACTAATGATGTTGATCATCTTTTCAAGAGCTTCTTTGTTATTTGTATGACTTCTTTTATGACGTGTTCTAATTTTTTGTCTGCTTTTTAATTGGGTTGTTTTCTTGTCATTGAGTTTGAGATTTCTCTACAAAGAATGGACAAAATCCTTTATCAAATGCGTGAATTACAAATATTGTAGCATAAATCTTTGGCTTGTCATTTCATTCTCTATCTTTCAAACAATAGAAGTTTAATATTTTTTGAAGTAAAATATATCATTTTTAAAAATTCTGCTTTTAGGAAAAAAAATTCTGCTTTTGGTTTCAAACCAAAAAAAATCCTTGCATAACTCAAGGTTACAAAAGTTTTCTCCTATGTTTATTTCTAGAAGTTTTATGATCTTTTTTTTTAAGACTTATTTATTTATTAGAGAGAGAGATAGCAAGAAGGGGGAGGAGAGGGAGAAGCAGGCTCCCTACTTGTAGGGAGCCTGATGTGGGGCTCAATCCCAGGACCTGATCATGACCTGAGCCGAAGGCAGAGGCTTAACTGACTGTGCCACCCAGGCGCCTCTAGAAGTTTTATAATCTTAAGTATTATATTTAGGTCTATGATCATATTTTATTTAATGTTTGTATATTTTGAAAGATATGGATAGAAATCCTCTTTTTTTTAGACCTGAGATTGGGGACACACATTGATTTTTTTTTTTAACGTTATTACTGAAATATAATTAACATACTGTAAAATTCACAGATTTAAAGTATATAATTCAGTGGTTTGTAGTGTAGTCACAGAGTTGGGCAACAGTCACAACAACCTAAGTTTAGAATATTCTTTTTCTTCCAAGTTTTTATTTAAATTCCAGTCAGTTAACATACAGTGTAATAATAGTTTCAGGTGTAGGAGTTAGTGATTCATCACTTGCGTACAATGCCCAGTGCCTATCACAACATGTGCCCTCTTAATACCCATCCCCCTGTCCACCTCCTCTCCAGCAATGCTCAGTGTGTTCTTTATAGAGTCAGTTTTATGTTTTGCCCCTCTCTTTTTTCCCCTTTGTTCATCTGTTATGTGTCTTAAATTCCATATATGAGTGAAATCATGTTTTTTTTCTATGACTGACTTATTTTGCTTACTATGGTACTCCCTAGCTCCATCTATGTCCTTGCAAATAGCAAGATTTCATTCTTTTTTTGTGGCTGAGTAATATTCCATTGTGTATACCATTTTTTAATCCACCCAGAAGTGGATGGACATCTGGACTCTGTCCATAATTTGGCTATTGTTGATAATGCTGCTATAAATATCGGGGTGCAGGTATCCCTTCAAATCAGTATTTTTGTATCTTTTGCGTAAATACCTAGTAGTGCAATTGCTGGATTGTAAGATATTACTATTTTTAACTTTTTTTATTTTTAACTTTTTAAAATTTTGAACTTTTTGAGGAACCTCCATACTGTTTTCCAGAGTGGCTGCACCAGTTTGCATTCCCACTAACAGTATAAGAGGGTTCCCCTTTCTTCACATCCTTACCAACATCTGTTGTTTCCTGTGTTGTTAATTTTAACTATTCTGACAGGCATGAGGTCATATCTCATTGTGGTTTTAATTTGTATTTCCTTAATGATGAGTGATGTTGAGCATCTTCTCATGTGTCTGTTAGCCATCTATCTTGATACCTTCTTTGGAGAAATGTCTACTCATGTCTTCTGCCCATTTTGTAACTGAATTGTTTTTTGGGGGGGTGAGTTTTATAAGTTCTTTATAAATTTTGGATACTAACCTTTTATCAGATATGTCATTTGCAAGTATCTTCTCCCATTTCGAAGGCTGCCTTTTGCTTTTGTTTGTTTCCTTCACTGTGCAGAGAAGCTTTTTATCTTGATAAAGCCCTAATAGTTTATTTTTCCTTTTGTTTCCCTTGCCTCAGGACACGTATATGGTAAGAATTTGCTACAGCCAATGTCAAAGAGGTTACTGCCTGTGTTCTCGAGGATTTTGATTGTTTCCTATCTCACATTTAGGTCTTTATTACATTTTGAATTTCTTTTTTGTGTTTGGGGTAAGCAAGTAGTCCTGTTTCATTCCTTTGCATGTTGTAGTCCAGTTTTCATAACACCGTTTACTGAAGAGACTGTCTTTTTTCCACTGGATATTCTTTCCTGCTTTGTTGAAGATTAGTTGACCATATAGTTATAGGTCCATTTCTGGGTTTTCTATTCTGTTCCATTGATCTGTGTTTCTGTTTTTGTGTGAGTATCATATTGTTTTGATCACTACAGATTTGTAATATAACTTGAAATCTGGAATGGTGATGCCTCCAGCTTTGCTTTTCTTTTTCAGGATTGCTTTGGTTATTTGGGGTCTTTTCTGGTTCCATACAAATGTTAGGATTGTTTATTCTAGCTCTGAAAAATGCTGATGGTATTTTGATAGGGATTGCACTCAATGTGTATATCGTTTTTGGAAGTATGGACATTTTAACAGTATTCGATCTTCCAGTCCATGAGCATGGACTGCTTTTCCATTTCTTGTGTCATGGAAACTGAATATAAATATTAAGTTTCTTTCATCAGTGTTTTATAGTTGACTTTGTCAAATGTTTTTTCCGCACCTATTGACAAGATCATATGGTTATTATCTTTCTTTTATTAATGTGGTATATCACATTGATTGATTTGCTAATATTGAACCGCTCTTGCAACCCAAGGATAAATCCCATTTGATCCTGGTGAATGATTCTTTCAGTGTACTGTTGGATTTGATTTGCTAGTATTTTGTTGAGAATTTTTCATCAGGAATATTGGCTTGTAGTTGTCTTTTTATGTGGGGTCTTAGTCTGATTTTAGAATCGAGGTAATGCTGGGTTTGTAGAATGATTTTGAAAGTTTTCCTTCCATTTCTGTTTTTTGGAATAGTTAGAAAAGAATAGGTATTAAGTCTTTAAATGTTTGTTAGAATTCGCCTGTGAGGCCATCTGGCCCTGGACTTTTATTTGTTGGGAGATTTTTGGTCACTGATTCAGTTTCTTTGGTGGTTATTAGTTTGTTCAAGTGTTATATTTTTTCCTGTTTCAGTTTTGGTAGTTTATATATTTCTAGGAATTTATCCATTTCTTCCAGATTACCCAGTTTGTTGGAATATAATTTTTTATAATATTCTTTTATAATTGTTTGTATTTCTGTGGTATTGGTTGTGATTTCTTCTCTCTCTGATTGTATTTATTTGTGTCTTTTCTCCTTTTTTTTTTTTTTAAGATTTTATTTGTCAGAGAGAGAACAAACAGCGGGAGTGGCAGGCTGAGGGAGAAGCAGACTCTCCCACTGAGTAGGGAACCCAATGTGGGGCTCCATCCTAGGACCCTGGGATCATGACCTGAGCTGAAGGCAGACACTTAAACCCACTCAGCCACCCAGGTGCCCTGATGTCGATCTTTTTATACTTGTTGAGGCCTGATTTCTTACCTATTATATTATCTATTCTGAAGAATGTCTAATGTGCACTTGAAAAGAATGTATATTCTGCTGCGTTAGGATGAAATGTTCTGGATAAGTCTTTAGGTTTAAAATGAGTCTCTTATGTGGCTGGGTGGCTCAGTTGGTTAGGTGACTGTCTTTGGCGCAGGTCATGATCCCGGAGTCCCAGGATCGAGTCCCGCATCGGGCTCCCAGCTCTATGGAGAGTCTGCTTCTCCCTCTGATCTTCTCCCCTCTCATGCTCTCTCTCACTCTCTCTCTCTCTCAAATAAATAAATAAAATCTTTAAAAAAAACCCAACAACAATAAAATTAGTCTCTTGTAGGCAGTATATAGATGGGTGTTGTTTTTTATCCATTATAACACCCTCTGTCTTTTTATTGGAGCTTCTAGTCCATTTACATTCACAGTAATTATTGACAGATACCAATTTAGTGCCATTTTATTACTTGTTTTGTCATTGTTTCTGGAGATTTTCTCTGTTCCTTTCTTGAATTTGTTGCTTTTTGTTTTTCTTTCCTACTCAAAGAATCCTCTTTAATATTTCTTTTTTTAATCTTTTTTTTTAATTTTTTCAGATTATTTATTTATTTGTGAGAGAGAGAGAGAGAGAGAGCACACAAGCAGGGGTAGAGGCAGGCAGAGCAGACAGAGGGAGAAGCAGGCTCCCTGCTGAGCAAGGAGCCTGATACAGGACTTAATCCCAGGACCCTGGGATCATGATCTGAGCCTTAGGCACCTGCTTAACCGACTGAGCCACCCAGGCGTCCCCCCCCTCCTTTTTTTTTTTTAAAGATTTTATTTATTTATTTGACAGAGAGAGACACAGCAAGAGAGGGAACACAGCAGAGGCAGTGGGAGAGGGAGAAGCAGGCTCCCCGCTGAGCAGGGAGCCTGATGTGGGGCGATTTCATATTATTTTTGAGTATTACTCATTTTTGATTATTTATTTTATTTATTTATTTTTAAATTTTATTTATTTGACAGAGAGAGAGAGAGAGAGAGAGATCACAAGCAGGCAGAGAGAGAGGGAAGCAGGCTCCCTGCTGAGCAGGGAGCCCGATTCAGGGCTCGATCCCAGGACCCTGGGATCATGACCTGAGCTGAAGGCAGACGCTTAAGGACTGAGCCACCTAGGCACCCTTCCCCTTTAATATTTCTTGAAGGGCTGATTTAGTGGTCACCAACTCCTGGTTCTTATTTTTCTAGGAAACTCTATCTTGCCTTCTATTTTGATTGATAGCCTTGTTGGATAGAGTATTCTTTGCTGCAGATTTTTCCCATTCAGCACTTTGAATATATCATGCCACTTTCTCCTGGCCTGCCAAGTTTCTGTGGAAAGATCTTCTGTTTTGTCTTCCCTTATAAGTTAGGGACTTCATTTTTCTTGCTAAATTTAGGATTTTTACTTTATATTTTGCAAACTTAATTACAATCTGGCTTGGTGTTTGCTTGCTTTTGTTGATTTTTAAAAAGGATTTTATTTATTTATTTGGATTTTATTTATCCTCCTGAGGGGGAGGTAGGAGTGGGAGAGAACCTCCAGCAGAATTCATGCCTGAACTGAAACCAAGAGTTCGATGCTTGAGCTCTCCAGACACCCTTACTTTTGTTGATTTTGATAGGCGTTCTCTGTGCCTCCTGGATCTGTTTCCTTCCATAGATTAGGGAAGTTTTCAGCTATAATTAACTCAAATAAACCTCTGCCCCCTTTTCTCTCTTCTTCTTCATCTTGGACTCCTATGATATGATTGTTACTATGTTTCATGGAGTCACTGAGTTTCCTTAATATACTTTTGTGATTCAAGATTTTTCTTACCTTATTTTGATCAGCTTCATTATTTTCCATAATTCTATCTTATATATCACTTGTTTGTTCCTCTGCTTCTTCCATTTCATCCTTACTGGATTTAAGCTCTTTTCCTCTGCAGTAGGGTCTCTCTGATATCTTCTATGCTTTTCTCAAACCCAGCTAGTATCCTTACGATAGTTGCTTTATATTCTGGATCAGGCATATTACTTAATATCTGTTTCAATTAGATCTCTGGCCCTGACCTTTTCTTATTCATTCTTTTGTTTTTTAAGGATTTTCTTTTTTTATTAGAGAGAGAGGGAGAGATCATAAGTAGGGGAAAGGGTAGAGGGAGAAGCAGGCTCCTGCTGGTAGGGAGTCCGATGTGGGGATCGATCCCAGGACCCTGGGATCATGATCTGAGCTGTAGGAAGACACTTAACCAGCTGAGCCACCTAGGTGCCCCTGTTGATTCTTTTGTGATGAATTCTTCCATCTTGACATTTTGTCTGGTCTGTTTTTTCTTTGTCTTAGGAAAGCCTATTATCTTTCCTGCTTCTGAGATTAGAAGCTTTATGAAGAAGAGGTCATATAATGTCCAGGGCCTGGCACTTCAGGAAGTGTCTCTGGTGTATGCTGCATGCAGTCTGCTATGTTATGGCTGCTCTATCCCCCAGATCAATGCTCTGCAGAGTTTCTCCTTGCTTGCGGTGGGGAGTAGGTTTGGACATTGGCCAGAGAGTGGCAAGTTTTAATTAGGTGTGTTCTGGTCTGCTTGTTAAAAGAGACCTGATTTTATTTCCATTAGAGCTGAAGCTTTGCAAAATTTTCTAGTCAATAGATATGGTGCATGTGGGGGTTTGTGTTGGTCTTCTGGGGGAGGGGCCTGTGCTGCTCTGGGTTCTTAGGCACACTTATCCTAGAAAAGCAGTACCAGGAGAGCACATGGTGAGGGGCCTTGGTGTAAACAATTTAGGCAGCCATTGTTGGCACTGTGCTGCTTACTAAAGTTAGTTTATGCTGAGGGCTGGGGGCATGAAATGGCACCAGCCAGCTCCTTTGTCCCCAGAGAGGTGAGTTTGTGCTTGCTGCTGTTAGGGAAGCCCTCCCAGAAGAGTGAATAATTTCCCCTCATATATCCTAGGTGTTTTTTCAGATTGCTGTTTTCACACTGTTTCTGGGTTGCTTGCCTTCCTGGAGCAGCACAGTGTACTTTGGAATCTATCCCAGCCAGGTCAGCTGAGTTTTAATCTTCCAAACTGTAGGGACCAGATGTGGGGGGGATCCTGTGCTGGTCTTCTGAGGGAGGGTCTCTCTGGGCTGGGATCGATGCAGGTTTGACCGAGAAGGGCAGTTGTACCAGAGTGCAGGACTGTGGAGTTTGGAGCAAAGTGTACTAAGGGGCCAGCGTCCTAATTAGTTGCCTTCATCAGATATGTCTCAGCACGTATGCCGAGGGGCCGGGGAGGGAAGTGATGCCTGTCTGCTCCTTTGTCCCTGGAGAGACAATGCCACCTCTCTTAGATGTGCTCCAAGGAGGGGAACCACAGATTACACAGTTTGCCCCTGGGTTAGCTGCTTGTGTACTCTACAGTAGCATAGCAGCCCTCAGCCATGTCACAGACATATATAAAACTCCACTATTTGTCCCATTGATTGCAACAAGTCCTAAAAATCAGCCTCTCTCCTTTTCCCTGTCGGTGGCTTTGGGGAATTGTTTTCCTTGTATGATCCCCCCTGTGTGTTCCTCTCTCTCTCTCTCATACCCACCTCTCTCTGTGACCAGGGCTCCTTCCCTTCTGCAGCACTCATGATCCTTTTCTCTGCCAATCTCCGCACATCATGGAAGGTCAGTACTTCCATGATGTGGCCTCATCTCTCCCTCTGGTTGTGTAGTTTGTTTTTTCAGGCCTCAGATTGATTTCTTGGGTATTCAGAATGATTTGATAGTTATGTAGCTGTGTTCCAGTAATGAGGCGAGCCTAGGGTCCTCCTCATAGTCTGCCATTTTAGCTCCTACCCTAGAATATCTTTATCACCCAAGAAACCTCTTACCCATTAGTCTCCCCTCCCATTCCTCTCACCATTCTGTCTCTATGGATTTGCCTATTCTGGACATTACTATACATGAAGTCACACAATATGGGATCTTTTGTGTCTGCTTTTTTTCATTTTGTATGTTTTCAAGGTTCATCCATGTTGTAGCATAAAGCAGTACTTCAATTCTTTATATGTTTAAATATTTTATTGTATGTATATACCACATTTTATTTATCATTCATAAACTGATGGACATTTGGGCTGTTTTCACTCATTGTTTTTATCAATAATGCTGCTGGGAACATTCATAAACAAATTTTTTTTCGAACTCTTGTTTCAGGTGTCTTTGCTTTATACCTAGGAGTGGTTATATGTTCACTGTGTTTTTTTTTTTAAGATTTTATTTATTTATTTGAGATAGAGACAGTGAGAGAGAGCATGAGAGGGGAGAAGGTCAGAGGGAGAAGCAGACTCCCCATGGAGCTGGGAGCCTGATGTGGGACTCGATCCCAGGACTCCGGGATTATGACCTGAGCCGAAGGCAGTTGCTTAACCAACTGAGCCACCCAGGCGCCCTGGTCACTGTGTTTATCTTTGAGTTTATCTTTCATTATTTTCTAATTTACATTTCCTCTGGCAGTGTTTGAGGATTCCAATTTGTCCACATTCTCACCAACAATAATTATTGTTTACGTTTTTGATTCTAGCCATCCTTCTGGTGTGAAGTGGTAGGTATCTCATTGTGGTTTTAAAAAATTAGCAGTTCCCTAATGGCTACTGATGTTGGCCATATTTTTATGTGCTTATTGACTATTTGTATATATTCTTTAGAGAAATGTCTTTTCTAATCCTTTGCCCATTTGTTAATTGGATTATTCACTTCTTTATTACTGAGTTTTAGGTATTTTTAATATAATCCAGATATAAGTACTTTATGAGATATATGGTTTACGAATGTTAGCTCTTGGCTTTTTTTTAGAGATGAACTGTATCAGGTTGAGAAAATTCCTTTGTATTCCTAGTTGCTGAGAGTTCTTATCAGCAATGGATGTTGAATATTGTCAAATGCTTTTTCTACAACTATGGAGATGATAACATCCTTTATCTTTTACAGTATTGTGACTTACCTTGGTTGATTTTCAGATATTAACTCAAACTTGGATTCCTGGGATAAACCTTGGTCATCATAGGTTTTGTTGTTTTCATATTGTTGAATTCAGTTTGCTAAAATTTTGCTTAGACTTTTTACATCTATGTTCATGGGGATATTGGTCTTTAGTTTTCTTTTATTTAAATATCTTTGCCTGACTTTTAGTGTCAAGGTAATGTTGACCTCATGGAGTAACTTAGGAAGTATTCTCTGCTCTTCACTTTTCCTGAATACTTTGTGTAGAATTGATATTATTTCCTTTGAAAATATTTAGTCAAATTCTTTTTTTTTTAAAATATTTTATTTATTTATTTGAGAGAGAGAGAGAGCGAGAGAGAATGAGAGAGAGGGAGAAGTCGGATGGAGAAGCAGACTCCCCACCGAAGAGGGAGCCTGATGCGGGACTCAATCCCAGGACTCCAGGATCATGACCTGAGCCGAAGGCAGTTGCTTAACAACTGAGCCACCCAGGCGCCCCTAGTCAAATTCTTTAGTGAATCCACCTGGGCCAAGGGTTTTCACTATGGGAAGGTTTTTAATTACAATTTTAATTTCTTTAATAGATATAGTGCTGTTCTGGTTTTCTTGCATGAATTTCTTGCATATTCTGTTTCTTCTTGCATGATTTTTGATATACTATCTTTCAAAGAATTTTTCTGTTTCTTCTTCTTATAAAGTTGTTTATAATGTTCCCTTGTTGGGGAATCTGGACTGGATCGCCTGATGGAAGAACCAAAGTGGCACTCAGAGATTTTGAAGGATAGGTGGTTTATTTAACACTGGCAGGCTCAGAGGAGAGTGATCTCCCAAGGGCTGAGCCTGGAGAGCACAAACCAAGTGGGTAGTTTATACACTTTCACTTCCTCATCTGTGGCACTCTTGTGCTTGTGGCAGGTGGGGCAGAAGGGAAAACCCGGAGTGGCCCTGGGGCCGGGACTGGGATTCCCCTGCTGGATTAGTGGGCCACCTTAGAACACAGATTTCTCATATCACTTTTATTGTCAACTTAGTATTTGTAGAATCTCTTGTGATGTTACTTCTTTTATTCCTGATATTGGTAAATTGTGTAGTTTCTCTTTTTTTTCTGATTAACCTAGCTAGAGGTTTATGAATTTTTAGAAATTTTCTCAGTGCACTAATGTTTGGTTTCACTGAGAAAAGTTTCACAGTATTTTTTCTACTTTTTTTCTGGTTTTTATTTTATTATTTTCCTCTCTCAACTTCATTTGTTCTTTCTTTATACTTCCTATTGGTTTAATTTGTTCTTTTTCTGTCTTCTAAGGTGGAAGCTGAGTTCATTGATTTGTAACCTTATTTTCTTTTATAACATTTCAGTGGTTATTTGAATAAATAAGCAAAACATTAGGAGGGCAACAAATGTTGTGAAAATGGAGATAAGAAGAAAGCTTATGAGAATGCTTCTGATAAGTGGGATATTACCAGTAGTATTTAGTGAATGGTTTATGGGAGTAAGGAGGAAAGAAAAGACTATTATGAAGAAAAAAAAAGATGGGGCGCCTGGGTGGCTCAGTGGTTAAGCGTCTGTCTGCCTTCGGCTCAGGCCATGATCCCGGGGTCCTGGGATTGAGCCCTGCATTGGGCTCCCTGCTTAGTGGGGAGCCTGCTTTTCCCTCTCTGACTCCCCCTGCTTGTGTTCTCTCTCTCACTGTCTCTCTATCAAATAAATAAATAAAATCTTTTAAAAAAGAAAAAAGATTATTATGATTCCCAGGTTTATGTTGAGAGAGATTGAATAGTGTATTACTCACTGAGCTATAGAATATAAAAGGACAAGTTAATTTACCGATGGGATAATTCTCCAGTGGAAGCATTGATTTTGATGTTTGTTGAACATCATTTGGCTATGTCGAGTTCATAATTGCATCCAGAGCTCAGTAGAGAGATCATGGCAGGAAATAAAGATTTGAAAGTCATCATGATAGAGGATATAGTTGTTACTATTCGGAAATAGGAACCCAGTGTTGCCAAGGCTTCCCATGTTTCAAGAAACAGTGGATTTAGGGGCATCTGAGTGTCTTAGTCAGTTAAGTGTCTGCCTTTGGCTCAGGTCATGATCCCAAGGTCCTGGGATCAAGTCCCTCAATGGGCTCCCTGCTCAGCTGGGAGCCTGGTTGTCCCTTTTCCTCTGTCTGTTGCTTCCCCTGCTTGTGCTTGCTTGCTCTCTCTCGCTCAAATAAGTAAATAAACTCTTTGAAAAAAGAAATGGTGGATTAAAAAAAATATATATAATGTTTTGGGACTCTTGGGTGGCTCATTCAGTTAAACATTCAACTGTTGATTTCAGCTCGGGTCATGATTTCAGGCCTGAGATTGAGTCTTACATAGGCTCCCTGCTCAGTGGGGAGTCTGCTTGGGATTCTTTCTCTCAAATAAATAAGTAAAATCTTTAAAAAATGTCATGTTTCTAGATTTATAAAATACTGTGCTATCCAAGTATAATACAGTTATAAACCAGATGGGTCCTGTAGGTGGTCTGTTTGCCATTCACTCTATCCATTACTAGCTTATTTGCCTGAGGTGAGTGGGTATCCCAACTGAAGCAGTGGACTGCATTGTTTCTTCAGAAATAGCTACCAAATTTATTTGATATGCACATGCATGCAACCAACCCTTCAGTTAACCTTTGCAGTTTTGATAAAGCTTTGAGAATACCAAAGATAGGATATATTATAAAAGAGAAAAGGTGAAGACAGAACCCTTGAAAACATTAAAAATGTTAGAAGAGGGGCACCTGCCTGGCTCCTTCAGTAGAGCTTATGGCACTTGAACCTGGAGCTGTGAGTTTGAGCCCCACGTTGGGAGTAGAGATTACTTACAAAAAAGAAAAAAAAAAGAATGTTTGAGTAGGATCAGTGAAGGCTAATGAACACCTAATGCAAAGTTGCTTATAAACCTTCTTTCTTACAGAATTATGAAGATCAAATGACACGTGATGTGCTTATAAGAATAGGTAGCTGTTACTTATCAAATTCTAGATCACTGGAACTAAGAAGCAACAAAACATCACTAGCAGCTGGAGGGAAGTAACCTTAAGATAAAAAAATACTGAGGGACGCCTGGGTGGCTTAGTGGGTTAAAGCCTCTGCCTTCAGCTCGGGTTATGATCTCAGGGTCCTGGGATCGAGCCCCGCATTGGGCTCTCTGCTCGGTAGGGAGCCTGCTTCCCCCTCTCCCTCTGCCTGCCTCTCTGCTTACTTGTGATCTCTCTCTCTCTCTGTCAAATAAATAAATAAAAATGAAAAAAAAAAGATAAAAAAATACTGAATCTCTTCATATGGAGACCATGGAACCCCAGAACTGGTAGAATGAATGAACCAGAGCAGCCAATTTTGTACAGGACTGAAGAGTTTACAAAGCACTTCCACCACCAGACTATTCACTTTGTTTCTCACGTAGTCCTGACTTCAGAATAAAGAAACTGAGTCTCAGGGAAGTTTATTACCTTTAGTACTTCATATCGCATGGCCCTTAGATATCCTGGCTGGAAATGTAGTGCTCTTACTACTCCAACAGAAGAGCTTAGGGAACATCTAGCATGACTGTCTCACTTTAAAATATTTGCTTATTATATGGATCAGATCAGCCTCAGATCAAAACAGAGCCTGTAAAATAGAATCCCATACCATTAAGATCTTTTGAAACAACCATTTTAGAAGTAGAATTTACACAAGAGATACCATCTCACATCTGTTAGAATGGCTATCATCAAAAAGACAAAATGTTGGTGAGGATGTGGAGAAAAGAGAACCCTAATACCCTGTTGGTGGGAATGTAAATTGGTATAGCCACTGTGGAAAACCCTATGCAGGTTCCTCAAAAAATAAAAATAAAAATACCGTAAGATCCAGCAATTCTACTTTTGAGTGTTTATCCAAAGAAAACAAAAATACCAATTCAAAGAGATACATACACCCCTGTGATCATTGTGGCATTATTTACAATAGCTAGGATATTGAAGCAACCTAAGTGTCCATCAACTGATGAATGGATACAGATGTGATATATATACACAATGGAATACTGCTCAGCCATAAAAAGAATGAAATCTTGCCATTTGTGACATGACCTTGAGGAAACTATCATAACCAAATAATGTCAGACAGAGAAAAACAAATCCTGTATGTTTTCACTTACATGTGGAGTCTAAAAAAACCCAAATGAACAAACAAAATAAAACAAAATGTATATTATACATACAGAGAATAGAATGGTGTTTGCCAGAGGAGAGTAGGTAAAATCAGGTGATGGGGGCTCAAGAGGTACAATATATAAATAAGTCATGGGAGTAATGTACCGGATAGTGACTATAGTCAGTAATATTGTAGAATATACTTACAGTTGCCAAGAGAGTAAATCCTAAAAGTTAACTTTGTATGGTGATGGATGGTATAGACTTACTGTGGTGATCATTTTGCATTATACTGTATACATATTTCAAATCATCATGTTTTACACCTGAAACCAATATAATGTTATATGTGAATTACACCTCAATAAGAGAATTTAAAAAATGAGAATTTAATTTAGTTAGAATGGTGTACTTTTTACTTGAAGTTTTACAGGAAACGTTTTAAAAATCCAGTTCTGACTTGTTTAGGCTTTACTGTACTATTAGAAAACAATGTTCTGATATCATTTATTTTGTTTTTTAGGAAAGACTGTGTTTGCCTCATCATATTTTGGAAGAGAGAGGTCTTGTAAAAGTCGGTGTCACAGTTCAGGCTCTTCTTGAATTACCTACAACCAAGACATCTCAGCTTTCTACAGCTTGATGTAACATTTCAAAATTATAAGTGTATAGTTGCATTTATTTGAAGTGATTTCCAATATCTCAAATTCATGATAAGAATGTCTAATCAGAAATAATTTTATTAGGTCAAGCCTTAGGTTTAAAAAAATCATGTGAAAACATCAAAATTAAATTTGAATTGCCCGAACTTCTTTTGGGGGAAACTGGATTAACTTAATAAGAGTTTCTGATAAATTCAAATTCTCTTTTTACTAAGTCAGTTGATAACCTTGATTATTTTTCAAAAATCAGATTGATACTAAATTTAAAACGTGGTTTCAATTTAATAATCATTTAGGTTTAATTTTTTATATCATAGCATACTAGTAAACACCTGGATGAGGTAATCATTTTTTTACCGATTTAAAACTATTCTATATTTGAGTTATTTAATACACTTCTAATTCTAGTTTATACACAGTTTCTTCTTTGGTCTTAGTTTTCTAGAAAAAAATGAGTAGAAAATGCAGAACTCTGGCTTTATATTAAATTCTTTTAGTATTATAGTTTGGTGCCAAAATATTTTCAGTTGTACTGTAGATTGTTTACATGTGAAGTGCCTGTGTAATTGATGACTCTCATATAGTCTTAAGCATTTTTGCAATTTCTTTTTATGTATTAATGGAATCAATGGAACTTTAAAATATTTTAGTAGATTTTGTAAGGTCAGTAATATGTGAGGATTTAAATGTGCCTCACATTGTGACATTTGTGGTTTTTTATTTAGTCCATTGCAGTTTTCCTTAAATTGGTTATGTCATGCTGTCAAACAAACAAACAAAAAACCCCCAATGTTAATATGCTTAATTTATGCTATTTAATTTTGCAAAACTTAATCATCTTTTAAAATGTATTATTTGAAGAGTATTTTATTTCTGTATTGAAAATGTTACACAAAGCAGTAAGGTTTTTGAGAAGTATTGTTTATCAAGGACATTTGATAAAACTGCCAAAGTTTGGGTTTATGTCTTGACTTTCAGTAACATTATGTCAGTATGCTGCCATTAATTTTATTCAGATTCAGAGAGCAGCAATTGAAGAATAGGTTTTTTTTAAAATTTGGCCATCTGTGGATCCTGTAAATCTTATAATCCTCAATTAATGAGATGTTGAATTAAACACAGACCAGTCTATAAATATTTTCATAAGTATACTATGTTACAAAGTCCTTGTTTAATTTGGAGATGGATACATTTATGTTGGTAATAGTGCAGGAATTTTTCAAAAACATTACTGTAATGAATAACTCAGTTTGCTATAGAAGAACCTTAGTATAATTACTTTTGTAGTAGCCAAGCAAGTACCATATCTTAAATATGTGATTATTTGCACTTGTTACCTCTTAATATGGATGCAACTTATTAAAAGTGTTGGCCTGGGTATTTCAAAGGGTATATATAAACGGTAAAAACTAGTGTGCCAAATGGTATAGTAAGGGTCGGTTTAGGAACAACTCAACTTCTTTTGATCAGTTGGCGAGAAGCCATATAATTAAATTTTGGCATTAGAATACGGATGTGTTCTTTACATTCCCAAAGTGTGAAATTGGAGGTGACTATAAGGTTTAAAAATTAAATTATTAGTAATTTATTACTTTAAATATTTGAGCTAATTAGTTACTATTTTTCAGTTGGATCTAAAAAAAAAACTTCATTGGCATAATCAGTCTCTCTAGTGAAAACTTGGGTAATAAAGGTAAGAAATGGCAAATATCTTAAGTTGTTAGTTTTTATTGTAGAAATTTGACAGTGTTACAAATAAAGTGACCAGTAAAAACTACAGCAATCATCCATATGCCTTTCTTAGTTATCATGTTGTAGAAGTCCTCTTATTAATCAACCTAGAAGTTATTTTACAAGTATTTTCCTGTTTCATATCATTGAAATATTAGTGAAATTATAGGCCATTTCCTTATTGCATTTCATTTACTTGTCAGTTATTACCTTAAACGGAAAATACACCAGAACTATACTGTAGCATTCTTTACTGCAAAGCAAAATTCCATTTAAGATGAGTTCATCTGAGGTCTATAGCATGTTAGTTTATTTACTATAGTGCCAGAAGGCAACACCTCCTCTAAGTCAGTTTCTCAGCATAGTCCCCAAGGAAACATTTTACCAAGGCTCTGATGTATTTCTTTTATTAGTTTTTAAATAAGTGTAAATTTTATTCTAGATGGTTCTTACGGTTATTTTATATTTACTTCATCAATTATTGAATTAAGAATGATTATAATTATTTGAATTGGATTTGTGATTTGAAGAGGGTTAAATAATCAAGCTGAAATATTTTATTAGGCCCTAAAAAATGTAGTAGATAGCTACTTCTGCTAAATTTTATTACTGTATGGCACAAGAAAGAAGTGATGTTGGATATGTTAGAATTGAAATAAGGAGTAAAAATGCATTACCATTTGTTTAATAATTATCTCTACAGAATGCTAGTTTATTGACTTTTCTAAGTAAATTTTTTGAAGAATTCAGAAATCTTTGTATTGGTCACAGATCTATCATAATTGATTTTCTGATGCATTTAAAAATAAATGGAACACTAAATGTATATTACCGATGCAAACTGTGGATAAAGTTGAATGAAAAAATTAAAGTCTGAGATTTCTTTTCTCCCTCTCTTCCTCTTCTCTCAACATCACAGCATCCATCTTTTCTAGGTATTTGGTAGCTTGTGTCTATATTCTCTACTATGGAAAAATAGACTTCAAGAGGATATTCCAAGTAAGTTGTTTAAGAGTCCAGATTCTCTTTACATCATGTTATTTTCAGTAGATAATGTTTTCTTTAAAATACAATAATTTCCTTAGATACCGTCACAAAATAAATCACATTTATATAAGTTAAACTCTCTCTCTCTATATATAAGTGTCAGATAAACCTTTACATAAAATAAAAGTTAGGATAGGTCAAATTGTGATTATTTGTATTATAGATTTTAGTGTGAGGTATATGACTGACTTACCCTTAAGCAATTTGATTAAAAAATAATCTTTCGTTTTCAAGTAATTTTAGTTTTTAAAAATTTCATATATTTTATTAAGATGATAAATCATTTACTCATAATTGTTACTCATCCTAAAAGTGGAAGGTTTTTAGGTAAATAACATTAAAGATTATATTGCCCCTGTATTATAATTACTCACCCTAAAGTCTCAGATTTAAAGAAATATAAGTAAGTAAATATTTGGCATAAGTTGTTTGAAAACTACTCTCAGTTTATCATAGAATTTTGAATTGTCTTTATTTGTTTTAGTAAATTTTAATGTTGTACATGGAATGGTTCTAAGGTTCTCAGGAACCTATCTCAGCATCCCGAGTGCTCTGAGGGACTGGGTTCCCTCTGATACATTACTGTATATTGAATGGATTTGGAAATGCCTAGATATCTTCTGGTCCTTAAGGCATAATCTCTTCTATTTCTGCATTTTAAAACATGACAAAAATCCCTGTGCTTATCGTGTTTAAATAGCTTAGAATTCCCACAGTGTGTGTTTGTGTTTTATGCAAGGCTCCAGCGGTTTTAGCAAAGTAGAGTCTTACTACATTGGAAAATCAGAGTTTTTAGAAGTTATGAGAATTCTAACATCAATAGTTTAGGATAGGAAGTTGCTGATTGAATCATTTAAAAGTTACCATAATTTGTAAAAAGATTCTTTAAAATGATCTTTTAAAAAATTTGAAGAAATTATTGTAAACTATTTTCTTTGATCCTCAAATATATAATTTTTATTATCCCGCCACTTTAGGATTAGGGAAAATTAATTCATTTTTATTTTAATTTATTAATTTATTTTAATTCATTAATGTATGTCATTAATATTCATCAAGTATCTACCTAAGTATGAGAGAAATTTATTACATGTGTACATATGTAAATTTATAAATAGAAATAGATTTTTCAGATAATAAATTGAATTTTCTAGAACTTTGTTCAGGTAGCTCATTCACTTCTAATGCAAAGAAATAAAAAGCAATACTGTATAATTTATGAAGTAATAATTATGCTATAGGACAGTGATTCTTATACTTCAATATGCAAGTGGATCACCTAGTGACCTTATTGACCAAATACCAATTAATTCAACATTTCAAGGATGGGCTTAGAGATTCTGCATTTCTAAGAAGCTCCCAAGTGATGCTGATCCTGATGATTGAATGGCCAGTTTTAGTAATAAGGCTTTATGGTTGTTGTTCAAGCTTTATATTAATATCAGTTTATTATACAATAGTAGTTTGATATTTTAAGTGATGCTTCAAGGTCTTTATAATAGGTAGTTAACATTTTTTTTAAAGATTTTATTTATTTATTTGACAGAGAGAATGATCACAAGCAGGCAGAGAGGCAGGCAGAGAGAGAGGGGAAAGCAGGCTCTTGCTGAGCAGAGAGCCTGACTCGGGGCTTGATCCCAGGACTCTGAGATCATGACCTGAGCCGAAGGCAGAGGGTTCTACTTTATTAAGGACTTTCAGATTTTTTTTATGGCTTTATTTAATTATTTTTAAGTTATTATTTTAATTCCAGTTAGTTAACATATGGGGGTTATATTAATTTCAGGTGTGCAATATAGTGATTCAACAGTTCTATACACCACTTGATGCTTACCATGACAAGTGCACTCTTTAATCACCTATTTGACCCATTTCCCCAAACCCCTGTCTTCTTTTATGGTTTTAAAAGATGTGCTTTATGCTCTGATTAATATTATCTCATATTTTTTTATTTTCTTTTAAAAATCTATTTTAAACACAAATGACCATGTAATTTTAAAGTAAATTAGTCCATGGATAATAAGTTATGTATTCATAAAATCCAAACAAGTTAATATAATGTTAAATTAGCAAATATTAATGCATAACACCTTCCTTTTTTGGAATGTTTAGAAAACTACACCTGGGGGCACCTGGGTTGCTCAGTCCTTATGCATCTCCCTTCAGCTCAGATCATGATCCAAGTGTCCTGGGATCGAGCCCCACATCGGGCTCTCTGCTCAGCAGGAGGCCTGCTTCTCCCTCTCCCACTCCCTCTGCTTGTGTTCCCTCTTTCGTTGTGTCTCTTTCTGTCAAATAAATAAATAAAATCTTTAAAGAGAGAGAGAGAGAAAACTACACCTGTTTTTCATGGTGTTGATATTAGTCCGTTCTCCTCTTGCTAGGCAGCAACGTCCCTTTTCGTTTTAAGTTCAAAGCATACTCATTCTTTCATGCTACCATGATGAATGTAAAATTTGAGCCATATGCAGCACATATTTAATTTTAAATATTTATGATTTTTTTATCAGAGTTGACATTTTCAATTACGGATTATATCCCCTGCAAACAAATAGGTAAAGGTTTTTATTTATTTCATTTCTTTTTTATGGTAAATTATATTGACTTAAAATGACTTAAAACATTTGAAATCATTTATTTTATGCCCTCCAAAGCATGTGGTATCGTCCATTAAAAAACAAATTAAAATCCAAGTTTGCCTGAATTACCATCGGCAGCTGAATGTCTTCTGTGGGAAGATGACTCATTTACTCTGAAGAAAATATGGGAACATTAATAATTAAATATAAAGAAGGGAGTGAGAGCAGAATAATGTGAAGCATTGAACTAGATTTTTTTTATAATTGAAGTATAAATAATGCAATTTATATGTTTTTACTTAATGCTTATCTGTCATTCATAATCTTTAAAATTTAAGATTAGTATTAGTAGAAATTAGTATCATTTCTATATAATTTTATAGTATAATTTTATAATTTGTATAGTAAATATAGTAAAATATAGTATAATTTTATAATTTGTAACCCAAATTATAAAATTGCACTTAATTGTATATGATTATGCTGATTAGTGAAGAAACATGCATGAAATATACATTTTTTACAAAATGTAAAAATATACCAAATGTACAAATGTACCAATATACAAAATACTGTTATAAGATCTTATTATTTTGTGCCACCAAAATTTCCAGGTTTTTACTTTACAAGGAATAATGATACAGTCTTAGGTATAATCATAAAAGATTTATTGCCATAAAAGATTTTAGGATTTGTGTACTACTGCTCTTCTGTTCTTCAGACTAGGAAGCTGTGGCCTAAAATTACAGGATAGAGAGGTCAAAAATAAATCCATACCTGTATGGTCAATTAATCTGTGACAAAGGAGAAAGTACAATGGGAAAAAGACAGTCTTTTCAATTAAAAAAAGCTCAAAATGAATTAAAGACCTAAATGTGTAAGACATAAAACTATAAAACTCTGAAAAGAAATAGTAATTTCTTGGACATTGGTCTTAGCAACATCATTTATGAATGTGTCTCCTCAAGCAAGGAAAACAAAAACAAAAATAAACTATTGGGACATCAGAATAAAAGACTTTTCCATATTGAAGGAAATCATAAAATAAAAAAGCAACCTACTGAGTGGAGTAGATATTTGCAAACGATATATCCAATAAAGGGTTAATATCCAAAATATATGAAGAACTTATACAACTCAACACTAAAAAACCCCAGGCAATCCAATTAACAAATGAGCAGCGGTTGATAAGTTCTTTTTTTTTTTTTTTTAAGATTTTATTTATTTGACAGAGAGAAAGAGATCACAAATAGGCAGAGAGGCAGGCAGAGGGAGAGGGGGAAGCAGGCTCCCCGCAGAGCTGAGAGCCTAACGGGGCTCTCTCTCAGGATCCTGAGATCATGACCTGAGCCGAAGGCAGAGGCTTAACCCACTGAGCCACCCGGGTACCCCTGATAAGTTCTTTATAGATTTTGCATGCTAACCCTTTATCAGATATGTCATTTGCAAATATCTTTTCCCATTCTGATAGTTGCCTATTAGTTTTGTTGATTGTTTCCTTCGATGTACAGAAGCTTTTTATCTTGATGAAGTCCTAATAGTTCATTTTTGCTTTTGCTCCCGTTGGCTCAGGAGATGTGTCTAGTAAGAAGTTGCTATGGCCAATGTCAAAAAGGTTACTGCCTGTGTTCTCTTGGATTTTGATGACTT
The DNA here is from genome assembly GCA_028533885.1 of Nasua narica. Lineage (NCBI taxonomy): Eukaryota > Metazoa > Chordata > Mammalia > Carnivora > Procyonidae > Nasua > Nasua narica. The sequence continues at coordinate 73,895,310 of CM052801.1, read as the reverse complement.
CCTGTCTCACATGTAGGTTTTTAATCCATTTTGAATTTCTTTTTGTGTATCATGTAAGAACGTGGTCCAGTTTCATTCTTCATGCTCCTGTCCAGTTTTCCCAACACCATTTGTTGAAGAGACTCTTTTTATTCCATTGAATATTTTTTCCTCCTGCAAAATCTATAAAGAATTTATCAAGCTCAAAATCCAAAATACGAATATTCCTAAGAAATGGGCAGAAGAAATGATTAGACATTTTTCCAAAGAAAATATCCAGATGGCTAATAGACACATGAAAAGATAACTCAACATTACTGATCATCAGAGAAATACAAATCAAAACTACAGTGAGATACCACTTCATGCCTCAGCTTGGCTAAAATTAACAACACAGGAAACAAGAGGTGTTGTCAGGGATTCAGAGATAAAGGAACCCACTTACAGTGTTGGCGGAAATGCAAACTGGTGCAGCCATTCTGGAAAACAGTATGGAGTTTCCTCAAAAAGTTAAAAATAAAACTACCCTATGGCCCAGCAATTGCATTACTAGGTATTTACCCATAGGATACAAAAATGCTGATTCAAAGGGGCATATGTATCTCGATGTGCATAGCAGCATTATCAACAATAGTCAAATTATGGACAGAGCCCAAATGTCCATCCACTGATGAATGGATAAAGAAGATGTGGTATATATAAACAATGGACTATTACTCAGCCATAACAAAGAATGGAATCTTGCCATTTGCAATGACATGGATGGAGCCAGAGGGTATTATGCTAAGCAAAATAAGTCAATCAGAGAAGGACAAATATTGTATGATTTCATTCATGTGGAATTTAAGAGACAAAACATAGCAGATAGAAAAAGGGAGGCAAACCATAAGAGACTCTTAACAATAGGGAACAAACTGAGGGTTGCTGGAGGGGAGATGGGCAGGGGATGGGCTAAATGGGTGATGGGCATTAAGGAGAGTACTTGTGATGAACAGTGGGTGTTATATGTATAAGTGATGAATCACTAAATTCTCCTGAAACTTATATTGCACCATATGTTATCTAACTAGAATTTATCTTTTTAACTGATTTATTTATTTGAGAGGGAGAGAGGGAGTGGGGAGGAGGAGAAGAGGGAGAGGGAGAGGGGCACCTGGTGGCTCAGTCGTTAATCGTTAATCGACTGGCTTCAGCTCAGGTCACGATCCCAGAGTCCTGAGATTGAGACCCACAACAGGCTTCTTGCTCAGCGGGAAGCCTGCTTCTCCCTCTCCTACTCTCCCTGCTTGTGTTCCCTCTCGCTGTGTCTCTCTGTCAAATAAATAAATAAAATCTTAAAAAAAAAAAAAAAAGAGGGAGAGGGAGAGAGAGACCATCTTAAGCAGACTCTCTGCTGAGCATGGAGCTCAACTCGGGCTCAATCCCATGACTCCAAGACCATGAACTGAGCTGAAATCAAGAGCTAAATGCTCGATAGACTGAGCCACCCAGGAGTCTTCCCACTAACTAGAATTTAAATGAAAATTTGAAACATTAAAAAAATAATGAACAGAGGACCTGAACACTTTCCCAAAAAGGACATACAGATGAGCAACAGACACATGAAAAGATGCTCAGCATCACTCATCATCAGGAAAATGCAAAACCACTGTGAAATATCACCTCAGATCAGTCAGAATGGCTAAAATAAAAAAGACAAGAAACAGTTAAGTGTTGTCAAGGATGTGGAGAAAAGGGAACCCCTCATGCCCTATTGGTGGAAATGTAAATTGGTGCAGCCACTGCTGAAAACACTATGCAAGTTCCTCAAAAAATTAAAAGTGGTATATGATCCAGGGGCACCTGGGTGGCTCAGTCAGTTGTGTCTACCTTCAGCTTGGGTCATGATCCCAGGGTCCTGGGATCCAACCCCATGTCGGGTTCCCTGCTCACTGGGGATCCTGCTTCTCCCTCTTCCTCTGCTGTTCCCCCTGTTTGTGCTCTCTTACTCTCTGTCAGATAAATAAATGAGATCTTTTAAAAATATACTATATGATCCAGTAATTCCACTTCTGGATATTTACTGAAAGAAAACAAAAATGCTAATTTGAAAAAATATATGCATCTCTGTTTATTGAAGCATTATTTACAATAGTCAAGATATGGAAGCAACTAAATGTCCATCGATAGATAAATGGATAAAGGAGTGTGTGTGTGTGTGTGTGATAGAATATTAGCCATAAAAAAGAATGGGATCTTGCCTTTTGTGACAACATAGGTTGACCTTGAGGGTATTTTGCTAAGTGAAATAAGTCAGAGAAAGACAAATACAACACGTTTTCACTTATATATGGAATTCAAAAAACAAATTTACAAACAAAAAGCAGACTCTTAAATACAGAGAAAAAACTGGAGGCTGCCAGAGGGAAGTTGGGTGTGGGGATGGGTGACATAGATAAAGGGGATTAAGGGGTACAAACTTCTAATTATAAATAAGCCACAGGGATGAGAAGTAAAACATAGGGAATATAGTCAATAATATTGTAATAACATTGTATGGTAGCAAATGGTAACTATTATTTATGGTGAGCATTGAGTACTATACAGAAATGATGAATCGATATGTTATACATCTGAAACTAACATAACATTTTATGTATTTCCACTTCAGTAATAAAAAAACCCACTTTCAAGCATTTACTATATACCAGTTGTTGCTGCTGTAGGCCCTAGTGGTATGGAAGTGATGAAGACACGGTCTTTTTGTTCAGAGCTTTCCAAAGTAAATCTGTTGCTGGCTTCTGGCTGATGCATTAAAAAATATATTTAATGTATGTTTATAATATTAAATTTTGCTGTTGAAATTTATCATTCTTCATGCCCATGTTTTGCAATCCAAGTTTTAACATTTACCTCCAGTATTAAAGTTGTCATTGAAAACTAAACTCATTTCTGGGGCACCTGGGTGGCTCAGTGGGTTAAATCCTCTGCCTTCGGCTCAGGTCATGATCTCAGGGACCTGGGATGGAGCCCTGCATAGGGCTCTCTGCTCAGGAGTGAGCCTGCTTCCCCCCTCTCTCTGCCTGTCTTTCTGCCTACTTGTGATCCATCTCTCTCTGTCAGTCCAATAAATAAATAAAACCTTTAAAAAAAAAACCTCATTTCTGCTAGTTGGTCCCAGCCATCCTGTTTCTTTGAAAAATAATCCTATTTAGTTTGAATAGTCGTACATCACATTTGCATAGAGAAAATATATCTATTCATATATTAGTCAGATACTTTATATATAAAACTATATTTCATAAGATTTTTAAAATACTTTTTTTTAAAGATCTTATTTATTTGATAGAGACACAGCAAGAGAGGGAAAACAAGCATGAGCAATGGGAGAGGGAGCAGCAGGATTCCCACTGAGCAAGGAGCCTGATGCAGGTCTTGATCCCAGGATCTCGGGATCATGACCTGAGCAGAAGGCAGACACTTAACGACTGAGGCACCCCTATATTTCATAAAATTAATTTTCCTGAAATAACTTATTTTATAAACAATCATTTTTTAAGTCTTTCTTAGTGTGAAGTTTTAGAATATTTCACGTTAGTTTAAATGTAATGCTTTTGTGTTTATCGTTTATTTTAGATTTACCATTAATACATCTCTGAAGGTCTGATGGCTTTTTTTCTATAAGAGAGTGAGAGGGAGTTCAAGGGCGGGAAGTGCAGAAGGAGAGGGAGAGAGAGGATCTTAATCAGGCTCCCTGCTCAGGGAGCCAAACGTGGGGCTCCATCTCTCGACCCTGAGATCATGACCTGAGCTGAAATCAAGAGTGGGAGGCTTAACCCACTGAGCCATACCAGGTACCCCTGAAGCTCTGATAGCTTTTGTTCTATGAAAATGGTAACCAAACGGATTTTTAAAAAAAGCTTTATCGATTTTATTTTTTTTTAAAGATGTATTTATTTACGTGAGAGATAGAGAATGAGTGGGGGGAGGACCAGAGGGAGAGAACTTCCAAGTCGCTTCCACACCGAGTGTGGGGGCTGACGAAGGGCTCCATCTCCCTACCCATGAGATCATGTCCTGAGCAGAATCCGAGAGTCAGATGCTGAACGGATGAGCCACCAAGGCACTACTCAAAAGTATTTTTCTTTAACAAACAATATGGTACAAGGATACATTTCATTATTTTCTATACTAGTTTTTAGGTGATTTTGATATTATTTGAAAATCATATTGGTAAGATTTATGTCAGTAGAGATCTCATTCTTTAATTGCTCTTTTATTCATTTGACCTGTCTGTTATTTCCAAATTGTTTTCTCTATCAGCAGCCAAGTTGGTGCTGATAAATAGAAAGGGAAATGTTTTCTTTCTCCTCGATCTTTTCATAAACCAAGGTGGCTCTTAAAAGTTGGTTCTGTACTTTTCAGCCTGGTTAATCTACAGGAATGAAAGAAGGGAACACCACAAGTGATCCTGTTTTGCCTTGTGGCCTAGACCCACATGTTATTCAGCCAGACCTAATAAAATAAGGTCTTATTGATAAAGGGTTGAGGTGGAATTACTAAAAAATAAGATCTAATATTTAGTGAGTTTTTACTGTGTGCATAGCATTATACTTTATCTTTTCAAGCATTATCTGATGTAATCCTCAGAATAACTCTGAGATGGGTACTGTAATTATTTTACAGATGAGGAAAACTAGTCCAGAGGTTAAGTAATTTGCCTAAATTAACCATGTCATAGGTGGAAATCTAGGAGTCTAAGTATATCCAACATCAAACAATGTTTAGTCTAGGGGTGCCTGGACGTCTCAGTCATTAAGCATCTGCCTTGGGCTCAGGTTATGATCCTAGGGTTCTGGGATCGAGCCCTGCATCCGGCTCCCTGCTCAGCAAGAAGCCTGCTTCTCCCTCTCCCACTCCCTCTGCTTATGTTTCCCTCTCTCGCTGTCTCTCTGTCAAATAAATTAAATCTTAAAAAAAAGTTTATTATATCACACCACCTCTTGGAAATAACATTCTGTATTCCTCCTAAGGAATTATTGTTAAACATCCTTCACTTGCTTATTTTTGTATTTTAAACTATATTTGCTCTATGGCATATGTATATATTGGTTTTCTGTGTATATATCAATAGTGTATTATTAGCTCATATATATATTTGCATTTTAATTTTTCTTATATGGAGAAATGTACTGAAAATTTTGAAATAATAAACATTAGGCACGATGGCATGTCTGAACACTTGAGTTGTGAATCACTTAGAAATACTCAATATATGTTACATGCCACGTATTGTGTCCTGAGTGCCAGATACGCACTGGTGCTTAAGACAGATATTCATACCCTCATGCATCTCAGAGTCATGGCACTCTTTCAATACTGAGTGTCTTGTTCAAGCAGAAAACCCAGACTCAAGTCAAAGACTACACTTTTATTAAAAATTTAGGTCCCAGCCTCCTGCTAGATAAGGAATATATTTGTACAAGAAGATTGTTCTTTCCCTAGGCTTTGGAAATCAGTGCTGCATTCACTGAACGTTAAGTGTAATAAACTCTGTTACATATTGTGCACAGGGCATAGGCCTTGTAGGACAGACTCTTTAATCCCAAATTCCCTTCCTAATGATGGAACTTTGTGCTAACTTAACCTGTCTATATGGCTACTACATAGAGTAGATTAGATGAAATGGAAATTGTGTAGATTTCCCAGATATGGGCTCCTCATGTGAAGTAAGTTTCCTCCATTTCGATATTAAGCATGTAGATGGCCAAAGATATTTTGTTGTGAAAATTATATCCTAATTCATATAGAAGCCTTATATTGGTCAGCCACAGGATTATCTGTAGGTAGGTACCAAATTTCCCTTATGAAGGAGTATCATCTATTTAAAAGTCTAACAATTGCTCAGTTGAAATTCCAGATTTCTGCTATAATGCAGGAGAGATTGCTTTAAACCACAAGGTACTACTTATCTCCTTACCAATAAAATAATTTTGATAATGATTCCTACCATATTAAATGCTTCAGTTTTGAGCAGGAATGCTCTTTCAGTGGTCCAAGCAGAAGTAATTTATACAAATTATAAATGTTTCAAGTCTCCACATTCATCCCCACATTTTCTCAGTTCGTGAATTTACGTTACACTTCATTTGGTAAATAGAAATGATCAATTAGGAACTCCCTAATATTTCCACTTGTAAACTTAACTACCGTTACAACTATTGGATCATTCACGATTCTTACAATGGAAGATGTGTCTTCACATTTATTAAAGGCCACCTATTCTTTGAAGAAAAAAAAATTGTACTTTTTTTGTTAATTTTCTCGCCTCCAACTTGATTATTACCATCAACATAAAAGTATATGCTGGCATTTGCTATTTGAAAACAATCACAAAACTCCCACAGTCTCCCAGCAATTGACTGCTTTTCCTGCTTGCCTATAAACCCAAATCTCTTAGAGTACTACTTAAGCTGTCACTACTTCCTCACCACCCATTCATCCTTCAAACTGCATGTTCTAGTTTCCCATCTCATCTCTTCACTCACAGTGATCGTCCTTGATCACTGCGATGACCATGGTCATCACCATGGGCAAAATCACCATGATCTAGGTGTTGCCAGATATGGTCAGTTCTTTGTTAACATCTGTTTGACCTCTCACCACCTTTCATCATAGTCAACCTTTCCCTCCTTGAAACATTGCCCTCTCACATCTTTATGATACTGTATTCTCCCAATTTGCCTCTGTATCCCCCTGGCTACTTCTACCCTACTTCTAAATGAGTGTTTCTTAAACATTAATATACACTAAAATCATTAAAATTTAGATTCTTGGGCATTCTGAGAAGTTCTGATTCAAGAGCTCTGAATTAAGCCTAGGAACCTATCTTTAACCAGTACCTCAAGAGACTATGGTATAGATGACTCAAAAATCTCAATTTTGAAAACTTTGCTCTTTCAGTCTCATCCTGTGCCTCCCCTCTATGTTTTCTCTTTTGGAGAACTCATCCATTCCTATCTATGTCCATGCTTCTCAGCTCTACCTGCAATATAGAATCACATAGGGACCTTTTGAAAAATGTCAATGCCCATTACACACCAAATAGAAATACTGGGAATGGAACCTGAACTGTAGTATTTTTAAAACCTTCCCTGGTTATTCTCATTTGCAGCCAGGTTTGAGAATCCCACTATTCTGTAGATGTAGAACTTTTATATTTAGCTCAACTCTTTTTGAGTTTCAAATGTATGTATCCAATTACCTACTTAACAATTATACTGCTGTATCTCAGATATTCCAATCCTGAAATGGTCAATAAAGAATATGGATTCTCCACCTGGCTTCAAACACATTCGTATCCATAGAAACAAATGTTAACATCCATTCAGTTGCTCATGACAGGAAACTGGGAGTCATCCATGATTTCTTTAACTCGACTTACCACTTTTTTTTGACAAACCAAATGGAAATTTTATTTATTAAAAATTATTTTTTATTTGAGTGTAGTTGACGCAATGTTACAATACTTGCAGAGACATAGTGAGTCCCTTTATGACATAGTGAGCCTCTGTGTATTATGCTATGATTTGTCATTTTACTTTCAGAATATACCTCTACTCTGTCTCATTTTTTTCATCTCTACCATCAGGATGCTAGCTGAAACCCATCATCTCTTGTCTGGACTGCAACAAGACTTTTAACTGGCTTTGTTTCCACCCTGACTTATCCAGTCCTTACTCTATACGGCAAACTCAAGTGGTCTATTAGCTGTAAATTATCATGTCATCTTCCTATTTAAAAATATCTCACCATAAACCCTGGCATACCTCTCCATTTCAACTCTACTATCTCTTAGTGTACAACTCACCATGTTTAAACCATACATGTTTCCTTTCTGCCACTAATGCCAGCAGTGTATCAGGGCCTTTTTATACTGCTGAAAATGCAATTTCCACATGGCTGGCTTCTTACCATTTAGCTTGGAAGTGTCCTCTGAGTTTCCCTTTATTCTATAACATAACATCCTGTTGATTTCTTCATAGTTCATCTCAATGTGACACATTAGTTTGTACTTATAATACTTCTAGACTAGTTTGTAAGATTCCTTATTTGGGGATCTTAATATGTATTGTTCATTACTTTATCTTCTTTAGGTAACAGAGTACCTGCACCTAGTCGGGGCTCAATACAAATTTGAGTTCTGAGCAAATCAGTTTAATTAATATCCCCAGATAGCTAAATTAAATGACTCCCTGAACCTCCACTTCCTATTCACTGATCTTGGCCAATTTCAATTCATCATTCAAATACAGAATTTCTCAGGTTTCTCTTTGCCACCCCACCCCCATTAGTTTAAGCTCCCTTCCATACATTCTCATATTGTTTTATTTTTTCTAATTTTTTATTAAAATTCCAGTTAACATGGGACACCGGGGTGGCACAGTTGGTTAAGCCTCTGCCTTTGGCTCAGGTAATGATCCCAAGGTCCTGGGATCAAGCCCCACATTGGGCTCCTTGCTCATCAGGGAGCCTGCTTCTCCCTCTCTCTGCTTGCTGTTCTCCCCGCTTGTGCCTGCTTGTGCTCTCTCTCTCTCTGTCAAATAAATAAATAAAATCTTTTTAAAAAATTCCAGTTAACATGCACAGTAATATTAGTTTCAGATGTATAATATAGTGATTCAGCAATTCCATACACCCTGTGCTCACTATAGCAAGTGCACTCTTTAATCCCCATCACCTATTTAACCCATTCCCCCCATCCAGCTCCCCTCTGGTAACCATCAGTTTGTTCTCTATAGTTAAGTCTTGTGAGTTTTTTGTGTGTGTGTGTGTGGTTTCTCTCTCTCTTTTTCCCCCTTTGCTCATTTGTATTGTTTGCTAAAGTCCACATATGGTGAAGTCATAAGGTATTTGTCTTTTTATGACTGACTTATTTTGCTTAGCATATTTCTTGCTCCATGCACATTGTTGCAAATGGCAAGATTTCATTCTTTTTTATGGCTTGAGTAATATTCCATTGTATATGTACTATCTCTTACCATTCATTAGTGGATGGACACAAGGACTGTTTCTGTAATGTGGCTATTGCAGGTAATGCTGCTATAAATATCAGGGTGCATGTATTCCTTTGAATTAGTGTTTTTGTACTCCTTGGGTAAAAATCTAATAGTACAATTGCTGGATCATAGGGTAGTTTTTTTTTTTTTAACTTCTTGAGGAAATTCCATACTTTCTCCAGACTGGGTGCACCAGTTTGCATTCCCACCAACAATGCAAGAGGGTTTTCCTTTTTATACATCCTCGCCAACACCCAATTCCTTGGGTTGTTGATTTTAGATTCTAAGAGGTATGAGGTGGTATCTCATTGTGGTATTGATTTTTATTTCCCCAATGATGAGTGATGTTGAGGATCTTTTCATATATCTGTTAGCCATCTGGATGTCTTCTTTTGGAAAAATGTCTATTCATGTTTTCTGCCTGCTTATTTTTTTTTTATTTTGGATAGGGGAAGAGAGAGAGACAAAGAGAGTAGGAAGGGGCAGAGGGAGAGGTACAGAGAGAGATTCTTGAGCAGGCTCCATGCCCAGCAGAGAGCCCAAAGTGGGGCTCAATCTCACAATCTTGAATTCATAATCTGAGCCAAAATCAAAAGTTGGATGCTTAACTGACTGAGCTACCCAGGTGCCCCTTCTGCCCATTTTTAAATTGGATTATTCATTTTTGGGGGGTGTTGAGTATTATGAGTTCTTTATGTATTTTTTAAAAGGATTGTTTTGTTCTGAGTCTCTTTAAGCTTATGTATGTATGTATGTATGTATGTATGTATATAATCTCTGCACCTGTTGTGGGTCTTAGACTCATGACCCTGAGATCAAGAGTCACATGCTCTTCTGACTGAGCCAGCCACGCAACCCAGTTTTTAATATATTTTGGATACTAACCCTTTATCAGATAAGTCATTTGCAAATATCTTTTCCCATTCTAAAGATTGCCATTTAGTTTTGTTGATTGTTTTCTTCATTGTGCAGAAGTTTTTTATCTTGATAAACTCACAATTGTTCATTTTTGCTTTTCTCTCCCTTGCATCAGGATACATGTGTAGATGTACACATGTATAGAAAGAAAGTTCCTATAGCCAATGTGAAAGAGGTTACTACCTCTGTTCTCTAAGATTTTTATGGTTTAAGGTCTCTCATTTAGGTCTTTATTACATTTTGCCATTTCTTTTGGTGTACGGTGTAAGAAAGTGGTCCAGTTTCATTCTTTTGCATGTTGCTGTCCAGCTTTCTCAACACCATTTGTTGAAAAGACTTTTTCCCATTGGATATTCTTTCCTGCTTTGTCAAAGATTAGTTAACCATATAATTTTGTGTTCATTTCTCAGTTTTCTGTACTATTCTGTTGATCTATGTGTCTATTTTTGTGCCAGCACCATACTGTTTTGTATAGGTTTGTACAGATTTTCTACAGGTTTGTAATAACTTGAATTTCGGAATTGTAATGCCTCCAGCTTTGGTTTTCTTTTTCAAAATTCTTCTGGCTATTCAGGGTCTTTTCTGGTTCCATCCAAATTTTAAGATTGTTCTGTGTAAAATGCTGGTGGTAATTTCATAGGGATTGCATTATTTCTTTTGGTAGTATAGATAATATGGTAAAATAATATTTGTTCTTCTAATCCATAAGCATGGAATATCTTTCCATTTCTTTGTGTCATCTTCAGTTTCTTTCATCGGTGTTATAGAGTTGTCTGAGTACAGATCTTTTACCTCTTTGGCTAGGTTTATTCCTAGGTAGCTTATGGTTTTTGGTGCAGTTGTAAATGGGATAAATTCCTTGCTTTCTCCTTCTGCTGCTTCATTATTGGTGTATAGAAATGCAACAGATTTCTGTACATTGATTTTATATCCTACAACTTTACTGAATTTGTGTATCACTTGTACCAATTTTTTGGTGTAGTCCTTCACGTTTTCTATATATGGTATCATGTTGTCTGCAAATAGTGAAGGTTTGACTTCTTCTTTGTTGATTTGGATGCCTCTTATTTCTATTTGTTCTCTGATTGATGAGGCTAGGACTTCCAGTACTATGTTAAATAACAGTGGTGAGAATGGACATTCCTGTCCTGTTCCTGACCATAGTGGAAAAGCTCTTAGTTTTTCACCAGTGAGGATATTAACTGTGGCTTTTTTTTTTTTTTACAATTTTTTTTTTTTGACAGAGAGAGAGAGAGACCACAAGTAGGCAGAGAGGCAGGCAGAGAGAGAGGGGGAAGCAGGCTCCCTGCTGAGCAGAGAGCCTGATGCGGGGCTTGATCCCAGGACCCTGAGATCATGACCTGAGCCAAAGGCAGAGGCTTTAACCCACTGAGCCACCCAGGCGCCCCTAACTGTGGCTTTTTCATAGATGGCCTTTATGATGTTTAGGTATGTTCCCTCTATCCCTACTTTGTTGAGGGTTTTTATCATGAATGGATATATTTTTTCAGATGTTTTTTTCTTCGTCTACTGAAATGGTCATATAGTTCTTATCCTTTCTTTCATGAATGTGGTATATCACATTTATTGATTTATGAGAATTGAACAACCCTTGCAACCCAATAATAAATCCCACTTGATCATGGTAAATGATTTTTTTAAATGCATTGTTGGATTTGGTTTGCTAGTATTTTTTTTAAAAGATTTTATTTATTTATTTGACAGAGAGAGATCACAAGTAGGCAAAGAGGCAGGCAGAGAGAGGGGCAAGCAGTCTCCCCTTTGGGCAGAGAGCCCGATGCGGGGCTCAATCCCAGGACCCTGAGATCATGACCTGAGCCGAAGGCAGAGGCTTAACACACTGAGCCATCCAGGTGTCCCGGTTTGCTAGTATTTTTGTAAGAATTTTTGCATCAATCTTCATCCAGGATATTGGCCTGTAGTTCTTTCTCTCTTTCTCTCTCTCATTTTTTTTAAAGATTTTATTTTTAAGTAATCTCTACCCCCAGCATGGAGCTCAAATTTACAACCCTGAGATCGAGTTGCATGCTCTAACGACTGAGCCAGTCATGCACCCCTGTAGTTGACTTTTTTTGTGGTGTTGTTACCTGGTTTTAGTATAGGGTCACACGGGCCTCATAGAAGGAATTTGGAAGTTTTCCTTCTTTTCCATTTTTTTGAGTAGTCTGAGAAGAATAGGTATTAACTCTTTGAATGTTTGTTAGAATTCACCTGTGAAGCCATTTGGCCCTGGACTTTTCTTTGTTGGGTATTTTCTGATTACTGATCCAATTTTTTTGCTCATTATTGGTTTGTTCAAGTTTTCTATCTCTTCTTGTTTCAATTTTTGTAGTTTTTGTGTTTCTAGAAATTTATCCATTTCTTCCAGGTTGTCCAATTTGTTGGCATATAGTTTTTTATAATATTCTCTTATAGATGTTTGTATTTCTGTGGAGTTGGTTGTTATTTCTCCTCTCTCATTTGTGACTTTATTTATTTATTTGAGTCCTTATCTTTTCTTTTTGATAAGTCTGGGTAGAGGTTTCTCAAATTTTTTTTTTTGTTTTTTTCCCCATGAACTGCAGATTGTTTCATTGATCTGTTCTATTGTTTTTTTTTTAAGTTTTTATATCATTTATTTCTCCTCTGATCTTTAATATTTCCTTCCTTTTGCTGGGTTTGGGTTTTGTTTGTTCTTTTTATAGTTCCTTTAGGTGTAAAGCTACGTTTATTATTTTAGATTTTTCTTTCTTCTTAAGGTAGGCCTGTATTGATATATACTTCCTTCTTAGGGCTGCTTTTGCTGCATCTGAGGATTTGGACAGTTGTGTTTTCATTTTCATTTGTTTCCATGCATTTTAAAATTTCGTCTTTGTTTTCCTGGTTGACCCATTCATTCTTTAGTAGCATGCTGTTTCACCTCCATATGTTCATGGTGTTTCTTGTGGTTGACTTCCAGATTCATAGTGTTGTGGTCAGAAAAGATGCTTGGTATAATGTCAGTCTTTGTTGAGTCTGTTGATGCCTGATTTGTTCACTAATATGTGATCTATTCTGGAGAAGTTTCACGTGCACTTGGGAGGAATGTGTATACTGCTGTTTTAGAATGGAATGTTCTAAAATATCTTTTAAGTCCATCTGTTCCAGTGTGTCATTCAAAACCATTGTTTCCTTGTTGATTTTCTGATTAGATGAAATTGCTGTAAGTGCAGTGTTAAAGTCCTCTATTATTATTTTATTATTATCAATTTCTTCCTTTATGTTTGTCATTATATTATATATTTGGGTGCTCCCATGTTGAATGCATATTTACAATTGATAGATCCTCTTGTTGCTCTGTCCCATTTATTATGATGTAGTACCCTACTTTGTTTCTTGTTACAGTCCTTAAAAAGAAAGTTGAGTTTGTCCAATAAACGTATTGCTACTCCGATTTGCTTTTGACATCCATTTGCATGATAAATATTTCTCCAACCCCTTTTGATCTGAGGTGTCTTTAGGTCTAAAATGTGTCTCTTCTAGGCAGCATATAGATGGGTATTGTTTTTTAATCCATTTTGACACCTTATGGTTTTTTTTTTGGAATTTTTATTCCATTTACCTTAAAAGTAATTATTGATAGAAATGTATTTATTGCCATTTTAGCACTTGTTTTGTCATTGTTTCTGGAGATTTTCTCTGATCCTTTCTTGTCTGTCACTGTTGGTCTCTCCTTTGCACTCAAAGGCTCCCCTTTAATATTACTTACAGGGCAGGTTTAATGGTCACAAACTCCTTTTAGTTTTTGTTTGTCTAGGAAACGCTTCATCTCTCCTTCTATTCTGAATGATAGCCTTGCTAGATAGAGGATTCTTGGCTGCAGATTTTTCCTATTTAGCATTTGAAATATATCATGCCGCTTTCTTCTGACTTGCCAAGTTTCTGTTGAATTTTCTTTTGCTAGCCTTACGAGTCAGTCGTTCTTTGTAATTTAAGGATTTCTTTTGTCTTGGTGCTTTTGAGATTTTTTTTCTTTATCACTATATTTTGCAAATTTAATCACAATGTTTTTTGTTTTTGTTTGTTTTGTTTTGTTTTTGGCATGCTTTTGGTGATTTTGTTGGGAGTTCTCTGTGCCTCTTGGAACTAGATGTCTCTTTCTTTCCCCATATAAAGGACATTTTCAGGTATTAGTTTTTGCAATAAATTTTTGCTCCTTTCTTCTGGACTCCTATAATATGAATCTTATTACGTTTGAGTCGCTTAGAATCACTGAGTTCCCTTAATCTATTTTCATGTTGCATAATTGTTCTTTCTCTCTTTTGTTCAGTGTCATTTTTTTCCATTATTTTGTTTTCTATGTCACTATTTCATTCCTCTGCTTCTTCTAGCCTGCTGTTCATTGCATCAAACCTGTTTCCAATCTCATTTATTGCATTCTTTATATGATTGATTATTTTTTAACTCTGTTATTTCTGTGACTGAGGTCTCCCTGATATCTTCTATTCTTTCCTTAAACCCAGCAAGTATCCTTATGATAGTTGCTTAAATTCTCCATCAGGTATGTTACTTATATCTGTATATCTGTTTTACTTAGATTTCTGACTGTGACCTTGTCTTGTTCTTTCATGTGGGATAAATTCCTCCATCTTGGCATTTTGTCTAAGTCTCTGTCTTCTTCTCTGTGTTAGAATAATCAGTTATGTCTCCTGCTTCTAAAAGTAATGGCCTATCAGAAAGGATGAAATCTTACCATTTACATCAACATGGATGGAACTGGAGGGTATTATGTTGAGTGAAATAGTCAATCAGAGAAAGAGAATTATCATATGGTTTCACTAATATATGGAACGTAAGGAATAGCATGGAGGACCACAGGAGAAGGGAGGGAAACTTGAATGGGAAGAAGTCAGAGAGGGAGACAAACCATGAGAGACTCTTAACTCTAGGAACAAACAGACTTGCTGGAGGGAAGGTGGGTAAGTGGATGGAGTCACTGGGTAATGGGCATTAAAGAGGTCATGTGATATCATGAGCACTGGGTGTTGTATGATAAGTTACTGAACTCTACATCTGAAACTAATGATGTACTTTATGTTGGCTAATTGAATTTAATTTAAAAAAATAAAAAAAAATTAATGGCCTTATGAAGAAGTCACATTGTGCCCAAAGCCTAGTGCTTCAGTCTACTAAGTAATCCATTATTTTTCCTTTGATTTCTGCTGCCATCTTTATTTTTTTTTAATTCTCATCTAAAGGTGTGTCCAGCTCTGAGCTGTTTTGTTATATAGGGTTTATTTGACTGTTGAAACAATATTATGTTTTTTTAAAAAGTAAAAAAAATTATTATGGTACTTTGTTTATCTTTTGTTAAGGTTGAAATAGCAATTTGTCAATTTATTATAATGTGTACATTTTTAGTACATTTATTTACTTTCTTAAAAAGATAAACTACCATTTTAGTTGAGATTATATGGAATCTAAATATTAGAATGCTATTTTTTTATGGATTTTATTCATTTATTTGACAGAGAGAGAGAGAGATGACAAGGAGGCAGAGAGGCAAGCAGAGAGACAGAGGGAAGCAGGCTCCCTGCCAAGCAGAGAGCCCAATGTGGGGCTCGATCCCAGGACCCCGAGATCGTGACCTGAGCTGAAGGCAGAGACTTTAACCCACTGAGTCACCCAGGCACCCCATAGAATGCTATTTTTTTAAAATTATATTTTTACTTGGTTATTGCTGACATGGTAAAATGCTATTCATTTTGTATCTGGAAATCCTTTTTTATTTTTTTTAAAGATTTTTATTTATTTATTTATTTATTTGAGAGACAGAGAAAGTAAGAGAGAGCATGAGAGGAGAGAAGGTTAGAGGAAGAAGCAGACTCCCCATGGAGCCGGGAGCCTGATGTGGGACTCGATCCCAGAACTCAAGGATCATGACCTGAGCCGAAGGCAGTTGCTCAACCAACTGAGCCACCCAGGCACCCTGTATGTGGAAATCTTGCTCAAGTCTTCTTAGTCTCAATGACTTGCTTATTCTACTGATTATCTTATGTAAATGGTCGTACCATTTTCCAATAATAGTTTTAACGTCTGTCTCTAATCCTTAAACCTCTTATTTCTTTGTAACATTGGCCAAGACCTGCAATACTATGTTATACTATGTTGATAGCTGTATGCTTCGTCCTCATTTTAGTCTTACCAGAAATGAATTAATGTTATTACATTAAGTATAATATTTTCTGTAAGTTTTTGAACACTTATCAAGTATTCTAGTTTTCTAGACTTTTAGTAGTAGTCATAAATAGATGTCTGACCTTACTGTATATTTTTTGCATTGATTGTAATGTAATCCAATAGTCTATTATATGGCAATTTACATTAATAGATTTTCTGATGTTGATTTAATCTTGTATTGATGGCCTAAGTCCTTTCTGATAACGATTGTTTTAATACCTCATATTTCATTTGGCTGCCCTGACATTAACCCTATAATCATATATACCTCCTCTCATTACTGTATTATTATTGTCTCAAGGAGATGCAGAGTAGAGGCAAAACCAAAACATAAACCTCTTTTTTCCCCTGTTCCTTTTACTGTTGGTTCCAGGTAACTTTTGTACTAGACTTCAACTCTATGACCCTTCCCACATAAATCAGTTTCTGTCTTCACAACAGGTTTTTAAGGATCTTTATTATTTATTTTTAAAGATTTTATGTATTTGACTGAGAGAGAGTGAGCACAAGAAGGGGAAGGAGTACAGGGAGGGGAAGGAGCAAGGGGAGGGAGAGAAGCAAGCTCCCTGCTGAGCAGGGAACCCAATGCTGGGCTTAATTCTGGGATCTTGACCTGGGCCAAAGGCAAATGCTTAACTGACTAAGCCACCCAGGCATTCCTTGGTGATTTTTAAAATTAGTTTTTTGTGCCTGTGTTTTCTTTAGTTTCTCTAGAATTAATCTCAGGGAGCAAGTTAGTAATTGTGCTAGCTTTCCATCAGCACAGAATATGTGCTGATGGAATCTTTAGAAATCTTGCTTAAGTATTATATATAAACTACTATTGAGCCAGAGTCTCTTTCTCTGTATTTGTACAATTTAGTTTTTGAACCTTTATGGTTTTTCTCAACATATTTAATCTTGTTAGTTGTCAGAGATTTCTGAAATATTTTTGAGTCTTGATTCTGCAGTCTAGCATGTTAATAGTTATCTACTCCAAATTTCATAGGCATACCATTTATGTCTCCATCTAAGTCTTTACTCCAAAAATTATGTTCTTCAGTATTTTATCAATGTATTTTCGTTGAGACCTTATTCACTATTTATAGTAATACTATCAAAGTAGTTTGTGAACTAGCTATGAACAGTTCCAAATCATCTAGGCCAGTGCTTCTCAAACTTTAATGTGCACACAAATTACCTAGGAATCTTGAGAAAATGCAAATTCTGATTCAGTAGGTCTGGGGAGGAACCTGAAATTTTGCATTTCTAAAAAAGCTTTTATGTGAGGTCGTGGCTGGTGGTCCATGGAACATGCTTTGAACAGTAAGGACCTAGGCACATTTTTCAATCTCAGTGAAAATGGTCATAAACAGGTCTATAAATAACTTTCACAAATAAGATATATTATGAATAAGGTTTTTCCCCTGATTTCCCTACCTGGTAAAACCAATAAAAATAAATTTTCCATAAACCACCAGAACAAGCTGCCTGCTAGTCTCTCTATGTTGCCCAGTCTCCTGAAAACACTGTTTTGAAGATGCAATTTTTGTTAACAATGATAGTAGTAATGAGTCTTATTTTGGACCAGAAAGGTTTCTGCCAGGTTTTCAACATACTCTCAAATTAGAACAAAATACTTAGAACCTCTCATTCACTTCTTCCCATCTATTTACCTGCGTGTTTCTAGGCTCCTGGTTATGATGGAAATGTGGAGGAATGCTTGATATACAGATAAGATTGATTAAAAATCTTCTAGATAATGGTAAGTACGTGCTTCTGAAGTGTTTTAGGGTACTTATAAACAGTTTCCACATATTTTAGACATTCCATGCAGAGCTATTTTTACTTAGCTTAATTTATTTCAAGCATTTATGAAAAAATATTTGTTAAGAAAATAATAAAACAAGCAAAATTTTGTTTGGCATATTAGTATCAGTGTGATCCAAATATTTTTTTGAGATTTAGGTGTTTAGAACAGTGCTTCAGGAGACCTGTTTCCAAGGCACCTGGGTGGCATTCCACTTTTAATTTCCACTCCACTCAAAACACTGATCGCAGTGTTTTGAGATAGAGCCCCTTGTTGGGCTCTGTACTAGGTGTGGAGCCTGCTTAAGATTCTCTCTCCCTCTACCCCTGCCCCCCTCTGAAAAAAAGATATCTGTTTCCTATGTTATTATAAATGAAATGACATGAGAACCACCCACCTCCTGAAAGTAATTAAGAGTGCTTGGTTAAAATACATATATATTGCTGAAGACATTACTGAGCTGATAATTAGGAAGCCATAGGTACTAACCAGCCTGAGGGTTTCTGGCAAAATTCGTTTTGACAGTTGCATAGGACTTGGGGACTGGAAATAAAACCTGATACTTTTCAACGTTGGCATTGAAAAAGATAATGTGACATGAAACTAGGACTTCAAAGGGTTTTTTTGATGTATAAAAGAGGACAAGGAAACTTGCCTTGCTTGACTTTGACATTGAGTGAAAAGAAGAAAAAAATCTCCCCTAAGTTATAACATCACATTAACCATCTCCTGTATGGGTTTATTACTTACTACATGTGTGTGTGTGTGTGTGTGTGTGTGTATTTTACAAACCTCACACATAGAATTTAATGAAAGTGTACCCAGATTGGTAGTGCTTCCAGCTGACCGAACAAAGCAAAAGCATATCTCCTCTGGAAGAGTGCATCTTCAACCTCAAATTCCCATAGATAGGATTCTGTAGACTATAAGCTCACCATTAAATTTTAAAACATCCCACAAAAAAGCAAAGGCTCAGCAGAGATAATAGAAAACAGACTAAGACACGAAAAGACTTTATTATTTTTTTTAAAGATCTTTTTATTTATTTTAGAGAAGGGTGGGGAGGTACAGAGGGCAAGGGAAAAAGAGAATCCCATACTACCCAGTGAGCATGGAGTCTCACATGGCATGATCTCATGACCCTGAGTTCACAACCTGAGCAGAAAACCAAGAGTCAGATGCTCAACCAGCAGAGGTATTCAGGTGCCCCAAGGACATGAAAAGATTTTAAACATAGACTAAAAATAAAACATTTGAAAATATTTAAAAATTTAAAAATGAGGGGCGCCTGGATGGCTCAGTGGGTTAAAGCCTCGGCCTTTGGCTCAGGTCCTGATCTCAGGGTCCTGTGATCGAGCCCCACGTCGGGCTCTCTACTCGGTGGGGAGCCTGCTTCCCCCCCCTCTACCTGCTTATGATCTCTCTCTCTCTGTCAAATGAATAGATAAAATCTTTGAAAAAATTTTTTTTAATGAAATGGACAGATAGAGTAAAGGACAATTGGCTATAAATAAGTATACTATTATATATATATATATATATATATATATATATATATGCTATAAATGAAGCATACTTTTTAAAATAAAATTATCTAGAAATTAAAGTTCTAATAATCAAATTTGAAGACAGTGATCAGATTTTACAGCATATTGGAGGCATCTGAAGAGAGAATTAATGAAGAAATTACCCTAAATTCATCATAGTGAGACAAAAAGAAATTTAAGAAATGGAAGATAAAAGGGAGAACATCTGATATTAGTGTAATGGCATTTCCAAAAGGAGAGGTGTAAGAAAGTGGGTGAGAGGAAGAAATCTTTGAATTGCTGAAACCTGAAATTTTGGAAAATGGAAAAAAGACAATTCTTAAAGAGCCCAGCACATCTCAATTAAAATAAAAAGAGATCGGGGATGCCTGGGTGGCTCAGTAGGTTAAGTGTCTGCCTTCGGCTCACTACATGATCCTAGGGTCTTGGGATCAAGCCCTGCATTGTGCTCCCTGCTCTGCGGGAAGCCTGCTTCTCTCTCTCACTCTCCCTGCTGCTCCCCCTGCTTATACTTTCTCTCTCTGGCAAATGAATAAATAAAATTAAAAAAAATTTTTTTTAATATTTTATTTTTTTATTTGTTAGAGAGTACAAGCAGGGCAAGTGGCAGGCAGATCAGGCAGAGCAGGCAGAGTGAGACGCAGGCTCCCCACTAAGCAGGGATCCCAACGTGGACAAGAGCTTGAATCTATCTTAAAAGTACCTGTAAAGGTAACTTCATGGATATGTAAAACCTAGTATAAATGCAAATTTGTTTGTAACTCTTCTATCTGACTTTAAAGACTCCCACATAAAGCAATACATCAGTATGGGGGTTTCAAAAAGTCAAAAATAGAACTACCCTATGATCCAGCAATTACATATTAGGTTTTTACCCAAAGGTTACAAAAAAACTACACTGATGGGGTTATAATCTATAAAGATATAATTTGTATTACAACAATAGAACAAAGACCGAGGGACAATATTGGAGCAAAGTTTTTGAATACTATTGAATTTAAGTTGGTATTAATCTGAACTAGGTTGTTTAATGGTATGATGTTAATTGTTAACTCCCATGCCAACCAGTAAGAAAATAAATAGATGAAAAGAAACAAGGGAATTAAAATGATACACTAAGAAAATATGGAACAGTAAAAAAAAAGTGAGGAATAGAAGAACCAGAAAGACAAGGCATGGAAAGCATTGTATATACATATACATATATGTATATACATATGCATAAGGCATGTATATTCATAAATACAAAAGCACAAGAAGATTTCCCTTCATACCCACTCGGATGGCTATAACCTAGAGGACAGACAATAACAAGTATTGGTGTAGATGTGGAGAAATTAGAACCCTTGTATATTGCTGACTGGAATGTAAAGTACTGAAGATGCTTTGGAAAACAGTCTGACAGATTTTTAAATGGCTAAACATAGAATTATTGTATGACCCAGAAATTCCACTCTTAAATATATACCCAAGAAAATGAAAACATGTCCACACAAAACCTTGTGCATGGATGTTTATAGCAGCATTATTTGTAATAACCCCAAAACAGAAGCAATCCAGAGGTACATTCAAAGATGAATGACTGAGCAAGTGGTTCTATGTTCATACAATGTAATGTTATTAGGCAAAGAAAAGAAATGAATATATCCCACAGCATGGATAAATCTTGAAAACATGCCAAGAAGGCGGTCACAAAAGATCAAACTTTATATGATTCCAATTATATGAAATGGGCAGAATAGGCAAATTTTTTTTCTCCAAGTTTTTATTTAAATATAGTTAGTTAATATACAGTGTAATATTGGTTTGAGGTATAGATTTAGTGATTCATCACTTACATAAAACACCCAGTGCTCATCACAACAAGCACCCTCCTTAAACCCCATCACCTATTTAAACCATCTCTCCACCCACCTCCCCTCAGGTAACTCTCAGTTTGTTCTCTATAGTTAAGTCTGTTTCCTGGTTTGCCTCTCTTTTTCCTCTATGTTCATCTGTTTTGTTTCTTAAATTCCACATATGAGTGAAATTTTATAGTATTTGTCTTTCTTATTTCACTTAGCATTATACTATTTTGCTCCATCCCTGTTGTTGCAAAGGGCAAGGTTTCGTTCTTTTTGATGGCTGAGTAATATTCCATTGTGTATATATCTCCTTTATCCATTCATCAGGGAATGGACATTTAGGCTGTTTCCATAATTTGCCTATTGTTGATAATGCTGCTATAAACATCATGTGCATGTATGCCTTTGAATCTGTATTTTTGTAACCTTTGGGTAAATACCTAGTGGTGCAATTGTTGGATTGTAGGGTACTTCTATTTTTATCTTTTTGAAGAACCCCCATACTGTTTTTCCAGAGTGGCTGCACCAGTGTTTATGCTCACCAACAGTGTAAGAGGGTTCCCCTTTTCCACATCCTCAGTTAACAGCTTTTGTTTCTTGTGTTCTTGATGTTAAATTCTGACAGGTGTGAGGTGGTATCTCATTGTAGTATTGATTTGCATTTCCCCAATGATGAGTGATATTGAGGATCTTTTCATGTGTCTGCTGGCCATCTGGATGTATTCTTTGGAAAAATGTCTATTCATGTCTTCTGCCCATTTTTAACTGGATTATTTGTTTTTTGGCTGTTGAATTTGGTAAGTTATTTACAAACTTTGGATACTAACCCTTTATCAGATATGTCATTTGCAAATATCTTCTCCCATTCCATAGGTTGTCTTATGTTTTGTTGATTGTTTCTTTTACTGTGCAGAACTTTTTATCTTGATGAAGTCTCAATAGTTCATTTTTGCTTTTGTTTCCCTTGCCTCAGGAGTCACATCTAGAAAATGTTACTATGGCCAATGCCAGAGAAAGTACTGCCTATGTTCTCTAGGATTTTGATGGTTTCTTGTCTCACATTTAGATCTTTAATCCATTTTGAATTTCTTTTTGTGTATGGTTTAAGAAAGTGGTCCAGTTTTCCCACTATTTGTTTGAAGGGACTTTTTCCTCCCATTGTCTTGCTTTGTTTAAGATTAGTTGACCATATAGCTGTGGGTTCATTTCTGGATTTTCTGTTCTGTTCCTTTATCTACATGTCTTTTTTTGTCCCGTTACCATATTGTCTTGATCACTACAGGTTTGTAATATAACTTGAAATCTGGAATTAGTG
The DNA here is from genome assembly GCA_028533885.1 of Nasua narica. Taxonomy (NCBI): domain Eukaryota; kingdom Metazoa; phylum Chordata; class Mammalia; order Carnivora; family Procyonidae; genus Nasua; species Nasua narica. The sequence goes on along the minus strand of CM052801.1, from coordinate 73,872,661 downwards.
ATGCCTTCAGCTCTGCTTTTCTCTTCTTCCCTCCTCCCTCCTTTCCCTTCTTCCTCCTTCCCTTCCCTTCCCTTCCCTTCCCTTCCCTTCCCTTCCCTTCCCTTCCCTCCCCTCCCCTCTCCTCCCCTCCCCTCCCCTCTCCTCTCCTTCTTTCCTCCCTCCCTTTCTTTCTTTCAAGATTTTATTTATTTATTTATTTATTTATCTATCTATTTATCTATCTCTTTCTGTGAAAGAGAGAGAGAGTGCACACAAGCAGAGGGAGAGGGAGAAGCAGGCTCCCCACTGAGCAGGGAGCCCAATGCGGGGCTCGATTCCAGGACCCCGGGATCATGACCTGACCCGAAGGCAGATGCTTAACCAATTGAGCCACCCAGGAGCCCTTGCTTTTCTTTTTCAAGATTGCTTTGGTTATTCAGTGTTTTTTGTGGTTCCATACAGATTTTAGGATTGTTTGTTTTTACTCTGTGAAAAAATGCTGGTGATATTTTGATAGGGATTGCATTCAATATGTAGATTGCTTTGGGTAGTGTAGACATTTTAACAATATTTGTTCTTCTAATCCATGAATACAGAATATTTTTTCATTTCTTTGTGTCATCTTCAATTTTTTTCATCAGTGTTTTATAGTTGTCAGTGTGAGTATAGGTCTTTTATCTGATTGATTAGGTTTATTCGTAGATATGGTTTTGGTGTAATTCTAAATGGGTTTGTTTTCCTAATTTCTCTTTCTGCTGCTTCATTATTGGTGTATAGAAATGCAACAGATTTCTGTACATTGATTTTATATCCAGCAACTTTACTGAATTCATATATCAGTTGTAGCGATTTTTTGGTGGAGTCCTTTGGGTTTTCTATACAGAGTATCATGTCTTCTGCAAATAGTGAAAGTTTGACTTCTTCTTTGCTGATTAGGAACCTCTTATTCTTTTTGTTGTCTGATTGATGGGGGCTAGGATTTGCAGTACTATGTTAAATAACAGTGGTGAGAGCAGACATCCCTGTCTTGTTCCTGACCACAGAGGAAAAGCTCTCAGTTTTTCCCCAGTAAGGATGATATTAACTGTGGCTTTTTCATAGATAGTCTTTATGATGTTTAGGTATGGTCCTTCTATCCCTACTTTGTTGAGGGGTTTTATCATGAATGGATGTTGTATTTTGTCAAGTGCTTTTTTTGTATCAGGATATGTAAATCTATATAGAGAGAACATGGATAAGTAGTTCCTTTTTTTTAAAGATACATTTAATTTTTTAAAAAAGATTTTATTTATTTATTTGCCAGAGAAAGAGCACAAGCAAGGGGAGGGGCAGGCAGAGGGAGAGGGAGAATCAGACTCCCCGCTAAGCAAGGAGCCTGAAGTGGAACTCTATCCCAGGCTCCTGAGATCTGACCTGAGTAAAGGCAGACACTTAACAGACTGAGCCATCCAGGCGTCCCAGATTAGTAGTTCCTATGTTTGACAGGGTGGGGGCAGGTGTATAGGTGGGTGTGCATGTTAATACAAATGAGATTTTTTTTGTGGTGATGGAAATATTCTAAAATTGATAGTATTACTATGTACAATTCTGGATTTATACTAAAATCTATTTGATTGTACACTTTAAAAGGGCAGATATTATGAAAAAAAGGTAGATTTTATTTTATGTGAGTTACATCTCAAAGCTATTATTTATAAAAGTAATAAAATATAGAGAAAAGCAAGACAAAAAATATAAAATAATTTCAGAAAATAAATGTAAACAAAGCTAAATTTCTAGTTACAAACACAGATTATTAGACTGAATCAACATATGGAAAATAAAAATATACAAATATCTACTGTTTATAACATATGTTGAATGGTAGAATGTAAATTCATGGTAAAGTTAGCAGTTAAAGTATAACAATAAAGAGCTTATGTATTGAGGTGCCTGGTTGGCTCAGTTGGTTAAACATCTTCCTTTGGCTCAGGTCATGACCTTAGGGTCCTGCATCACGCCCCATGTCGGGCTCTCTGCTCATTGGAGAGCCTGCTTCTCCTTTTCCCTCTGCCTCTCCCCCTGCTTGTGCTCTCTCACTCTCTCTCTGTCAAATGAATAAATAAAATTTTTTTTTAAAAAAAAGAGCTATGTATTGTACTGAGGCAAAATAGACAATAAGCATGACACATTACTAGAACGAGTTATCATATAATGAAAGTTTCAACTCATTATGAAGATATAATTCCAAACTTGCATGCACCCAAAATCTTAGCCTTAATATACATAAAGCAAAATCCATAGACAGAAAATAAAAAATTAGCAAATATATCATCATCGATATTTATTTATTTATTTATTATTTTAAAAATATTTTATTTATATATTTGACAGAGAGAGCAAGAAAGCATAAGCAGGTGGAGTGACAGAAGGAGAGGGAGAAACAGGCTCCCTGATGAGCAGGGAACCCAAGGCGGGGCTCAATCCCAGGACCCTGGGATCATGACCCAAACTGAAGGCACATGCCTAATGATCGAGCCACCCAGGTGCCCCAAATCATCACTGATACTTTAACATGTCTTATTCAGTGTTTAATTCATTAAGAAAACCAAAAACCAGTAAGGATAAAGATTATAACAGCACAATTAATATATTTGATTAAATACACTTTTATGTAAAAACTGAATATATTGCCCTAAGCACACGTTAGCCCAGAAAATATGGGAGCTGATTTTGACAACAGAGGGTTGAGGTGATAGACCATGAAATCTAAATTTAATAGGGAATAAAAGCAAAGATAATGGAAAGTTTATATGGATGAAGCGGATGGGCTTGCAAGATAGTGGTTAAAGAACTGATATCTTGAGACTGATAGAGTGAGAATTCTGAAAACATCATCAAATGGCATCCTGACCAAATTTAGTTAAGAGTAATTAGTCCTGTGTGACTCCAAGGTTCAGGTGTTGCCATGGAATTGTCTGGCTGAAATGAGGTAGAAGTCATAGGAGATGGAGATTAAGGTATTAAAAGTCCAGAATGATGGATATTATTAACATAGATTTGAAATACCTTAGGATATCAGAATATGAGTGGAAAAGAATACTGAACTAACTGTGAGTCAGATCTATTGAATGAAGGAATATCACCAGGAATTGGTGGTTCTACTACCAAGGAAGGTATGGTTAGAGCTGGATGGCATAAACTAATGTTTTCGTAGGCAATAAAATAAGGTTTTTACCAATGTGTATGCTTTCAAAAGTAGTATGAAATGAAGAGGACACTGATCCCATTACTTAATCCAGAGCTACATTTAATGTGGGGGAAATAGCAGCTTCTATTTGAATGTTTGGCAAGAGAAGCGGTTTCCAGAGATAAACCTGTTTAAATTAAGATTAGAGAAAGTTACAGTCAGTGAAAGGAACTTAAATTATAGCACAGTTTGTTAAAATGTAATGGAGGTTTAAAAGATATAATGGAGAGGTAAGAGGTAAGGAGATCAGTGGTAGGTTTAGCCAGGGAGAAAGAAACAATTGTTAGAAGGAGAACAGACAGCTGAATGAATTTACATTCTGGGAGGAGATCAAGGATATGTAGCTTAAGCTGCTTGACAGCTACAAGAAATCCTGGTTTTTCTCTGGTGGATGGCAGTGAACAGGTACAGGTCCATTACACTTCTGAGAGGATTTGAGTATTTGCTAGATTCAATGGAGGAAGTTATTATCTGGCTTGAATTCTTGGGGTTCTGGCATTATAGCTCCAAAGATTCACAGAGTAGATATGAGGTTCCCATTACCAACCTACTTGTCATTTCCTCGAGTCTTTTGAAGAGTCCACGCTAGATGTTCTACAGAATGGCTCCCATTCTGGATTTATTTGAATGTTTCCTTATGATTAGTTTCAGGTAAAATATCCAGCAAGAAGATCATGTGAGTGGTGTGTATAATTCCCACAGCAGCACATCAGGAGGCACAACATATCAAGCCATTCTACTATTGTTGTGCTCAAGCTTGACCTCTTGATTAACGTGGTAACCACCAGATCTCTGTTGCAAAGTTCTGTTTCCCCTTTGATCCAATCAACCATAGCTTGAGGGTGGAGAGGGTCATATGGTATAGACCTTGGTGATACATACTCAGCAAGGATGTGAGAAATGGATAATAAGCAAGGACTAGTATATACATATAATCCACGTATGATATAAATTGTTAAGAGCTGTAAAAGAAGTGCTTATAGGAACATAAATGAGGGTGCATTTATTTCTGTATTTCTAGAGTGAGGGTGGTGGTTGTGGAGGAAATGAAGGGAAAGCTGTGGAGCAAAGGTGATACTTGAGAATTCAATCTTTAAAGATGAGTCAGTTGGTGGTTGAAGGTGGTGCGGGCAACCCAGGAAGAGAGAATAAATACAGGGGAACAAAAACTTGAAAATAGGGGGCCTGAAATTACATGACTCGGCGGGGAGAAAAGTAGACAAAATAAAAATATCAATCAATGGATAGATAAAATAAATTGATCCATCCATCTCTACTATTGTCATATAAGATATATGGAAATGCGTGGCTGGAGATGAGGTTAGAAAGGTTGATGAGGATAGGTTGTGAAGGACTGTGGACTCTGTGCTAAGGAATTTAGCCATAATTCTTTTAGTGTTGAATGTTAATTAAGGTTTCTAAGCAAAGGAATATTCAGATTGGCCTTTTAGAGGTATGTGTGGATGACTGTGGCGGATAAGTGGGAACATTGGCAAGAAGTCTGAGAAATAGGTTTTTGTGAGAAATGATGAGGACACAGACCAGGTCAGTGGCAGTGAAGTAGTAGAAGGGACTGATACGAGCAAGTTTTTTAGGATGAAAGCAACAGAAGTTGGCGAGTGGCTACATATGGGCATTGGAGAAGTAAAGACTATTGTAGGCTTTCTGACTTGAATCATATTGATGGTGATGCCATTACCAGTATAAAGAAGATAGTAGGAGAAACAGAATAGGAAAAATAAATTCTACATATATTGAATTTTAGTTACCTAAAGTATACTATTTCTTAATGTAATTTCATTTGACTTTTTCCTCTTTTTTTGTGAAGCTTTTTTTCGTTTTAATCCCCTATTCCTGCTTGGATCACAGAGAGTAAACTGGACTGATATGAACAGCACACATTCCAGGTAGGCATGACATAGAGCAAAATATGTCCTTTGACCTAAAGATAACCAGGAAGGAATCCATCAGTTGTTCCCTGGGTTGTGCACTGGCAGTCTGACTTTCTGATATCTGAAAAAATTTGGATTGAAACTCAAGGGAAGGAACTGTTCTCAAAGGATTTGTGTACCAGCTCATTGATATGCTTTATGAAATAATGTGAGCCACTTAATTTTTCAGTCAAATGAGAAAAATCAACCCACAGATTGACTCTTTAAAGATTTATAAGGTTTAATTAGATAAAACATTTCTTTTTCCTTAGAAGCCAAGGATTTGTTATACTAGTCTCAGCCAAGATGAATCAAGTATTTTCTTTTTCTTGAATTTCTTTTTTTTCCTGACAAAGCTGTTTTTATTTATTATACCCAATTCCACTGAACTCTCTAATTTCAGTAGATGCTAAAAATAAATCCCCTAGAGGAGGAGAAATACTGAACAAAGAGAGAAACTAGGCCAACAACATGACATGGACCTGCATGCACAGCTGGCTGTGTACTAATAAACAACATCCAAAAAGACCGGCTTATTAAGAACATTTCCTTCATTATGGTCATAATCTGTGCCTTTCAAGAATAATATGTACAATATTTTAACAAGAGTAGAGAAGACGTTGGTAACATGATCTCTATTTTCATTAGTTTTTAAGTCATGACATGTAAACAAAGATGTTTGTCTTATATATTCCTAGGAAAGTATGAAAAGAAATCTTTAAACCCTTTATCAAAAGTTTGACAATTTTAAAAATAGTTTTAAACAAAAATGATAAATTTATGACACTTTAAATAAAACTTCAAGATTTCTAGGATGCTCAGGAGTTTCAAGGCGTGAGTGTTGTTTTCCCCTCTAATCTAAAGCAAGTTCTTTCTTTTGGAAATAACACTGCCAATTTCCTCTTTGTTTAATTTAGGTTATATTGTGTAATGGTCAGGGTTTATAAGTCAGTCTTCCCAGATGTATTTTGTTTTGGTGTTCTCTCTCTGGACAGTCTCCTCATTTTTTTCTGATGTCAAGATTGTCTAACATAATTTTGATACTGATTGTTACTTGAGGTGAGAAAACAAACTGAAATCAAAGCACTGTGATGGGAAAAAGAGAAAACCATGTACCTGTTTGCCTGTACTTCATTTTACTTGGCTTTCTACTCTTGACTACCTCCTCTATTTTGTGTGAAATTTAGAAACTTTACACTGATTATTTATCTTTCAATCAGCTAGATCAACTGTGTCTGGATTAGGAATTAAAGACAGAGATTAGGAAATGAAGTATAAAATAGAATAAGGAGTCTGCAGGAAAAGAAAAACAAAGGGAACCAGAACATCTGGAAAGGGACTTAATAAAATGTATGAAGCAGACAAACATTTACCTTCTATTATCTTTGTTCAGCCTTTCTCCCAACCTCCATCATCCTTCATTTTGTTCTTTCATCCTCTTCCTGCCTAGCCTGATTTTCCTTTCTATACGGCCTTACCCTTCTTTTCAATTATTTCCTTGATGATTAATGGGCACATCTAAAAAGTATTATTCACACAGGCATTTGCATTTTACTAAAAGGCTGTTACAAACTAGAATTAATTCTAGGCCCAAGAATGAATTCCTAATGGTTTAATGGAATTGGCTTTAGCATTTGTGTAAGTGTGTTTTCTGTGGCACTACTTCCATACTTCTCACTTATATATATGCTTCTTTCCCAAATCTCATTCCCACAGCTACCCCAGTCTGCCCAGGTTTTCTATATGTTCAGTTCCCAGAAAATATTAGTACTTTCACCAGGAAGTTGTTGGATATGTGTATGAGGAGGAGAGCGGACAATCCCTAAATGTACACATACATACAAATATATGTAGGGATGGGTTTGGAAACTTGATTGAAAACTATAATTCCTGTCTATGAGGAATGAAGACTGTCAGTGCGAATGACAACAAAGGAAGTTCTCTCACCAGGGACATCTGCTTGACCACTGCCTTCAGGAAAAGAGGATTTTACCTATTTCAGGAAACTCTTCTACCTATGCTAGCTTATTGGATTGTCTTCCAGTGAAATAGAATTACTAGATCTGTGATACAGGCTTGAAAATAAGCTTTTTTTTTTTTTAGTTATTCAGAAACTGGTAAGTCTCTGTTTCTCTCTCTGTCTTTATATCTGTGTGTGTGTGTGTGTGTGTGTGTGTGTGTGTGTGTGTATGTATTCCCATTGAATGGACTTTTCTCCTCTTTCAGGGGAGCAGTATGTGTGGGGGCAGATACTTATGCTTTCTTGTTCTATGGAACTATAGGAGGGAGCCAAGATGATCTTGGGGAATATGGGAGAGAAAGAGGACACATAGAGCCTTAAATCTTTTAATACCACCCTGATCTTAAATATGGATTAGAAAAAGAGGGAAAAAAGAAAATATAAACCTTTCCAATTCATGAGGAAATCATCTGTTTTAGTATGCTACTCTAAGATCCCTTTGGAAAAGAGTAAACACAGTGATTTGGTTGTGATCTTTTCTCTAATAACAGGAGTGTGAATATGTTCCTCCAGCCTTTCTTAAACTGGATTCCCTATGCATTACAATATTGTTGTCTTTCTTATGTCTCTTTAAAAATCAGTTGCAGGATGATAGCTGCTTACCAATCTCTGTTCTCCTCCTTCTTTCTGTGTACACAGCTATATTACATTTCCTAGCTTTTCTTGCAGTTAGGTTAGGCCATCTGACTTAGTTCTCTCTAGTGGAATGGGAGCAGAAGTTACAGGTGTCAATTCCAGGACTTTTCCATAGAATCTCCACACATGTACTTCTAAGCTACATTTGCTTCCTCATAAGAAGAATGATGGTAACCAAAACATTGGAATCTATATGTTGAAAACGAAAAGTCTGGGGCACTCGGGTGGCTCAGTTGGTTAAGTCTTTGCCTTTGGCTCGGATCATGATCTCAGGGTCCTGGGATCAAGCCTGAACCCTGCATTGGGCTCCCTGTTCAGGGGGGAGCCTGTGTCTCTCTTTCTTTCTGCCTGTGCTCCCCTTGCTTGTGCACTCTCTCTCTGTCAAATTAAAATAAACATTTTTTAAAAAGATTTTATTTATTTATTTGGCAGAAAGAGAGAGAGAAAGAGAGCACAAGCGTGGGGGAGGGGCAGGCAGAGGGAGAGGGAGAAGCAGGCTTCCTTCTAAGGACAGAGCCTGATGCGGGATTCTATCCCAGGACCCTGGGATCATGACCTGAGCTAAAGGCAGAGGCTCAACTGACTAAGCCATGCAGTAGCCCCTAAAATAAACATTTTAAGAAAAATGAAAAGGGTATCTGATGACCTGAATACCCACTCTGTATTGTTACATGAACAAGAATTAAGCCTTTGTTGCATTTGAACAGTTACATGGATGTGTTTACAGTTTGATCAACCCTACCACATTGTAGTAGGAGAGCACTGTATCTTCCCCAAATCTGGCACAATGCTGAAGAGGTACTCAATAAACAATGGTTGAATGAATGAACCCCTACACTAGCCCATTCATGAAAGAGCTCCCAGAAGGTATAATTATCATGGACCACTAAGCTGCAAATTTCCCCCATTTGTACATAATTTCATCTATTTTATGTGATAATTGATATTCAGCTATTAAGCACTTAGTGAATGCCATGTTTTAACTCAAAACATCCTGATGAGGACATGATATTACTTCCATTTACCACATGAGTAAACAAGTTCAGAGAATTAAGCCACTTTCCCAAGACCATACCGCTCCCAAATGGCTGAGCTGGGATTCAAGTTTTTTTTTTTTTTTAAAGATTTTATTTATTTATTTGACAGAGAGGAGAGCGATCACAAGCAGGCACAGAGGCAGACAGAGAGAGAGGGTGAAGCAGGCTCCCCGCTGAGCAGAGAGCCCGATGCAGGGCTCGATCCCAGGACCCTGAGATCATGACCCGAGCCGAAGGCAGAGGCCTTAACCTACTGAGCCACCCAGGCGCCCCGGGATTCAAATTTAAGCCTATCTGACTTCAAAACTCTTTCCATTACATCATGCTTCCTTAAATATGTTTCATTTAATATACCATATTTGTTGTTTAGATTTATGATCTTGAGAATATTAATATGATTTAGAGCCAAGTGTAATCACTTGGAATTTAGTAAATCTCTGAATAAAATAATAGCACATGGGCTATATAATCTTACCAATTAATAAAACCATTTGATTTATCTGGTAATCAGTTTATTTATTTATTTATTTATTTATTTATTTTTGTAATCAGTATATGACCACCTTTTATACTCTTTCTCCCTAAATGATCTTTAAAATTACAGAGTAAATATAGCAAAAGCTCAGCTACAAGAAATGGAGATTGATGGGACGCCTGGGTGGCTCAGTTGGTTAAGCAGCTGCCTTCGGCTCAGGTCATGATCCCAGGGTCCTGGGATCGAGTCCCGCATCAGGCTCCTTGCTCAGCAGGGAGCCTGCTTCTGCCTCTGCCTGCCACTCTGCCTGCTTGTGCTCTCTCTCTCTGACAAATAAATAAATAAAAATATTTTAAAAAAAAATAGAAAAGAAATGGAGATTGAATTTGAGACACCATGGTTAAATGATTTTCTGGTTAAGGATCAGAAAGCAACAGAAAATATTTTTTACTTTAGTCCTTTCTGGAAAATCTTTCAAAATTTAGAAATTCAGTCTGTTGAGTAGATTGGTGCAGTGGTATCGCAAACTAGAGAGATGTACTCTAGGGATTGTTTTAGATGAATATTGGGGTTAAGTATACATATAAGAATGTCTATGTTTTATTAATCAAAAATAACAGGGACGTCTGGGTGACTCAGTCATTTGAGTGTCTTTTTTTTTTTAAGATTTTATTTATTTATTTGACAGAGAGAGATCACAAGTAGGCAGAGAGGCAGGCAGAGAAAGAAGAGGAAGCAGGTTCCCCGCTGAGCAGAGAGCCCAATGTGGGGCTCGATCCCAGGACCCTGAGACCATGACCTGAGCCGAAGACAGAGGCTTTAACCCACTGAGCCACCCAGGCACCCCAGAGTGTCTGACTCTTGATTTCAGCTCAGGTTGTGACCCAGTGGTGGTGCGGTAGAGCCCCACTTCAGGCTCTGCCTTGGTGGGAAATCTGTTTGGGATTCTCTCCTTCTCCCTCTGCCCCTCCCCTTCTCTCTCTCTCTCTAAAATAAATGAATAAAATCTTTTAAAAAGAGAAAAGAGGGCGCCTGGGTGGCGCAGTTGGTTGAGCAACTGCCTTCGGCTCAGGTCATGATCCCAGAGTCCGAGGATCGAGTCCCACATCGGGCTCCCAGCTCCATGGGGAGTCCGCTTCTCACTCTGACCTTCTCCCTTCTCATGCTCTCTCACTCTCTCTCTTTCCTAATAAATAAATAAAAATAAAAAATAAATCTTAAAAAAAAATAAAAAAAAAAAAGAGAAAAGAAAGAGGGTGCCTGAGTGGCTCAGTCAGTTAAGCATCTGCCTTCAGATCAGGTCACAATCCCAGGGTCCTGGGATCAAGTCCCACATTGGGCTCCCTGCTTGGCAGGATAGTCTGCTTCTCTTTATGCCCCTACCCCCACTTGTTCTCTCTCTCTCTCTCTCTCTCTGTCGCTCACATAAATAAAAAATCTTTAAAAAAAGAAAGAGCGGGGTGCGTGGGTGGCTCAGTCATTAAGCGTCTGCCTTCAGCTCGGGTCATGATCCCAGGGTCCTGGGATTGAGCCCCGCATCGAGCTCCCTGCTCAGCTGGAAGCCTGCTTCTCCCTCTCCCTCTCCCCCTACTTGTGTTCCTTCTCTCGCTGAGTCTCTCTTTGTCAAATAAATAAAATCTTTTAAAAATAAATAAATAGAGCAAAAGAAGAGCTATTTCTTAAAAAAAATGTTTTGTGGGCGCCCGAGTGGCTCAGTGGGTTAAAGCCGCTGCCTTCGGCTCAGGTCATGATCTCAGGGTTCTGGGATCGAGCCCCGCATTGGGCTCTCTACTCAACGGGGAGTCTGCTTTTCCCTCCCTCTCTGCCTGCCTCTCCCTTGCTTGTGCTCTCTCTCTTCCTCTCTCTGACAAATAAATAAAATCTTTAAAAAAAATTAAAGATAAATTTTAAAGCCATGTGTACCTCTGATGTGCTGATATGCTGATGTGCTCATATTATTTTTCAAATATAAATTACTTTGGAAGCTTAGTATTATGAAAAAACTAAGAAAAGGAAATGACAGAAGAGAAAAATGTTAACTAGATCTGGAAAATTAAAACAAATGCCTTTTAGTGTGTTTAGCCCTTGGAATGCTGACACTTTCCTCCAATTGTTCAAATGAATTGTTTCAATGAACATGCCGTTAAAGTTATAGAAGTTTCGGAAAGGAGAAAAGGAGATCTAAGCATTGCCTTGCCTACCATTTCCAAATGCCTTCTATAGTTGGAGTAGTGTCAGCATTACCTTTGTTCTTGTTTATGGTCAATTCTACTTAAAATAACTCTTGTAGAGATATGAAATGAAAGTGGAAAGCACAAAAGAGAAATCCGTGGGGCAGCTTCCCTGTTCTGTTAGAGCACTCATTTCCTGAGAATGTGAAGGTACAGTTAAATATAGGCAAGTCTAATACTTCACTTCTATTTTAAGTAAGGTAACCAAATACATTTTGTGCTTGTGTGAGAAAATGCACTATAGCCGCTTAATAAAATGAGGGAGATGTGGCACCTTGGGAGAAAGGAGTTTGCTATTAAAATCTCAGGGTTTGGGGTGCCTGAGTGGCTCAGTTGTTAAGCGTCTGACGCTTCTCCTTTACTCTTTTGTTTCTTGCATGTGTGCTCTTGTCTAAGTGTTTATAAACAATACATGTAATTTTTATATGATTATGTATCTTTATATAAATGATAATAAAGTACAACTTCTCATGGGTGCCTGGGTGACTCAGTGGGTTAAGCCTTTGCCTTTGACTCAGGTCATGATCTCAGGGTCCTGGGATCGAGCCCCAGGTTGGGCTCTCTGCTCAACGGGGAGCCTGCTTCCTCCTCTCTCTCCACCTGCCTCTCTGCCTACTTGTGATCTCTCTCTCTCTGTCAAATAAATAAAATAAAAATCTTTAAAAAATTAAAAAGTACAACTTCTGAGCACTGAATAGATGTTTTGAAATAAATTAACAAAATCAACATCTAATAATTGCAGTTGGGTGAATGATATTGGCTATTTTCGACTTAGTGATTTAACTGACGATTGATGCCTTCATTACTATATTAAAATACATGTCAGAGTGCCAATGTGTATACTGGCTATCTCTCATATGGATTATTCAACACATTCACTCATTTAAAATATATTTATTAAGCACTTAATGTGTGTCAGGTACTGTTTCAGGTACCTGGGTGCCATCAGTGAATGAAATAGATGTAAATATATTCTGCATGGGGCTTACAGTCTAGAGGAAGGAGACAAGTAATAAATGACAAAATAACCAACTATGTAACTAAATAAGCACATGATACTGTATATTAGAAGCAAATACATGCTTTGTAAAATCAGAAATAGTAGGTGTACTGGAGGGTATGGATTGGTACAGGTTGAAATTCTAAATAGAGTGGCCACAGTGTAGGCCTTATTGAGGAGACATTTGAGAACCTGAAGGAGCAAGTCACATACTCAACTAGACTGATTTCTTTCTTTTTTTTTTTTTTAAAGATTTTATTTTTATTTATTTGACAGAGAAGAGAGAGATCACAAGTAGGCAGAGGGGCAGGCAGAGAGAGGTGGGGAAGCAGACTCCCCACTGAACAGAGAGCCCGATGCGGGGCTCGATCCCAGGACCCTGGGATCATGACCTGAGCTGAAGGCAGAGGCTTTAACGCACTAAGCCACCCAGGCGCCCCCAGACTGATTTCTTTTAGGGCTCCTCAAATCTTATTACAAAGGTGATACTTATTCTGTCTGATACTTATTCTGTATGTGGTTGGTCCCAATTGTAAGCCACACCAGGGTTAAATTCAGAGGGCACCATTCCCTTCTGTCATCGGGAGCCCGATGCAGTAATAGAAGACAGAAATGTTAGAGAGGCATTAGTTCTCATGCTATTGTGTAATATATAGGAAGACAGCTTTAATATTGGCAATACCTTCATACATTCCAAGAGTTCAAGTTCCAGATATATAGCATATGGCAATTAGAACATAAAAATTCACCTTGGGATGCACTATGTAAAACTTCACTAAATGAAGTGGTCTGGAAATGAGGATGAATGAGTCTCTAGTACTCAGCCAAAATATTTCTCTGGTGACATAAGAATTGGGGAGCCAAGAACCGCATCACCCACTCCAGATTTCTGGCTTCCTCCCAGGAGTCTAAACATTTGTTTCCTGAGAAATACCACTTGAATAATTTCTTGGCTTCTGGACAGGAATACCACAAAGCTAAATTGCATTGCCTTTATTTTATTTTGTGAGCTAGAGTCAGGACTTTTAATTTTTTTAAATTTGTATTTGCACTGTGATAATAAAGCTATATTTTGGATCATCTGGGTAATATTGCTTAATATTATTCTGAGAGATAAAAATTTTATGGAGGCAGCAGATTCTATAGGCCCCATGGGAATTCTGAATACATTCTAAAGAGTTTCAGAGTACAAAACGAAAAGAGAAACTCACAGGTGCCTGGGTGGCTCAGTTGTTGGGTGCCTGCCTTTAGCTTGGGTCTGGTCCCAGGGTCCTGGGATCAAGCCCCTGCTGAGCAGAGAGTCTGCTTCTCCCTGTCCCCTGCTCTTGCTCTCTCTCACTATCTCTCTGTCTCTCAAATAAATAAAATCTTAAAACAATAACAACAACAACAACAAACCCCTCAAATCTAGGCACACCTTACCAGAATCCTGAAAAAACAAATATATCACAGGATATAAGAAATGTGCTTTTCGGGGAATGTTAAAGAGATAGTATCCATTAACCCAGAAGAAGAGAAGCCTTGTGGATAATTTAATAATTGTCTTAAAATGTCAATGACTCAGATGCAGAGGATAGGCAATAAATATTCTCTTTATTCTTAGATGACTAAGTAGACTTAAGAGAGGCCATGGGAGATTTTGGTTAGATTTAAGGAGGAATCATGATTGTGAAACACTGGAAGTGGTTCCTAAGGAAAGTTGTGGAACCTTCTCTAGGGAGGTTTATAAATAGGATAAAGTCTGATCTGTCTGATGGTTGAGTGTAGCAGCTAGACCTAGTGATCCTAAGGTTTCTTCTGTGGTATTTTACATTTGGTACATCATCCTTATTGGAATCATCTTGTCTTTATATAATGTTGGAGTGTACTGGCATGATTTACATTTAAACTATTGGTTAAATAATATTAGAAATATATATCTTCTATAAACAAATGATAACCTTTAGTAGTTTTCTCTCATTTCCAAATGTTATATCATGACAGTTTGAGTAATATCTCAGTATGTTTCTTTATCCTGTCAGTAATAATTATTTCAGTGATGATTGGTATTACTATTATCCATTCTTCCTGAAAAGAGGGAAAATAATGTGAACTATGCCAGTCTACTCAAGTTCTGTTACCTGAAACATTTTTGTAAAAGAATAGAATATTTATTTGAATAATTTCCACAGATATCATCGGGAGGTTACCACATTTAATGTTCTTTTCCTATAAGTTCATTTGCTTTTAACCCATATTACTCTCCTTACATAGGGCTTGTAAGACAATTCACAAGAAGTGGCTGGATCTCACACACATTTGGAAAGGTAAGTTTTAATTTTCTTAAAACTCGTTTTAAAAAGTTGTATAAAATAAATTTACTTGTAATGAACCAAATTTCATTGTAAACTATTTTTCAGACTAGTTAGAACTCGATGTAACTTTGAAGGTCATCAAGCTTATTTTACTGTTGAGGAAACAAATCCTGAGAAAAAGAAGTTTGTATCTAGTGTAATAGTGATAGCATAAAGGCCAAATCTCAGGTCCTGTAACTCACATCACTAAATCTTTTTCTGTTTTGGTGCTTATTTAGTGGTTATTTGGTGTAATGAGTATGTGCATGTCCGTTAGGGTTAAGAATCTGTGGTCCATAGAAGTATGACAGCCATATGGAAATGTAGGAGGAGAAAAAATTTCCTTTCTTCCTTTGGCTGGTCTAATAATCAAATTGACATAAGACAAGTTAACAGGAGAAAAATAAATTTCATTTGTATGGGAGCTCCATTAAAATCTGAAGCCCAGAAGGTAGTGAGTTTATTGGGGCTTCTATATAACATGCTGAGCTAAGGAAAGAAGCAGGAGTCTGGGGACAATCAGGTAAGGAAGGCCATTCACAGGAAGGCAGATGAGATGTTTGGAAAATAAAGGTTGCCCTGTTATGCAAAGTTTCTTGGGTATCTCTGTTAATAGCACTCTTCCTGGCATAGTCCCCCTTTCCGGTGTAAATTAAAGCAGTTGATGGGGGGAGGTAAGAGCTTCACCTGATCTGCTGGGTTTTGATGGTCTTCAGCTCAAAATAATTCTCATACCAAGTGACAAATTTTGGGGTGGTAAATCCTGCTCCCCTATAGTCCAGTCTTTGAAACTTGAAATAAGAAATTTCACAATCTAGAAGTTCAGTTGATAGATTGTTGCATATCTCATTATACCAGTCTCAGTCTTGAGAATAGTTCAGTTCAGTTAAATGGTTTTGTTTTAATTCAAGAGGTGGTCTTGCAGGTGGGCTCTCAAGGTTGGGTTTAAATTGTGTAAGCAGTCAGGCAATTAATAAGAGGAATTTATATGGAAAGAAAAGAAAAAAAAGATTAATGAAAAAAAAAAAAGAAAGCAAAGATAAAGAAAGAAAAGAAAAAGATTAATGGTTAATTAATGGTTAAAGCCAATTATAAACCCAGTGTCAGTGTCAGTCCTGAAAGCTCCCAGTTAAGATTTCTAGAAATCTTCAGAATGAGTGAGGAGAGACGGTGGCAATCTGACACATGTTCCTGATTTGCAGTTTGAATGTCTTTAATGATGTCGTCTGGAATCTTTCTGAGTGGTTCACACAGCAACAGGCATAGGGAAGATTGTCTAAACATGAGCTATGGTGGTAATTTCTCTGAAGTTTATATCATGTCATCTAGTTTCAGTTTAAGGGCTTCAGGAAAAGGGGCAGTTTTAGTTCCCAATGGTTCCAGGTCAAAAGGATGAGAAAAAAATTGCAAATGTTATTAGCATATTTGATATTTAAAGAAATTAGATATTAGATATTTAAAGAAACCAGACTCAGGATCTAGTCCAATTTAAAGATAAATAATAAAATTTCAAAGATAATTAATAGAACCATTATCTGTTATCTATATGTATGTAGTATAGTTTCTATTGAAACAAAATACTCCCATTTCTACCCAAGATAATTATGGTATAACTAATTTGCTAAAATAAGTCTAGTCTTATTAAATTTGGCCTGATTATTTATATAAGTATAGCAAGAATAGTGATTGATCATTATTGGCTCTTTTAAATATGCTTTGCTGGAACTTTTCATAAGAACTCTCAGATTCAACTTTTAAAAGCCTCTTGAGGCTAGTAAGCCAAGCCAAAGACTTGCCATCAGAATTCACCTGCAGTGCCTATAGATTTGGGTAAATTCCTCTCTTTTTAAAGTCCCCAAAATATCCTGAGGTTCCTACAGCTGCCAGAAAGTGATTTTCCTTACTTCCCTGGTTAGGCTGTTGGGAACCCCATAAACAAGTACCAGGCTGTTTTTCACAAGGCCTTTTTTGGCTCCATAAAGTCAAGCTTAGTTGACTAAAGCTGTCTAGACACTAAAGCTGTCTAGAATATCTGATTCTATGTATATTCTCAAATCTGACATTGCAGTCAAAGCCTTGGTAATATAACCAATGTTTCCAATTGTGTCCTGTCACAAAGAGAACAGATTCTCATTGAACTTTTGCAGAAAAATATATTAACATGAAAATAAGAGGACTCAATAAAAGTTTCCAAATTCTGGAGAGATCAGGTAGGGAGAACGAGTAATTGTTTCATTTTCATTTACAAATGTACACTTTACCAATTTGCTCTAAGTCTTAGGTACCTTAGGAGAAAAAGTTCCCTTAAATCTGGAAAAACAAAACATTAAAGAACCAGCAATATTTTCAATAAACAATCATACAAGCTGAAATCATCATCAGTTCATTCAGGCCCATGTAATTAATTCTTGTTCTGCTTGAATCCACTTTTTTCCATTAGTTTTGGAAAATTCTTATCCAGTTGAGTTTTATGACCTAAAAATCATCAGAAACATGTGCGTGCCAGAGTCCTTTCTGTAAATTTCCATGAAGATGAAGCACTTAAGCTGATGTCTAGGGGATGTGAATTCTTTGTGGTGGGTGTCCAGGATGCATTCATAAAGGACATTGCATAGGAAGGCCTAAAGCTGGCAGCACCTGATTACAGTGTCCTGGAGAGTAGGAGGAATTGTAAAGAGCAACAAATCAAGTCTTACCTCTTGTCTGAGGTGCTTCTGCTAGATACATTTCCTGGCTTTTAGTATTTATGAGTGATCTTTGTAACTCTGGGCCTGGAGATCAGGCTGGAGTGCTCTCTGTAAATCTTATGAAGAGAGGGAAGTCCAACAGGCAGCTGGGAGCTTAAGGGATTTTCTGGGGAAGCTGTAGGAATTTGGGGATTTAAGGGAATTTGCCATGGCAGTGAGGCTAGGTTTTGAGAGGGGGGATTTTAGACCAGGGGTCCAGAGATACAAAAGATCTCCTGAAGTATCAGGGACAGGGAATAGGGGATTTTAAAAGTATACATAAGAGCGCAGAGAAGGAATACATTAGAGTGGACTTTATTTTTGTTTAAGTCCAATTTATGTTCTTTCATCTTATTAAAGGAGTCCCTAAGGCTAGCTACTCCTTTGTTTTCATTTCAACTTAGTCTTTCCATAGGTACCCATATGACATTTGTTTAAGATGAGAGCTCTCTACTTTTTTTTCTTTTGAATCTGGCCAATTCCAAGGATCCATCATCTGGCCATTGCCAAGTACGATCTTATATTAATCTCAATGGTAGATCAAACCAGTAAGTCTTTATGAAAGAGACACTTCCAAAGGAGAGTGAAAAGGATGCAGTCCTCATAATCTAAAAATTTTAGTTCCAAAGATAACGACAACAAAAAAGACAAAGATACATATATAGCCACAAATGGGGGCAACCCACATTTTTCTGGCCAAATTTTACCACAGAGACAAAAGAAAACAGTGACCATCTTTGGGAGGAAAGGCATTAATAGAAAACAAAGTCATCATAACATACTTTTACCAAAGTGGCTATACCCAAGGAACTAGTTCACCCAACTGTTTTCTCCTGCTAATCTAAGTTTAGAAAAAGAAAAGGACTCTCATTACTCTCACTTCCATTAGACCCTGCAGGCAGAGATCTGGGAGACTGAGATGGTAAGAATTCTTAACTTCTGCTGGCTTTTGTCATAGGTCCTAGGATCTCACAACTGCAGCAGCCCCAGAGAGAGCAGTGTCCCTCCACTGAGGATTCCTTTGTTGTTGCCAACTGTAGGGCTGGAATAATTTTCCTTTCATCCCTTCTAGGTTCTTTGACTGGTCTAGTAATCAAATTGAACAAAGATCAACAGAAGAGAGGCGCCTGGGTGGCTCAGTGGGTTAAAGCTCTGCCTTTGACTTGGGCCATGATCCCAGAGTCCTGGGATTGAGCCCCTCGTAATGCTCCCTGCTTATTGGGGAGTCTGCTTCTCACTCTGCTCCAACCCCCACTCGTGATCTTTCATTCTCTCTCTCTCTCTCTCAAATAAATAAAATAATTTTTAAAAGATTAACAGGAAAAAAACAAATTTCATATGTATGGGAGTCCCATAAAAATATAAGACCTAAAGGGCAGCTAGATAATTAAGGCTTATAAGACATACTGAGGCAAGGAAAGGGATAGGGGTCTGGGGATACAAAATGAAGGAAGGCCATTCACAAGAAGGTGAGAGATTTTTGGAAAACAAAGATTGCCCTGTTATGCAGGTAAGTTTCTTAGGAAAAAAAGGTATCTCTGCTAAGAGTTCTCCTCCTGGCTCAGGGTCTCTTTCAAATGTAAATTTAGGCAGTTGATGGGAAGTTTAGGATTTTCCTAAATCTGCTGGTAAAAAAAAAATAATCAGCCTAAAACAAATCCTTATACTAAAGAAGCATATTTTAGGGTGACAAGTTCTGTTTCACTTCAAAAGTGGGAGACAGACAATTCAAAAGAATTTGATCTTTTTTTAAAGGTTTTATTTAAATTACTGCTAGTTAACATACAGTGTAATATTAGTTCACGTTTACAATATAGTAATTCAACACTTCCATATAATACCCAGTGCTCATCACAAGTGCACTCCTTAATCCCCATCACCTATTTCCCCATCCCTCACCCACCTCCCCTCTAGTGACCATCAGTTTATTCTCTATAGTTAAGAGTCTGTTTCCTGGTTTGCCTTTCTCTCTTTTTTTCCCATTGCTCATTTGTTTTATTTCTTAAATTCCACATATGAGTAAGATCATAAGGTATTTGCCTTTCTCTGACTGACTTATTTCACTTAGCTTTATACTGTCTAGCAGTATCATTTCCTTGCAAATGGCAAGATTTAATTATTTTTATGACTGAGTAATATTCATATATACTTCAGTATATCTTCTTTATCCATTGATCAATTGATGGACACTTGGCTGTTTCCATGATTTGGCTAATATTAATAATGCTGCCATAAACATCGGGGTGTATCCCTTGTAACTTGTAGTACAATTACTAGATCATAGGGTAGTTCTACTTTTAACCTTCATATTACTTCCCACACTGGCTGCACCAGATTGCATTCCCACCAGCAGTACAAGAGAGTTCTCCTTTCTCTACATTCTTGCCCACATGTCTTGTTTCTTGCGTTGTTGATTTTAGCCATTCTGACAGGTGTGACATAATATCTCATGGTAATTTTGATTTACATTTCCCTGATGATGAGTGATGTTGAGTATCTTTTTCATGTGTCTGTTGGCCATCTGCATATCTTCTTTGGAGAAATGTCTCTTCATGTTTTCTGCCCATTTTTTAATTGGATTATTTGTTTTTTGGGTATTGAGTTGTATCAATTATTTTTCTTCTTTTTTTAAAAGATTTTATTTATTTATTTATTTATTTGTTTGTTTGTTTATTTATTTATTGAGAGAGACAGAGAGTGAGGAAGAATGAGTGGGGGGAGGGGCAGAGGGATAGGAGGAGGGAAAATCAGGCTCCCCACTGAACATGGAGCCCAACATGGGGCTTGGTCCCTTGACCCCAAGATCATGACCTGAACCTAAGTCAGATGGTAGACCAACTGAGCAACCCAGGTGCCTCTCGGTTCTTCTTTTTTTTTTTTTTTTTAAGATTTTATTTATTTATTTGACAGAGAGAGAGAGAGAGATCACAAGTAGGCAGAGAAGCAGGTGGAGTAGTGGGAGGAAGCAGGCTCCCCGCTGAGTGGAGAGCCCAATGCGGGGCTTGATCCCAGGACCCAGAGATCAAGACCTGAGCCGAAGGCAGAGGCTTTAACCCACTGAGCCACCCAGGTGTCCCTCTGCCTCTTCTGAATGCCCTTAGAATCCATCCTCTGTAATTTAACCCTTGATTCCACACCATCCTGGACCAGTCCTTTAGTTTCTCTTATTTTCATGTACTTCCCAGGTATTGTATACCCGTCTATATCTTTGTCAAAGCTTACCTGACTTTTGGGCATAAGTGAGGACTTTGTAAAGACTTCTGGAGATTTGCATGGCTACTTCATCACAGAGGTTATTCAGGGGAAAAAAATGACACTTGTTAGTAATTATTAAAAGATGCAAAGGATATTTAAGTCTTTATAAATAGCTACAAATATCACAAATCAAGTTTACATATGTGACCAATTTTACTTGAAAGATTTGTAAGATATTTTCCATTACCCCTTTCCCCTAATTTAAGTTTTCCAACCTTTAGCAAGAAGTGAAAATGTTAACAGCTTTTCTACATTGGCTTCCTCACAATCCTTTATTCTATCATCTGAGTTCCTGAGTTTCTGTAACCCACTTTGGCATATGGAATTGATAAACCAGGGAAGGGATCTGGTTATTTTTATTTCATGTTTGGGCATTTACAATCATTTGTGGATATTGTATCCTGAGACATTCTGAACTTAATTTTTTCCAAAGGAGGGGCCTCTTTTGTATCAACAGTGGAACATAAGGGATTTCTGTTAAGCATTTACAGAAAATGGTTTCTCTTTAAAAAAATGCAGGAGGCTTAGGAACAGTTGCCAAGTAGGGAATGAGATCTTTGGTGGCTTAGGAGTTTTTGCTTTCTCATTTCCCTCCCTTTTGATACTTTGTCATTATGTTTATCCTCCCTTTTCTAGAATTTTTCATTTCATTTATGCATGCATCCACACATTCACATATTCATTTCTCATACATCACTAAAGTTTACCAGTCCTAGTCTCTGTACTTTGCAAAATACTCAAGATAAGAATTAGTCATGCAGTACAAATGTGAAAAACTAACACTACTTCTTTTCCACACAGACCTGTTGAGTACTTTATGTAAATATCAATGGGGTTTTTAGAGAAAATATTTCCTGCTTTGGGAGCTTGTCTCAAAAGAGTGATGCTAATATTGAGACTTAATAAACCCAGTAGGTAGCAAGGGGAAATATTGACAAGTAAATGACAGATGGAGCTTTACCTTTTTTTTTTTTTAAGATTTTACTTATTTATTCGATGGAGAGAGAGTGAGCACAAGCAGGGGAAGTGGCAGGTAGAGGGAGAAGCAGGTTCCCTGCCGAGCAAAGAGCCCAATGTGGGACTCTGTCCCAGGACCACGGGATCATGACCTGAGCTGAAGGCAGATGTTTAACCAACTGAGCCACCCTGGTATCCTGGAGCTTTACCTTCTGATCAAAATCTTCCATCACCTAATTCATATATAGGCTAACTGTGTGTGTGTCAGGCATATAGTAGGTGCTTTATACATATAAATTCATTTAATTCTTACTATGATGTAAACCCTATTACTATCCCCCATTTTAAAGATGAGGGAACTGAGGCATAGAGATGTTTAGTACATTTTCTAGGTTCACAGAGCTAGTAAATGATGGTTCTGAGATTCGAACCCAAGCAATCTGACTCCAGATTTAATGCCCTTAGATACTATATTCAGATATAGAACTAGTATGATCAATTTAGTATGTATATGTTCATTTTCTTTTAGCTATTCTGTGTCTTCTAACTATGTGTCATATGTGTATGCTAGAGAATAGCTCAGAACAAAAGAAAATGGTATGTAACTTTGCTCTCAACATTTAAACACAATACGCAACAAATAAGGGGGAATGTACCAAAAAGAGCACCCAAAACTAGCAGTAACTGGAAATCCTGCAACAATTTGGTGACACAAGAAAGAAGGATTAACAAAAAAACCCCTCCACATTATTTATTTAAGGCCCTTCCTTCCTTCCTTCCTTTCTTTTGTAATCTCTCTGTCCAACATGGGGCTCAAACTCACAATTCTGAGAGCAAGCATTTCATGCTCTACCAACTGGGCTACCCAGGTGCCCCAAATTTCTTTTTTTTATGTATATTTTATTTTATTATTAAAGATTTTATTTATTTATTTATTAGGAAAGAGAGAGAGTGAGAGAGAGCATGAGAAGGGAGAAGGTCAGAGTGAGAAGCGGACTCCCCATGGAGCTGGGAGCCCAATGTGGGACTCGATCCCGGGACTCCGGGATCATGACCTGAGCCGAAGGCAGTCGCTCAACCAACTGCGCCACCCAGGCGCCCCTATTATTTTATTTTTTTAAGATTATTTATTTATTTGACAGAGAAAGACACAGTGAGAGAGAGGACACAGCACGGGGAGAGGGAGAGGGAGAAGCAGACTTCCTGTTGAGCAGGGAGCCCGATGCGGGGCTTGATCCCAGGACCCTGAGATCATGACCTGAGCCAAAGGCAGATGCTTAACAACTGAGCCACCCAGGTGCCCCTCCAAATTTCTTTTTTATTTGAGTATAGTTTATACACAATGTTATAAGTTTCAACTGTACAGGGGCCCCTGGGTGGCTTAGTAGGTTAAGCATCTGCTCAGGGTTCTGGGATCGAGCCCTGTATCCGGCTCCTTAACTCAGCGGGGAGCCTGCTTTTCCTTCTTCCTCTGCCTGCTTGCTCTCCCTGCTTGTGCTCTCGCTCTCTCTCTGTCAAATAAATAAATAAAATATTTTTTAAAAAAGTTTCAGGTGTACAGCATAGTGATTCAATATCTCTGTATATTACACTATGCTCACCACAAGTATAGTTCCCATCTGTCATCATATGTTATTAGAATATCATTGACTATATTTCCTATACTATAACTTTTATTCCCGTGACTTATTCATTCCATGACTAGGAGATAGTACCTCCCACTCCCCTTCACCCACTCTGTCGATATCCCCACTCCATTTCCCTTTGGCAACCATCAGTTTGTTTTCTGTATTTGTAGGTCTGATTCTACTTTTTGTTTGCTTATTCATTTTTTTAAATTCCATGTATGAGTGAAATCATATGGTATTTGTCTTTCTCAGTCTGGCTTATTTTATGTAGCATCTGCCCTTAAGGTCCATCTATGTTACCACAAATGGCAAGATCTCATATCTTTATCCATTCATCTATTGAAAGACACTTAGGTTTCTTCCATATCTTGGCTATTGTAAATAATGTTGCAATAAACATAGGAGTGCATTTATCTTTTTGAATTAATGTTTTTGGGTAGATACCCAGTAGCAGAATAATTGGATCATGTGGTATATCTATTTTTTTTTTTTAGGAACCTCCATACTGTTTTCCAAAGTGGCTGCACCAATCTGCTCATTTTTAAATTTAATTGCTTGTTTTGGGGTGTTCAGTTGTATAATTTCTTTTTCTTCTTCTTTTTTTTTTTTTTTTTGAGAGAGAGCATGTACAAGTGGCAGGGAGGGGCAGAGGGAGAGAGAGAATCTTAAGGAGGCTCCACGCTCAGCTTGGATCATGACACAGGGCTCAGTCTCACGACCTCATGAGCTAAGCTGAAATTAAGCTTAGCTTAATTAACTGTCAGAAATTAAAGTCAGAAATTAACTGACTGAGCCACTCAGGAGCCCTGAGTTGTGTAAGTTCTTTATATATTTTAGATATTAACCCCTGGTCAGATATAAACTGTTGAGACTATATCAAAATGAAAAAGTTTTGCATAGTAAAGGAAACCATCAACAAAACAGAGTCAACCTACTGAATAAAAATTATTTTTAACAGCTTAAAGAGGTTATCATTGATAAACAAAGAACTGCACATATCTAATGTGTACAATTTGCTGAGTTTGGAGAATTTTTTTTTTTAAAGTTTGATTTATTTATTTGACAGGGAGAGAGAGATCACAAGTAGGCAGAGAGGCAGGCGGCAGGGGCGGGGGGGTGGGGAGGCAGGCTCTCCTCCAAGCAGAGAGCCTGATGTGGGGCTCAATCCCAGTGTGGGGCTCGATCCTAGGACCCTGAGATCATGACCTGAGCCAAAGGCAGAGGCTTTAACTCACTGAGCCACCCAGGCACCCCTGGAGGATTTTTAAGTGTGTCGTTTGAGTACTGAAATTATGAATCTTTGAGCAGCTTTGTCTTCAGAGAAATATTCAGTTATTGTCCTCTAATTGTCACATGAGTACAACATTTTTTAATTGGTCTTCAAATTCCTTTGAAAAGGAATGAAATGTGTTGTCCGAAAGTAAGAAAGTTTCATATTTTAATGTGGTAATGCCACCAGCCAGGCAATGAAAAGTTCTAGAAAAGTATAAGAGCTTTTGTAAGAATGAGTTTTATAGAGTAAAAGACTATGTGGCTTTTAGAAGCTCAGTGATTAGCAATGTAGTGTTAGCATTGCTGAAACTTGGACTATTTAAAACAACTCAGAATATGTTAAAGAGACTGAGTTAGTTCTGACAGGTTACCATGTGAGATAATATACTTTTGTAATTGAGAATAAAGGATAAAAAGGTTAAAACCAACGAACATCATTTGGTTTTGTGATGTTTGATAATTGTCTCAATTAGTAAATGTTCATCTTTCTTTAATGGTGTTGTAATTCTCTAGAATTCCTAATTTTTGAGTTTTAGAACTACCCATGCCTAAATCTGTCACAGCCCAAACAAATGGTCACCAGGCAATCTCATTCAGTCTCAGGAAGTTCAGTACCATATATACACCATTAACTCTCAAATTTTATCTTTAGTACTAACCTCGCTCCTAAGTTTCAGACTCATGTACCCAGCTGTCTACTCTGTATCTCAATTTGGAAGTTGAATGAGTAGCTCAATTTGTCATGGCACAAACTGAATTCTTTATTCCCACAACAAGCCTGCTCCTCCCCCAGTGTGTCTCCTTTCAGTAAATGTCATCACAGTTTACTTAATCGCTTAGATTAGAATCCTTGGCATCATTTTTGATTACCCTTTCTTGTGCATACCCCATGTCCAATCCTTAGAAAATTATACCAGACCTGCCTTCACAATATATTTAGCACTTCTCACCATCATTTCATATGCTGCCATCATCTCTTGGCTAGACAATTACAAGAGCTTCCCAAGTCATCTCCTTGCTATCATTTTGTGCCCATGTATTTGATTATTTACTCAGCAGCCAGAGTTCTTTATTTTTTTAAGATTATTTATTTATTTGAGAATGAGAGCAAGAGAGAGCACGAGTGGGAGTAGGGGTAGAGGAGAAGCAGGTTCCCCCCTAAGCATGGAGCCCAACTCAAGGCTTGATTTCAGGACCCTGGCATCACTACCAGAGCCAAAGGCAGACGCTTAACCTACTGAGCCACGCAGGCACCCCCAGAGTCATCTTTATTTTTTTCATTTTTCTTTTAATTTATTTGACAGAGAGAAAGAGAGAGAACACAAGCAGGGGGAGAGGGAGAGGGAGAAGCCGGCTCCCCTCTGAGCAGGGAGCCTGACACAGGGCTCGTTCCTAGGACTCTGGGACCATGACCTGAGCCAAAGGCAGACACCCAAGCCACTGAGCCACCCAGGCACCCCCAGAATTATCTTTAAAACAGAACGAATTGTATATACTTCCCTGATTAAACATCAAACCCTTCCAGTGGCTCCCTATCTCATTCAGAATCCCCTCCACCTCTCTGACTTTTTCTCCTTTCTTCCCTGTGTACTCTGCTCCAGCAACACAGGCCTCCTAGCAGCCGCCCGCCAGATACGGTCTCTCTTCAGGGCGATTGCACTTGCTATTCCATCTGCCTGAAACACTCTTCGCTCAGTCGTCTTCATGACTCCCTCTATCCTTTACTAAGGTTCTTCCTATAGAGGCCTTCCTCATCTTCCTTTCTAAAATAGCCTCTTTCCCTCACTTCACCCATCATTATCTAACATCTTACCATGCTCTTTTTTAATGGCATTTATCGTTACCTAATGTATTTTTTATTGTTTATTTGTCTATGATCTATCTCCATTACTGGAAAGTCAATTCAATGAGAGCAGGAGTTTGTTCAGACATTGCTATAGCACAATGACCTAACACAAACTCAGTAACTATTTGCTCAATTAATAACCCGACTGACTGAATCAATGACTCACTCCTTAGGTTAGGCAGTAACCTAAGGAGAAAGTAGGTCATGGTCTGAGGAAAGAAAGAAAACATTTCTTCAAAGATATGGTGCCAATCTGAAATACCACTCACAAGATCATCTCAGTTTTAGTTGTAAAAGATCTAGCTGTTTTCTTTTCAGTCCGTATAGCCACTCTACAGTCACATGTTAATATGCAGTGAATATAAGCCGTATGATCTGTGGTTTTCTTCTAAATTAAATGTAAACAATAGTCGATGAGATGGTTCTGAAACCCCATTTAGTAGCCTCCTTAAGCATTTGAAAGCCCATATGCCTGCCACTAATAGAGTGACAACTTGAGAAAATTAATATGTGTTGTTGATCTTTATTTTTCCTGAAAGTATGATGTGTCCTGGCTGTAAGGAATTTTCTGCTGGTTGTCTGGTCTCCAGCTGGAGCTTAATTTCCTAATTTTATTAGGCCTCAATCTGAGGACTCACATGTATAGACTCTGGTTTCCTGTTAATAGTTCATTAACAAGTTCATTATGTGGTTGTTCCTATCTCAGCATTATCAAGAGACAAATTGGGAAAGATCATGATGTTATGGTAAAATTCTATATGATTGTTTCTCTGAATTCTTTTGATTGAAGAACTGTTTATTTTATAATTCATTTATATTTGAAAGGGGATAAATGGGAGAGTTGTTCTGTAACTTATATTCTTGGAAAAAATTTAGGTAAGAAAAGACATTTGGAGAATAACCTAGTCTGTTTTAATGGATTTATAGAGAAAAGGCTTTTATTGTATTTCATTAATTGTTTTCAAAGGATTCAAGTAAATTAAAGTGTGTTTAACACTAAATAGCAATATGAATCAGAAGACTGATTTTTTAAAAAATCTTTTATTTACTTATCTGTGAGAGATGGAGAGAACACAAACAGGGGGAGCAGCAGGCAGAGCAAGAAGTAGGCTCGGCTCACCGCTGAGCAGGGAGCCCAACACAGGCCTTGATTCCAGGACTCTGGGATCATGACCTGAGCTAAAGGCAGATGCTTAACCCATTGAGCCACCCACACATCCCATAAAACTGATTGTTATGTAGGCTTATAAATGACCTTGATTAGATCATCTCTTCATTCAGGTCCTTGATTTTCTTGGCTATAAAAAGAGAGTGTTAGACTAGAGTTTTTAGATTTGTTTCAGCATTTCCAGTTTCTGTGAACATACTTACTGATGTCTGAGAATAGGAATATCAATTTTCATGATATGATTAATAAATATTATCTTGATAATTGTTGGATCTGAATAACGGGTACATTTGATTTCATTTAGCTATTTCTACTTTTATGTAGGTTTGAATATTTTTATAAAATAGCAAATTTAGAAATATAATTGATTAATAAAATGCTTGATAGCAGATACTACATTCAAACTGGTCCTGTGAAGTCTATTTTCTGTCTATGCTGTTTTCTTCCATTGTTCTCTGAAATATTTACACAAAATAGCAGTCCTTATGAACATTTCAGGGCAGGCAGTTTTCTTTAGCTTTTAAATAACTGTGCTAAGGGTTAGACCAGATTAAAAAAAATTCCCATGAACAGATTTTCAAGGTAAAGATATTCATTGATCAGGAAACTAGTAAAAATTTTTAAAAGTATGATATAATTTATATTAATTTGGCTTTCTCATAACATGTAATTTAGATTAGCTTAATTATCTGTAACTCATTCTTAAACCAGGCTGATTTTTTTCCCTTGCCACCCTACACATTACCAGGCCATTTCTGGAGGATAATATGATAGACCACATTGTAGCTAAGAAAGTGTCTTTTAATGTTAAGCAATCCTGGGTTCAAATCCCTATTTCAGGGGAACCTGGGTGGCTCAGTCAGTTAAGCTTCTGCCTTCGGCCCAGGTCTTGATCTCCAAGTTCTGGGATTGAGCCCTGAGTTGAGCTTCCTGCTCAGGAGGGAGTCTGCTTCTCTCTCTCTCTCCCTCGGCCCCTCCCCACTGCTCATTCTCTCTCTCAAATAAATAAAAAAACCTTTATATAAAAAATCCCCATGGGGCGCCTGGGTGGCTCAGTGGGTTCAAGCCTCTGCCTTCAGCTCAGGTCATGATCTTGGGTCCTGGGATTGAGCCCCACATCGGGCTCTCTGCTTGAAGGGGAGCCTGCTTCCCTCTCTCTGCCTACTTGTGATCACTTTCTATGTGTCAAATAAATAAAATCTTAAAAAAAAAATCCCTATCTCAGCTGTTTCATAAATGTGAGATCTTGAGAAAGGGTTTTTTTTGTTTGTTTGTTTCTTTCTTTCTTTCTTTCTTTCTTTCTTTTTTTTTTTTTTTTTACTTCTTTGAGCCTCTGTTATCTTCTCTGTAAAATGGGAATGTCAATGGTAGTATATACATCATGGGATCATTGTGACAACTAAAGACCATGAGTAATCGTTAAACATACAGCCTGACAAGTTTCAACCAACAATGTCAGCTTATTCTGTCATTTAGTTATTTGCACTATTAGAATAAAGGTTATATGTGGAGGGGTGCTTGGGTGGCTCAGTTGGTTAAGTGACTGCCTTTGGCTCAGGTCATGATCCCAGAGTCCAGGGATCGAGTCCCACATCAGGCTCCCAGCTCCACAGGGATTCTGCTTCTTTCTCTGACCTTCTCCCCTCTCATGCTCTCTCTCACTCTCTCTTTCAAATGCATAAATAAAATCTTTTAAAAAAAAAGTCATATGTGGAGGATTTTTTTTAAAAAGGGAGGAAATATGGCTGTTTTGGTTACCTTCACTAGAAACATTCAATACATATTTACTGAACATATGCTATATTCTAGGAACTAGTTTTTTTTTTTTTTAAGATTTTATTTATTTATCTGAGAGAGAGAGAGAGAACAAGAGAGAGCATGAAAGAGGAGAAGGTCAGAGGGAGAGGCAGACTACCCGTGGAGCCAGGAGCCCGATGTGGGACTCGATCCCGGAACTCTGGGATCATGACCTGAGCCGAAGGCAGTGGCCTAACCAACTGAGTCACCCAGGCACCCCTAGGAACTAGTTTTATAGAGGCAAGTAAGGCACACTTCCTGCTCTTAGGGAAATCACATATTAAGGAGAGAAGCTGATATGTGAGAGCTTAGAGTCAGGGCCAAACTTAAAGGAGTGATAGAGCAGGCAATTATTAATATGCTGAGATTCAAAGGGAGGTAAAAACCAACCAAAATCCAAACCAAAAACCTCTGGCCTGTCACTAGGTCTGAAATATCATTAAGATATTTTTCCTTTGGACTTTATACATTCTTTGATTCTGGGGTTCCAGGTATAAATGACTTTGGGAAGAATAACATATTAAGTAATATCACTTGCACTTTAATGAAAATTTATTACTATATTATTTAAGGTACAAGGTAAGTTGCTATAATCAAGAGACCTCAAAATATTATGGCTCAAGTAACAGACCAAAGGTGGGCAGGCAGCACAGCTGCAGATAATCCATGGCCCAGAATCCTTCTACCTTGTTGCTTTGCCATTTCCTAGTTTGTTGACTTTGTCTCTGTGGTCAGATATGGTCCCTACTGTCATATCTGTGGGATAGCCTACTGGTTGAGTGAGAGGAGAGAAGGAATTGGACAAGAGATTTTCTTGTCAAAACATGAACCAAAGGTTGCACATATCACTGTGTTTGCATATCATCTTCTAAAGTTCTGTCATATCTTCATATCAAACTGCAAAGCAGTCTGGAAAATAGTCTTTGATTGGGAGGCTGTGTACACAGCTAAAGTTCATGAGTTTCAGTTACTAAAAGGAAGATGGGGAGAATGGATACTGAGAAAAAATTAGCAATCTCTGCCACAGTGTATCAGACAAATTTATCTTGATAAGCTTCCTTAAAGACCTAGGCCTTTCCAAATAGGTGGCTATTTGATGCATAAAGAAACAGTTATAAAGAAGCAACCTTCTTTATAACTCGTCAAGGATGTTTTCTGACATCAAGCAATTATCCAGTCTCAGATTCTCTGACCCCAACTGGGTATCCTATCATTCAGTTCAATTCTGACATTATACATGTAGTTATATTACACATGCTATACTACATTATACATGTAATTAACAAAGACCCCATAGGATAAGGGCCCAGTCCCACAAAGTCTATCCACACTTCAGATGCCAACTGAAAGTCATGGTATTTCTGACTAACCAGTAATAAATTCAGGAGTTCCCATGACCCCTCTCAGTTTTGATAAATCATTAGAACAACTCAGGAAAATACTTACTCTTACATGTTTCTTATAAAGGATACAACTCAGGCATAGCCAAATGGAAAAGTTGCTTAGGGCAAGGTGTGTGTGTGTAGGGGTGATGCATCTTGGGGAACTTTCATTTTCTTTCTAGGCATGTCACCTTCTTAGTACCTCCACGTGTTCACCAATGTGAAAGCTCTGTGTACCTGGCTGTTTACGCATTTTTATGGAATTACTAAGGCATGGACCTGGATGTCAGGTCCACCTAGATTTTATTTCTCTTGAATCTTTTAAAGATTTTATGTATTTATTTGGGAGAGAGAGTAAAAGAGCACAAGCAGGGGGAGCAGCAGAGGGAGAGGAAGAAGCAGGCTCCCTAGAGCAGGGAGCCTGATGAGAAACTCAATCCCATTGTGACCTGAGCCAAAGGCAGACGCTTAACCATCTGAGGCACCCAGGCACCCTCTCTTGAAGTTTTGACTTCTGGAAGTTAATTTAACCTATTGACACTTGAATGATATCCGTTTGTAAAACTGAAATAGTACCTACTTAGCTATCTCAGGGAGATATTGGATGAAATAAAGTAATACCTATGTTCCTGCTAGAGAGGTCAGGGATAGCACTTGTCTACCTTAGGTCCATCCCAGCTGATTAAATCATTGACCCTTCGTGATTGAACTCAACTTCCAGTTCCTCTCCCCTCCCAGGAGGTCAGGAATGTGGGGGGTTTGGGGGTGGGGCTGATAGTTCCTACCCTCTAATCATGTGGTGGATTCCTCTGGCAACTGACCCCCATCCTGAAGCTATCTAGGAGCTCACCACTAGTCACCTCAACATAAGCTCAGGTATGGTTGAAAGGGGCTCATTATGAATAACACAAGACACTTCTGTCACTCAGGAATTTCTAAGGGTTTTAGGAGCTCTGTGCCAGGAACTGGAGACAAAGACCAAATATATTTTTTTACTATACCACAATTTGACATCAGGAGCAAGAGTGACCCCCAAAACCATTTCTGCCTGAAGATATCCTTCTCATCACAAACCAAATTGAATGAGCTGTTCTATTCTCCGAGCTCCTTAGCTGTCAATGATTCCATAGACTGTCATAGTATGCTATTCTTATCACACTTTACTATAATTATTCAGTAGCTTCTAGTTTCTTATTTTTTAAGATTTTATTTATTTATTTGACAGAGAGAGATCACAAGTAGGCAAAGAGGCAGACAGAGAGAGAGGGGGAAGCAGGCTCCCCGCTGAGCAGAGAGCCCGATTGGGGGCTCAATCCCAGGACCCTGAGATCATGACTCGAGCCAAAGGCAGAGGCTTTAACCCACTGAGCCACCCAGGTGCCCCTAGCTTCTAGAGTCTATAGTTCTAATTAGAACTGAGCTACATGAGATAGTCTTAAACTCACCTTTGAACCCCTAGCATCTAGCTCAGTGCTTGACACATTGTTGCTCTGTAAACGGTTGAATGATTATGAGTGAATAGAGAGCAGAGTCTGGCACTGCTGACCCCTGTGGTCTGTGGGTCTGCATTTAAGCCTGTTTGGCCTTAATCTGGGGACTGGATCATAATGTTGCTAATTGTATTTTTCAGCTCATGTGGGTTTCCTAAGAATCTCAGCTCTGGTATTCTGTTGAACCTATGGTAGTCTGGAGGGGAATTCAAGATTCATAAATTAGTTGATTTTAGAATAAAAAGACTGAAATTCAGGGAAAGCAGGCATTCTAGATGCCTTTTGTCTCACAGAGTGTGTTCTTTGTGAGACACTGCTTTTCTGTACAATATGCCGAGCCTACCAAGTAATTTTCAGGTCGGTTTTCTGGGGGTGTCAGGTGAAAAGAAAAGCTCTCCAGACATTATAAATTTGACATTTGCCTGAATGTTTAAAAACTGTTCTCAAATCCAGGAATTTTGTTAAGAGCTGTGTGTGTGTGTGTGTGTGTGTGTGTGTGTGTGTGTACACATAAACTAAATAGTCAGTGGTTATTTTATTTTTGTAATATTTTTCTTGTTTTTGCTTATTTAGTATCCTTTAAACTTACAAAGGAAATAACACTTTGGGGCACTAAATACTGACTTTGCTGATTACTTCATTTGAGCAGCAATTCAGGAATACCCATTTCCTGTTTTGATGGTCTACAGAATAGGAGTTATACAACTTTACACAGCGAAAGAGATATTATGATCCCTGCTAGTCAACTAGGTCAGCTACTGAGGTATCAGAGAGAATTCTAGCAGTAGTGTGACTGCAGGAAAAGCACTGGGCTAGGTGTCAGGCCCATCTACATTTTATTTCTCTTGAATTTTTGACTTCTGGAAAGTAACAACCTATTGAAACTTGAGTAATATCCAGTTGTAAAGCTATATAGTATCTACTTAGCTATCTCAGGGGGATAATGGATAAAATAAAGTACTAACTATGTTCCTGCTGGAAAGGCCAGGGATAGATAGTACTTGTGTACCCTAGGTCTGTCCTAATTTCACTTCATGGTGTCAGGCAGGAAGTCTCCGTTCTTAGACAGCTCTGGCCCAGTGAGAGCCATTCTCTTCTAGCAGGTAGAAGTCTGGAAATAGCCTAGTGTGTGCTATGCCTCTGGAATTGATTTGTAAGCATCAGGCTTTAGCCTTTGTTTCTTACCCCACCACCTGCTGCTGGCTGTTTAATTGGACTTTGGCTGCCTTATGGAAGCTCAGTTCTGTGCATCTCTGTTAAAAGTAGGGCCCAGGCCTAAATCTTTTTGCCTAGTTTCTGCTGGCTGCCTTCCAGAACTGAATGTTGATTACTTGCAGAATTTTTGTATTATCTTGCCCAATTCTCCCTGAAGCGTAATTTGATCCCCACTATACTGAAGAACTTCCCCACCCTGAGGCTTTGATGTACCTCTTCATTTCATTCTCCCTGGGTGACACTGGCCCTGGCCTGCATCAGATGTTGGTTTACATTCTCTTGATTTTTGGATTAACTTCCAGCTAGGGAGGGACTGCTCCAATTAGTCTTATCTAGCCTCCTTTCTCTGTACCAATCAGGTTTATTTCCAAATTCTCTTTATTAGGAGTTGCAACATGCCTCGTATCTGGGGCAGAGTAATGAATGCTAAGGTATGAGCACACAATTATCATTGGCAACTTCTATTGACATCAGTGGAAAGCCATCAAATAGGACTTATAGTATATTAAAATAAATTGTCTTT
This sequence comes from Nasua narica, assembly GCA_028533885.1. Classification (NCBI taxonomy): domain Eukaryota; kingdom Metazoa; phylum Chordata; class Mammalia; order Carnivora; family Procyonidae; genus Nasua; species Nasua narica. Next base: position 73,838,531 of record CM052801.1, on the reverse strand, counting down.
TTAAAAAAAAGATTATTTGAGAGAGAGAGAAAGTATGCAAGCAAGGGTAGGGGCAGGGAGAGAAGGAGAGGGACAAGTAGATTACTCACTGAGCGCAGAGCCTGACGTGGGGCTCAATCTCATGACCCTGAAATTATGACCTGAGCTGACATCAAGAGTCAGATGCTTAAACGACTGAGCCACCCAGGTGCCCTGAATTGTCTTTTTAATGTCTTTCTCTTCACACCAGGAAACAAAGCTTAGCCTTTGTTTTCATGATTAAGCTGTAATCAGGGTAGAAGTTCATATTTAATGAAATTTAACATCTGAAGCAAGGTGCATTATTGCTTCCAACTACATTTTATTTTATTTTTAAAAATTTTTCCCAACTGTATTTTATTAACTCTATTCTGCTTATAGTTTGCAAGCCATGAATAAATGTACTGTATCATTCCAAGATATGATTATACTTGTATTTCTTTGAATTGTACCTTTCCATTAAAACTATAAAGTATAGTGTAATGAATGTTTGCAAGGGTCAGGAGATCTGGGGGAAACAGGAAGCTTGAAGAAAACTTCATGGACAGTTTTTTTAAATGGAAGAATATAAATAAGTTAATTGAAATTGCAATCATAGGAAAAGGAAAGAAGATTTTTAATCTCAGTCTTTTTCTTACTGTCATGTCAGCAAATTCTGATTGTGATATTCTTCATGTAGGTCTGATAAATGATTTTTTTTAAATGATTGTGAAATAGACAAACTAGCTGACATCTGTAAAACAGACAGCAAACTCCCTAAACAATGCTCAATGTCTTCCCACCTTCCAATTTCAATTTAGGGCGAAGCATCAACTGTGTAGGGAATAAAAAAGAAAAAAAAACATCTTAGAGTAAAAGATAAAGTTAGTAATAGAGAGAAGGCTCTATCCACAGTCTTCTCTTCATTCAGACTCCTTGCCTTTTATTTGTTTGTTCACATATTTATTGTAAAACGTATCTCTGGTATCTGAAAGAATTTATCAAGTCTGAACCTGTGTTCTGATCCGAGAAAGACACTTTTTAACCAGTGGAATATGAGGTGATACGTGAATTGGATTCAATCTCAATTTACCTGTATTTTGGAATAAGTACCTGACATCATGTCATATACTTTAGAAAAGCATCCAAAGTGTTCCAGCTTCTTATGGCTTTGCATCATTCCTGGACATGGAGATTACTTTGGAGACTTAAAAGTTGAGGGGCAATTTGGACACTTAAAGATTGAGGGACAATTTGGTGGCAATCTAAGTTTCTTAACCTTTACCTGGGCTGAAATAAAATCTTGTTTGGTTATATAAAGATATATTTGATAAACTTTCAATGGGAAAAACATATAAATGACAATGACTGAGTTTTAATTACAACACCAAAGATTTTAGAAATCAGAAACTTAGGACATCATTTAGTTCCAACTGCTAATTTTACGTACGAGAAACTGACCACATTTTGGTGAAATGCAGAGGCAATTTTTGCTTGGAATTGAAAGTTAAACTACATGACTTGTGAGGTTCCATTTAATAAATTTTTTTGAAACTGAGTCCTAAAGAATGTAACTGCTCAAGGTCACCTACACCTAGCTGATTATGGGAAGGAGAGCCTAGAGTAGAACCTAGGTTTCCGGATTCCTTGTCCATTTATGACTCTTTTTCATACTTAAGGTATTTGAAACTCAAAACAGTAAAGTACTTTGGATAGTACACTCTGAGGAAACAACATAGACCTGGCAATCACATACTTATCTTTCGATTATCTTTTAATTCCAAATGTGGTGAGTCACATAGTAAAATAACATTGGCATACTGAAACGCCATATCAGGAACTAATTAAAAGAGAAAGAAAATCACTCAGATGAACTTCATGATTTCCTCTGAATCTTTTGACAAATGTAACCTTGAATGCTGACCTGCTTTGAATGCAAATTTTCTCGTGGCAGTACATTCAGTGGATAAACCAGAGCTCCTCCTACATAAAGTCTTCATTTCTTAGGTCATTTAAAATCCATTAAGTTAAGAAGCTGTTCATTGAGAAAGATTTCAGTGGTATTTCAGAAGAATTTGATTATAACTGGGCACATTATTCACTCACAGTAAGTCTGAAACTGAAGTTTGGGAGAGGGAGTGTGGGGATGAGAGGTAACTTAGAAATAATTTTAAAAATTTTAATAAAAAATGGGCACATAAATCTTTTTATAGCAAAAATCGTTTGACTTGATATATATTAATTTGAGGAAATACTGCTTTTTTGCATGCAGCTAATTAATAGATGCTGGATAATCAATATGAATAACACTATTGCTTAATTTCTAGTTTTCTTAATAGCCTTTATTTCCTATAAAAAATCATAGCTCTTATAAGCAAAACTGGCCCTTTGGAAATGGTAAGGATAATTGCATTTTAGAGTTAAGAAGTTTCCTGAAGTTATTTGCTATGTGATTTTTTTCCCCTATAAATGAGAATTCTTTACTCTGCAGCAACTTTTCTCTATTACACTCAGAAATAACTGTAGAGATCCTCTAAAATGAATGACTTAATATATTTTATATGATGTTGTGGTTTAATTTATGGAACCTGCATATCTTCTACATGTGATGATTTCCTTTATTTGTGTATAATGGTTAAACACATATATAGTAGAGTTATTAAAATAAAAATTCCAATTTTCACTACTTTTGTTCTGAAATGAACTAACATCTTATACATTTGATGCTTGTTTTCTTCTGAAAAAAATACATAGTTAACACTTAAGTCTGAGCATCACTTTTACACATTGTACTCACTTTGGATATTTCCAGATTCATTTTCTTTGTTTTATATGTAAGAGAGTATATGAAACCATGACATGAATACAGGGGATTTAGCAGCTGTTTTTGGTACAAATTTTATTAAAGTATGAAATGTTTTAGAGAGTTTAAGACTTAAGTAAATTGCATAAAATTATTATTTTTTTTAAAGATTTTATTTATTTATTTGACAGAGACAGTGAGAGAGGGAATATAAGCTGGGGGACTGGGAGTGGGAGAAGCAGGTTTCCCACTGAGCAGGGAGCCCAATGCAGGGTCCCAGGACCCTGGGATCATGACCTGAGTGGAAGGCAGGTGCTTAAAGACTGAGCCACCCAGGCACCTCCTATTATTATTTTGAGCAGAGAATAATAAAGTAAGGACTAAGTGATCTTCATCTTAGTTTCTTTATTTGTACATTTTAGTTTCTTTATCTGTAAAATGAGCCGAATGTCCTGATGAGGACTGATGTTGTGAAAGGCAATAGAAATGTTAAAAACGGGTGCCTGGGTGGCTCAGTGGGTTAAAGCCTCTGCCTTTGGTTTGGGTCATGATCTCAGGGTCCTGGGATCGAGCCCCCAACCGGGCTCTCTGCTCAGCGAGGAGCCTGCTTCCCCCCCTCTCTCTCTGTCTGCCTCTTTACCTACTTGTGATCTCTCTATGTCAAATAAATACATAAAATCTTAAAAAAAAAAAAAAAAAGAAAGAAAGAAATGTTAAAAATGGGGGCACCTGAGTGGCTCAGTCTGTTAAGCGGCCAACTCTTGATTTCAGCTCAGGTCATGATCTTGGGTCCTGTGAGCCCAGCATAGGTCTCTGTGCTCAGCAGGGAGTCTGCTTTAGCTTCTCTCTCTCAATCTTCTTCTGCCCCTCCTCCCACTCACATGCTCTGTCTCTCAAATAAATAAATCTTTTTTTAAGAACTGTTAAAACTGGGGCTCCTGGTGGCTCAGTGGGTTAAAGCCTCTGCTTTTGGCTGAGGTCATGATGTCAGGGACCTGGGATCGAGCCCTGCATCAGGCTCTCTGCTTGGCAGGGAGCCTGTTTCTCCCTCTCTCTCTGCCTGCCTCTCTGCCTACTTGTGATCTCTCTCTCTGTCAACTAAATAAATAAAATCTTTAAAAAAAAAAGAACCGTTAAAAACTATTATTTAAGTCGTAGGATTAAAGAAAAGGAATGGGGGTGGAGAGGGTTGCCTATTCGTTTTGATGTATTTCTCTAGGTGTGTTTGAGGAATTGATGGGAGGTGGAAGAAGTGGAAGACAACTGATAACAACTGAGTTACGCCCACTATGTCGCATTTATATGTATTATCTCATTTAAGCATTTCCTCAACCCTATGATGGCAAGTATTGTTGCCTTCATTTTATCGATAAGAAAATTGAGGCCATAGAGAGCTGAAGTGTCTTGCCCAGATCTGTGTGGCGGCAATAGCCATGCTGTTTCCATCACTGCATGCTGCTTCTAGTCTAGGGTCACACTGAAGCAATGCTGGGAAGATAAGCTGTTTGAAATTTCTTTCTTTCATTCTCTCTGTGTAATCGAGACTTATGCTAAGGAGATGGATAATGTACAGGGTCACAGAGTATGACCAATCACGCTACAGGTGCCCACATGGTATGATTTAGGAGACGGCTGATGGGTGCCTGCCCGCAAATATTCTCTTCCTTGACCTGTCTTAGTCACTGTGCCTAAGATTTTACCGCTAAAGTCCATACTTTGGATGTGAAAGTGTTTTGTTTCACTTCTGAAAGTGTTCTTTTCTGTTCTGTTTTACTTTGCCAGTGGGTATATTGAGGGGACTTTCAAATGCACATATCCCTAGGAAGGTTCATAGATTAAGTCTTTTATCATTTAATACCTTAGCAGGCAGCATGGAATAGAAGAAATAACTCAGATTTTAGAGCCAGGGAGACTTGCAATTGAATTCTGATTCCACCCATCCTAGCTGTTTAACTTACATATGATACTGCATCTTTCAGAGCTTCATTTTCTTCTTAAGTAAAACAGAAATAGGAGCGCCTGGTGCAGTTGCTTAAGCGTCTCTTAGTTGCGGCTCAGGTTGTGATCTCGTGGGTTGTGAGACTGAGCCTGGTGTTGGGCTACATGGAGCCTACTTAAGACTCTTTCTCCCTCTCCCTCTGCTCCACCAAATCCCCCCCCAGCCCCCGCTCTCTCTCTCTAACATAAATACATCTTTAAAAAAACAGATAATAATGCATACGCATAGGCCTTTATTATAGTAATCAATATATTGAACATCTCGTATGGGTTGCTGTGATAGAGTGGGAAGAGCACTGGAATGGAATTCAGGAGACTTGGTGTTCTGCCATATTTGCTTCATTTATTCAGGTAAGTATTTATTGAGTATCTACTATGTGTCTTGCACTGTGCTAGGCACTGAAGGTACAACATAAACCATTTGAAGTCCTTGCTTCCTTATATCTTAAATTCTAGCTTGTTGCTAACCTAACTATATCCATATCCTGGTCATGCACAAGGGTATTAATATTCTGCACATTTTACGGATGGGAAACTAAGGGTTAAATTGTAAGCAAAATACACATAGAGTGGTGAGCAAAATGAATATGATCCCTGACCTCACCGAGCTTATAGTCCAATGGAATAGAAATTAATTTGATAATCCCACAAATGAGTATAAGATTAAACCATTACCAGTCTTTAAAGGAAATATAGTGCTCATACAGCACGTAACAGGGGCCTCATTTTAACTTCTCTCAGCAAGTGACATCTGAGCTGAAATCTGAAGAATGAATAGGTACTAGCCAGATCATCCTTCTACATGTCTGCTCAGAGTCTTCTGGATTTTCCTCAGTTCTTTTACATGCTCCTTGGTGGCTATTGCAAACTTTCTCCTCTGCTTTTGAGCCTTCCACTCAGCTACTACGTATTTCTTCGTAGGTAGGCTTGTCTCCTATTGCACATAGAAAATAAATGCCATTGGGGGTGCCTAAACCTCTATCCACCAATCTCACTGTCTTTTATATACACGTAAATTTTTGTCTTCATTCATGCTTTTGTCTGGTCTCAGAGCCCTCTGTCAGTCCAAATTCAATTTTTCCACTTTTGTTTTAGATTACATGCTGGCCTCTTGGTTTTTCAGGGATCTCTTTATGTAATTATTCTCTTTTTCTTCTGTCTTTTAGTCTCTTCCTCTGTATGGGTTCTTTTCTCAGCAAAGAAAACGAAGATACTTTTCTTTCTCTCTTTCTTTCTTTCTTTTTTAAGATTTTTATTTATTTATTTGACAGAGAGAGAGAGAGCGAGAGAGGGAACACAAGTAGAGGGCATGGGAGAGGGAGCAGCAGACTTCCTGCTGAGCAGAGAGCCTGATGCAGGGCTCCATCCCAGGACCCTGGGATCATGACCTGAGCCGAAGGCAGAGGCTTAACTACTGAGCCACCCAGGCACCCCAAGATCCCTTTTCTTAATCCATCTCTGTACAACTAAGACCAGAACAACCCATACAACTAAACTTCAGTAAAAAGTGGTCCATACATAAACTGCCTTTATCAAAGTCACTAATCACTTCTTATTTCCTTTTTTTTTTTTTAAAGATTTTATTCATTTATTTGAGAGATAGTGAGAGAGAAAGCATAAGCAGGGAGGAGGGAGAGGAAGAGGGAGAAGCAGACTCCCTGCTGAGTAGGGAGTCTGATGTGGGGCTTGATCCCAGGACCTGGGGCTCATGACCTGAGCCAAAGGCAGATGCTTAACCCACTCAGCCACCCAGACGTCCCTTACTTCTTATTTCCAAGTACAACAGACCCATTGCAGTTTTGTCTTACTTTCTCCCATGCCATCCCTGTTGGCATCTGAGGTTTTAATACCTTTTCCTTGAAATCTACTTCAGTAGTTTTCCTCGATACTGTTTCCTGTCAATACCACTTATTTCCATCAGTATTAAGGCCAGAGTCTTTTAACATGGCTCAGAAAGCATGCCTGCATACATCTTACACTGCAAACAAATCAATCCACTTGTACATGCCTGAATTCATTAAGCTTTCTCGCTTCCCTGCTTTTGCCTAATCAGTTTCCATGGAGGAGGAATCCTTCCCTCTTATTCCCTGCCCCCGCAAACACATACTCCTAATATATGAGATAGTTTAGGTATTACTTCCTCTAAGGACTCTTGACCACTTTCATCTCCCCAGACCAGATTAAGTACCTGTCCTCTGTGCTTCTAAGTGCTTGCCTCTGTCTTAGAATTTACCACACCTTATTATAACTGAAGTTAGTATGAAGTTAGTCTGCAACTTTGGTATCCAAGAAATTTCACATTTTATTTTATTTTATTTTTATTACTTTTAAAGATTTTATTTATTTATTTGACAGAGAGAGAGAGATCACAAGTAGGCAGAGATGCAGGCAGAGAGAGGGGGAAGCAGGCTCCCTGCCGAGCAGAGAGCCTGATGCAGGGCTCCATCCCAGGACCCTGAGATCATGACCTGAGCTGAAGGCAGAGGCTTTAACCCGCTCAGCCACCCAGGTGCCCTGAAACTTCACATTTTAATACTTTCTTTAAGCTACACTGTATTCAGCATTCTGCCAAGAAAGTAAGATATGCAATTTCAGTTACTACTCAAGACTCCTACCAGGTTATGCAAATATTCTGAGGCCTTCAGCAACACCAAAATACTAGAGAGGCCCTTTTGGTCACTGATCTTTACTTTTCTGTCAGTTCTCTGATATGGTATCTCTGAGATACCATTTTATCTCAACCAGGGATGGTCCTTTCAGGTTTGGCCCTTCCTAGGCTGCTACCATCAAATGTTGAGCTGTTCTCCCTGCTAGACCCCTGACTTCTTTTTTTTCTAAAGTATTTGTTCCTTTCTGGGGCCCCTGGGTGGCTCAGATGGTTAAGTGTCTAATCTCAATAGACAGTGCAGACATAACTCACAGTTTAGTCTGGGAGAAGGTGTACTCAGAAAGCATATAGAGGGAAATGCTGCTACCTGAGCTAAATCTCAGTGACGAGGAGTAATCCATAACTAGGTTAGATAAAATAATACTAGTATCAGGAGACCTGCATAGACAAAAGTTTAGAGATAAAATAAGACCTTACTTTTTAAGATCTACATGTAGGAAATGAGACTGAAAATGTTGGTAAGGTCCAGATAATGAAAAGTATTGATTGCCATGCTAAAGAGTTTGTACTTTATTTTATGAGAGGCAATACAGCATAGAGGTTAGGGCAGAAATTCGAGAATGACACTTGCCTGGCACTGAAGCTGGCCCCATCACTTACCAGCTATGAGACCCTGCGATAATCTTACAGCGTTTCTGTGCCTCAGTTTCCTTCTTGGTAAAATGGGATGACATCAGTACCTATCTCATAATGCTGTGATGAAGATTAAGTGAATTAATACAGTAAAACGCTTTCAGAAGCGGTGGCACACTATGAGCACATTAAATTATGTGCTATTATTATAAATTATTCTGTAGGGCAATGGGAAGTAAGTTAGTGAAGGAGTTTGAATGAACATATTTGTGTTTTGAAAAGGTCACACTGGCTACAGCATGGAATATGACCTGAAACTGTCTTGTTAGAAGATGGAAATGCATCAGGAGGTTATTGCAGTTGATCAGTCAAGAGATGTTAAGGGCTAAGATTAGGGTCGTGTCAGTGAAGATGGAGTGATTGTGGATGGATCTCTAAGGTATTTAGAGAATGGAATCTTTATGATATTGTGTGTGTGTGTTTGTGTGTGTGTGTGTGTGTTTGAAATGGTGCTTGAAGATAAATGAGAAAAAGGAATCTAGGATGACTCCTATGTTTCTATTTTAGGACACTGCTTGAGAAGTCATGCTACTGTTTGGTACTAGAAATAGAGGAAAGGAAAGTGATGATAAGTTACATTAATAATTTTGAGTATTCATAGTTCCCATGTGTATTCATGTCCTTTGAAACAGAGAAAACTATTACAAAACTGTTACATTGTCTGTCAGTGTTTTGAAATCACATATGGAAGGATTATCTGGATATTTTAAGATCATCTCCATAAGTGAAATTTATCACCGTTCTAGGGAAGATATACTTTCTTCTTCATGCTGTTCTTTGACAAGTACTGGTTTATTATTTACATAGCTCAAAAATATTATTGAAAAGAATCCTTTAGGGGTGCCTGGGTGGCTCAGTGGGTTAAAGCCTCTGCCTTTGGCTCAGGTCATGATCTCAGGGTCCTGGAATCAAGCCCCACATCAGGCTTTCTGCTCAGCAGGGAGCCTGCTTCCCCCTCTCTCTCTGCCTGCCTCTCTGCCTACTTGTGATCTCTCTCTCTGTGTCAAATAAATAAATAAAATCTTTATAAAAAAAAGGAAAAGAATCCCTTGGTGACTCATGTAGAAGTATCAAGGTACCATCAAAGAGCTCTGGTAAATTTATTTTGGATCAGGAGTCTGTCAGCTTCCCAAAATAAGAGGACCTTTGGAAATAACTCATTTAAAGTCTTAAAATCATATCAGTTCATTCATTCATTAACCAAAAACTTATTGCCTACCAGGTAATAGGCATTATGCTAATATGAAAGCAGAAGCAGTTCCTACTCTCATGGGCCTTACAATTAACCATAAGTGGTAGAGAGATGACTATTTCAGGCAAATGGAGCGAATGTGCACAAGCCCTGTGGTGAGAGCACAGAGCACAAAATAAGAGAGTGTATGAGAAGTGTCTATAGAAGTAGTCAAATGCTGCAATATTTAGGACCTTGAGGACCAAGTATCCCAGGATAAAGAGGAAGCCATGGAGAATTTTTAGCTGGGCAGTTGTATAATCAGATTTGCTCTTGGAGAACAGAAGACAAACACTCTGCCTGTAATGTAGAAATTACAGGGACCAGAGTAAATTCAAGGACATGTATTAAAAAGCTATTGTAGGGGCCGCTGGCTGGAAGAGCATGTGTCACTTGATCTTGGGGTCATGAGTTCAAGCCCCACATTGGGCATAAAGACTACTTAAAAAAGTGGTTGCTAGTGCCCATTGGTGATGGTTAAAAGTTGAATACAGATTTTTTTTTAAAGAAGCTACTATAGTAGTCCAGGCAAATTATGATAGTGATTTGATTTGGACTAGCATTGGAGGGGTATAGATGGATATAAGTAGTTTCAAGGGATGTTTGAAAACTGAATTGAATTTGATTATGGATCAGACATAGGAGATGTAGTGTCAGGTGCCTAGGGTGCCTGGCTTATACTGTGGAATGGGCACCACCGATAACTAGTAAGGTGGAACTCTTACACCTTGAAACTACATCTCTGGCAAGAGGACCTGTTTTCAGATGGAGGATCATGATTTTGGTGTTTGGCATTTTGCATTTGAGGTGTGTTTGAGATTTCCAAGTGAAGATCTTAAGAAAGCAATTAGATATATAAGTCTGGAGCTTAGAGCACTAGTTTGGATGAGAGATATGTTTGAAAGTCATTGTTATATTGATGGTCATGGAAGACTTAGGAATGGATAAAATTACCTAGGGAGAACATAGAGTCAGAAGAAATGAGGGCCAAAGAACTCTGATGTATAAGGGATAAGCCTAAAAATGAAATAAAAAGAGTTGCCAGCGAGATAGAAGGAAAACTGGGAAGCTGTTGTCAGAAAAGCCAAAGGAATCGTGTTTCAAGGATGGTGGTAAACAGGTGAATGCCGCTAAGAGAGAAACAAGATTGGCATGAAAAATATTGATTCAGTAACATGAGGATCATTAGTTATTCTAGTGGGACCTGTTTTAAGAGAGTCATGGATTGGTGGTGGGATGAAGGAAAGAAAAACTAGAAGAAAATGGAGTGATAGTGAGTGGGGGCAGGTGGAGAAAATAGCAAATATAGACAACTCTTTTTAGAAGTTTGGCTCTAAAGAAGTATTGGAGCAGTAGCTGGAGGCAAATATGTGGGCAAGGTAGTTTATGTTTTTTAAGCTTTGGGAGAGATGAGCATGTTTGAATGCTAATAGGATATATCTGGCTGAGACATATACATCTTATGTGTGTTGAAGATATTAAAGAGAAGAAAAAAATTAAATTGTAAGATTTCTGATAATCTGAACAGGGTAGGAATTCAAAATACACAAGAGGTGTTTTATCTTAGTAGAAAATATACTTCCTTTATTATAGTAGGAGGGAAGGAAGAGAGGATGTGGGGAAAATATGGAATCAGGAAAATGAAGGAATTTCCATCTGATAACTTAATTTTGTTTTTATTTATTTTTATCTAATTTTTAAGAGTTGGTCCTTTTTTTTTTTAAAGATTTTATTATTTATTTGACAGAGAGAGAGAGAGAGATCACAAGTAGGCAGAGAGGCAGGCAGAGAGAAAGGAGGAAGCAGGTTCCCTGCTGAGCAGAAAGCCTGATGCGGGACTCAATCCTAGGACCCCGAGATCATGACCTGAACCGAAGGCAGAGGCCTAACCCAGTGATCCACCCAGGCGCCCCTTAATTTTGTTTTTAAAGAGGTAAGGTCATGTGCTGAGGTTGGAGAAGAGGAGATGAAAGGTTTGAAGATATTAGAAAAAGGCTTTAATTGTTGTCAATGATGGAATAAAGTTGAACAGAGACATGTAAATAGTGTTTTTGAGTAGTACTGTGGATTTATATAAAATGGAATGTTAGGAATTTATCATGGAACCAACCTATCATGAGACTTGTTCCATCAGCACTCACCTGCCCAGTGAGAGGCACAGGGGGCACTTGAGAATTAAATTCATTTAGGGTTGGGATTTTGTTAAGAAGTCATGACAAAAAGACAGAGAGGCAGTTTATTTTGGGGTATGGAAGCCAATCTAGATGGCATAAAGAAGGGAAACAAGACCAAATCTGATGGATGAATTTGGGAAAAAACAGCCAAGTCTGCAAAGGAGAAAAATAAACAGAGTGGCAGTACTTAAAGACCTAAGCTAGAATGAAATGAGATTATGGGAAAATAATTTAATTTCTCTGGCCTCTGTTTTCGCATTTATTTTTAAGCCATGGTGATAGATGGTGGAAACTAAGTCTGTGTTTGTGTGTGTAAATTTGTACACATATCTTGTGTTTTGGTAGTAAGTATCAATAGACTGGGATGGGCCTACGAGCTCCTGAAGAGCATCCCACCTACTTCTAAGGAATGAAGTTGAGTTGGGGGTGGGAGGTATTAGTCATTCTAACTTTCCCATGGATGCTAAGGCAAAGGAAGACAAAACTGTGTTCTAAAGGCATGATTCTATTACAAGTAGTGTTCTTTCCCCTAGGCGTGTTTGACTTTGCTCATCCAGCAGTGACTAATCACTAATTACGGAATCAGCCATTTGCTTTATCTAGCACTTTTGCAGGAAGAACAGTGTACATTGTTGACAGAATCAGTACCGATTTATTGAGAGGAAACTTGAACTCCAGGGTATCCTGATAATAACCAAAGCATGTGGGGTGAACCGTCAATATCTGGAAAAGGAGAAATTATGTCTGATTAAAGGTATGTGAATGCATCATCACAACATCATTCAGAACACCGTGGCAGCAGCTCGTGGTGGTGGGAAGTGCTCTGGTTCCCAAGAGCAGTTATTACGAGCAGAACCTCCAGAGGGCCATAGAGAGTCCTCCAGCACCTGTATCCTCTTGTTCATTGCTCTGAGGACTTCAAAGGCCTCGGAGGGGGGAAATCGAAATGTTTTTTTCTACTTTTCTACTTGTACTTTTCTACTGAAAAGTTTCTGCTTCAGCATTTTGTGATTATACTTGCAAGTGGAGTGGTTCAAGTATGTCCCTCCTCCCCCAGCCCCAGGTATCTGGTTGCAGATTTTAGCCAAAGGAAGTGCTACATAGTTTAAATGTGGCCCTTTACAGGAATGAGCTGCTGACTCAGGCTAGGTAGAAAATGAAGGGTTGGACCGTGTAAGTGCAAAACATCTTTTATTTCTTGGAAATTTGTGCTTGAAAGGTTATGAACTTTTATTTTAATACACAATGCTAAGTACTCCTCTAATTAGGTTACAGGTTCTGCTTAAATAAGAAAGTGGTTTATTTTGCTCTCACCTGAGTGTCTGGAGGTGGCTAATCTAAGGCTGGAGGAAGAATATGTAGCTTTATTGCATGAGGTCAACAGCCCTGGGCTACCCTAAACTCATTGTCTACCACACCTACCATGTTTAAAGTATTTTTTAAAAAGATTTTATGTATTTATTTGAGAAAGAGAGAGAGCATGAACAGAGGGAGGGGCAGAGGTTGAAGCAGACTCCTTGCTGAGAGCAGAGCCTGACACTGACTTTGGGGCTCCATCCCAGGACCCTGGAGATCATGACCTGAGCCAAAGTCAGACACTACCGACTGAGCCACTCAGGCGCCCCTGCCAAACCCATATTCTAAGCAACAGGATAGAGAAAGGAGGAAAGGGAAAGGGGAGAAAACATCCATTCTTTTTAAAGGTAAGACCCAGAGAGGTGAGTGGGGGGATGGGGTAACTGAGTGATGGGCATTAAGGAGGGCACTGGATGGAATGAGCACTGGGTGTTATATGCAACTGATTACTCACTAAATTCTATCCCTGAAACTAATAATACAGTATGTATTAATTAAATTGAATTTATTTTATTTTATTTTATTTTTAAAGATTTATTTATTTATTTGACAGACAGGGAGATATCACAAGTAGGCAGAGAGGCAGGCAGAGAGAGAGGGGGAAGCAGGCTCCCTGCTGAGCAGAGAGCCCAGTTTGGGGCTCGATCCCAGGACCCCGAGATCATGACCTGAGCTGAAGGCAGAGGCTTTAACCCACTGAGCCACCCAGGCGCCCCGAATTTATTTATTTTTAAAGATTTTATTTTATTTGAGAGAGAGAGAGAGACAGACAGAGATAGCAACAGAGATAGCGTGAGAGAGCACAGGCGAGTAGGAGAGGGAGAAGTGGGCTCCCCGCTAAGCAGAGAGCCCGATGTGGAGCTTGATCCCAGGACCGCGGGATCATGACCTGAGCAAAGGGAGATGCTTAACTGACTGAGCCACCAAGGCGCCCCACTAAATTGAATTTAAATTTAAAAAAAAAAAAGAAAGAAAAAGAAAAAGATATGACCCAGAGATTGGAGATGACACTTCCTTTTACATCTCTTGGGCCAGAACTTCAGCACATGTCACATGTAGCAGAGAAGATGTTCAGAAATGTAGTCTCCATTTTGTGTGGCCATGTGTCCTGCTAAACCTTGGGGGCTCCATTACTACTGAAGGAGATGAAAATTACGAGACAGCTAGTAATTTTAGCTGGAACACCTCCAAAAAAACATTGTACCAATTTATATTTCTACCAGTAGCCTGAGGGAAGGCTCCCACTTTATTAATTTTGCTTGTATTATAATCATAATTTATTTAACTCTAAGTTTATATAATTTATTTTTTAAAAGACTAATTTTAGAGCAATTTTAGGTTCATAGGAAAATAAAGGGGAAGGTACAGAAATCTCCCATATGCCCCCTGCTCCCACACATGCATAGTCTTCCCATTTTCAATATCCCACATGACAGTAGTTCATTTGTTACAATTGATGAACCTATGTTGACCTGTCCTTGTCACTCAAAGTCCATAGTTTACATTAAGGTTTACTCCTGATGATTATACATTCTATGCGTTTGAACAAATGTATAATGGCATATATACATTATTATATTATCATACAGAGTGTTTTTGTTGCCCTAAATATCCTTTGCTCTACCTATTCATCCTCTCCCTCACCCCAACCCTTGGCAACCATTGATCTGTTTATTGTCTTCATACTTTTGGCTTTTCCAGAATGTCATATAATTGGAATCACATAGTATGTACCTTTTCAGATTGGCTTCTTTCACTAAGTAATAGGCATTTAAGTTTCCTCCATGTCTTTTCATGGCTTGATAACTCATTTCTTCTTAGCACTGAGTGATATTCCATTGTCTGGATATATCATAGTTTATTTATCCATTCACCTACTTGAAAGACATCTTGGGTTGCTTCTAAATTTCAGTAGTTATGCATAAAACTGTTAGATCTGTGCTCAGATTTTTGTGTAGACCTAAGTTTTCAACTTCTTTGGGTAAATACCAATGAGTACAATTGCTGGATGGTATAGTAAGAATGTGTTTAGCTTTTAAGAAATCACCTGTCTTCCAAAGTGGCTGTACTACTTTGCATTCAGCAATGAATAGTCATTCCTGTTGCTCCACATCTTCATCATTTGATGTTGTCAGTGTTCCAGATTGTAGCCCTTCTAATAGATATGTAGTGAGTATTTTTTTTTTTGACTGCTCCTTCAGTACACTTTAGGGTAGGGAGCACTATGTCTTGGTTGTTTTCATATCTGTAGCCTTAGTACAAAATGGATGCTCCGGAAATGTCTGTGAAATAAAGATCTGGATGGATGCCTATGACTGTGTCAGCACCAATCCAACAGTCAAAGGACAGGCTGAGAAAATAGAAACTCTGACATTGCATTTTGATGAGAGGGCTCTAAAGTCACTTGGGAAATATTGTCTCACTGAAGCTACAAAAACTGAGTAGGTAGGCAGACCTATCACTTAGGATTATGAAGTGGATTTTGAACTTTTAAGCAGATATGATTATAAAAACCAGTTCTCTTAAAGCAGGAAATTCGAAGGGCAGTAAGTCCACTGAAGAACAACAAATCTCTGCCCACATACAAGTAAAAAAATAACTCCTTTTTTGGTCACTTTAGAAAAGTACTTTTCTAAAAAAAAAAAAATGATATATTTATTTTTGGGAGGGGGAGGGGCAAAGAGAGAGGGAGAGAGAATCTCAGGCAGATTTCTTGCTGAACACAGAGCCTGACGCTGGGCTCAATCTCACAACCCCGATCATGACCTGATCATGAAACTAAGAGTCAGACACTCAACTGACTGAGGCACCCAGGCTCCCCTGTCATAAGCACTTTTAAAAAGTAAGCGTACAAGTTTACAAAACTGGTTTAATCTTCTGAGGGTTGCTGGAGGGGGGGTAGGATGGATGGAGTGGCTGGGTGATGGACACTGGGGAGGGTATGTGCTATGGTAAGTGCTGTGAATTGTGTAAGACTGATGAATCACAGACCTGTACCCCTGAAACAAATAATACATTATATGTTAATTAAAAAAAAACTGATTTAGTTTTCAAGTGATCAAGTGATTATTCTGAAGCCAAAGAACTAATGAAAATGTATTGAGAAGAGAGAATGCTCCAGTGTTTTAAAAATGAGGACAACCAGTGATCCAAAAATATATTAATTTCTACTTAATGGAAAAGAGAAACATCAGTCAGAAAGAGGAAAAAAGGGAAAAAGCAGAAACAGAAGAGAAAAGAAAGTGGGAGCAGGTAGCAGAGGGGCCTGAGGGAGAAGAAGCAAACAGCAAGAGCCTGAAATGATGAATTAGCTACCATCCATGGTCTGAGGCTCAGATATTCTGTAAGCTGGAATACAAATCCTCTTGCCTAGAGAGATGCACTTACTGGAACTCTGGGAGTATGTCCAGTTGTATTGTTTGATGCCTCAGTTTCAAAATTTTCAACAAATAATAAAGACTATATGTTCCTATTTTGCATTTTGAAATCAGGACAGGAACCAGAATCTCTGATATTCCTCAATTCAGGTCTTCAATTATCTTTCTAGACTAACAGCTGAATTTTTTATGTGCCTTATAAAAATAAAATTGTTTCTGATGACTTTTGCTGCAAAAGACAAATTTAGAAGGAAAAAAATGAAATCTCAGATTGCACATAGAAAGTGAAGATGTTCTATAGTCTGGAGAAATGGTAATTTTTAAAAAATATTATTTCATTAGAAATGCAAGAAGTTGGAGATAGCTTTGCAAAAACAATTTGAGCAGATGGAAACTATTTGTTAAAGTAATCACTGGTGAAACCAAACTTTGATAGTTTCTAGTTGCCCTAGAAAAAATGTTCTGTCTTGGTATGGTACTTTCATAGTACAATTCTAAACTACTCTGGCCTGCGTCCCTCAAATAAGAACACCTGCCATTACTGAACAGGTATGGCAAAAATCTAAGGAGGTGCACCTGGGTGGTGCAGCAAGTCGTGTGTCTGAGTCTTGGTTTTGGCTAGGGTTGTAATCTCGGGGTTGTGAGACTGAGCCCCAAGTTGGGCTCCACACTTAGCATGGAGTCTACTTAAGGATTCTTTCTCCCTCAGGGCACTTGGGTGGCTCAGTTGGTTGTATCCTACTCTTGGTTTCCTCTCAGTTTGTGATCTCAGGGTCCAGAGATTGAGCCCAGCCTCAGTCTCCCCACTCAGTGGGAAGTCTGTTTCCCTTCTCCCTCTGCCCGTACCCCCACCTTGTGCACACACTCGCTCTCTGAAATAAATAAATCTTAAAAAAAAGTATTCTCTCTCCCTCTGCCCTACCCTCTGCACAGGCACGCTCTCTCTCTCATATAAATAAGTAAATCTTAAAAAAAAAATCCAAGAAAGAGTAGGATCAAATCTTCATGTGAGATGTTCTCCATTTATGTTTTCAAGAGGGAAGAAATGTGTCATTGCCTCCTAGTAGGAGCACCTATGACTGCCCTAAAGGGACCTATGTTCCTTTATAGCAAACTTGTAGCAGAGTTAACTGTACTCATTGTCTCCATTGTCCCATCCATTCTTTCCTGAACCCACTTTGATCTGAGTTTTGTTCCAGATATTCTGCCTCTTCCCTTATCAATGTTACCAACTATTTCCTACTTGCCAAATCCATTAGATCTTTTTCAGGTCTCATCTTCAGGTCTCATCTTCAGGTCCAATTGGCAACTTTTGACATTATCTATCACTCCTTGAAACATTTTCTTTACTTGGTTTCTGGGGCACCACAAACTCTAGATTTTTCTCTTACCTCCCTGGCCTCTCCTTAGTCTCCCTTGTTGGTACATCCTCATTTCTTTGACCTCTATATATTGGAGGGTCCCAGATCTCAGTTCTTGGTCCTCTTCTTTATTTCATCTCTTTTATACCATAGGGGACTTCAGTTGTTCCTGTGGCTTTAAATACTATCTATATACAGGTGACTGTCAAATATATATCTATAGCTCTGGTCTTTCCCCTAATCTCCAGAGTCAAATATCCAACTGCCTATTCATCTTCCTCCCTTGGATGTTTAGTTGGGCAGCTTAAACTGAACCATACAAAGCTGATCCCTTGTCCATCATCCCCAGGCTACATAAATAATTACCCAGTTGCCCAAGACAAAAATAGAGGCATCATCCTCTGATAGTCTGTACTCAATCCATCAGTAGATCCTATTAGCCTCTCCACTGCTATCAACTTGATCCCCATCACCATCAGCTTTAGCCTGTATTATTGCTTCTACCCTTTCCTTTCACACATGGTGTCATTATACTCACGACTGTCCAGTTGCCTCCCATTTTACTAAAATAAATGAGAAATTCATTACCATGGTCTACAGCCTGCCTATCTTTATAGATTATATAAACTTTTTTCCTTTTCTATCCTACTGGTCATGCTATTTCTAGATCTATTAAGCTGATTCCCACCTGAGGTCTTTGAATGGGCTGTTCCTTCTATCTGGGAGATTCTTCTCCTGATTCATTTCTTCACTTCATTGAGGTCCTTAATGCTACATTTTCGGAGAGACATTCCCTGACCACCCTATCTAAAAGGAGCCCTCGTTACTCTCTTTCATATTATCTTGCCTTATTTTTCTTTATAAAAATCAAAATTAGAAATTATAATTATCTGATATATTTATTGTCTCTGTCCCACCTCAGAAAGTTCCAGGAGGGCAGGTTTTTTTTCTCTTGTTCACTATTGTATCCTTCATGTCTGGAAGAGGGCCTGGCATGTAATAGGCCCTCAAAACTAATTGTTAAATAATGAATATGTGATAGAAATATTTATGTTTTTGTTAGCATTCCTTGCTATAATTGATGGTACTATATATGATATAATACCATATTTTCATGTATTTACAGTTTATACCTCATGGACATGAAGAAATATGCTGGTAGAATAACCCTGAAGTCATATAAACCCTACTATGGTGGGAAGCCTGGGTGGCTCAGTCGGTTATGTGTTTGCCTTCAGCTCAGGTCATGATCCTAGGGTCCTGGGATCTGGTCCCTCTGGCTCCTTGTTCAGCGGGGAGCCTGCTTCTCCCTCTCCCTCTCCCTCTGCCTGCCACTCCCCCTGCTTGTGCTCTCTCTCTCTCTTTCTGTCAAATAAAAAAATAAAATCTAAAAAAAAAATGCTATGGTACATTTTGTATTCAGTTTTTACTTAATTGGAGGGGGTGGGGCACACTGTATTATTTACTTTTTAAGTTGTTATGCGAAGTGAATGTTTTGAGTGCACAGTGTTTGCTTGCTGACAAGTATTTGGGAGAATCTGGTATTGGGGAGAAGGGTGTTGAACAAAAGAGATTGTTTTGCTAGCTCCAGAGAAGTGGTGCCTTTCAAGATACTGCATTGCTCTGCAGCTGTGACTTCACTTGAATAGAATGTAAGGTGTATTTCATAATAACAGTTTGACCTGTTCTAAGAAGTGGATGAAGTGGGGGCTTTTTTTTTTAAAGGGTTATAAAAGCCTGTTCCTGTTTTGTGGCTGGGATTATAAACTACTAAAGCTCTGATTGACTCAGATTAGGGACTGATTCTGAAATGTACAAACTGCTTCATGAATTAACACTGTAAACCTGGCAGTTGCTATTGTAGCTCAAAACGGAAATCACGGGCTTTGTGCGAGCTGTTGGAACCGTGTTCGCTGGATGAACTGAGGGTGTCATACAGGAAAGCAGCTACAGAAAGAATGTTTTTTTGTATACAGTGTTAGAATGTAATGTTGTCAAGGACACAAATATAATCATATTATAGATATCCAGTTGTTAAAGTGGTATGTGTTGAAAAGAGGTCCTACCTGTATTTTATTGGTCTACAATGGTTTTTATCATTCAGCATGTGCCTAACGTTTTTGTGTATTTTTGTGGGAGATGACTTACACATGACTAGTGGCAAGTATGAGGAATCTGCCTGATTCAAAGTTTTGTGTGTGTGTGTGTGTGTGTGTTTGAAAGTACACAGTCATCTTCAACATTCTTTATGAATTACTCCACTGAAACATAAATTTGACTCACCACTAGTTCATATGCTGATTGATTCATGTATTGATCTCAGCATGTTGTCACAGGCCTCAGGATCTGGCAGGTTCCAGAGGTGCCGATTATAATGCTGAGTCATGGCCATAGGCCAGAAGCTATGAATAGACATTTGTGCATGTTGGGTGGTCTCCTTGAAGCGAGATCAGTTATTTGGGAAGCTAGTGCTTTTGAGTCACATCCTGTAACCATGCACAGATACACAGCAGATTAACTGATGAGACAGAGTGATATCCCAGGGATAATTTGTATGAGAGAAAATTTAGCTTCACTAAAGTGAGATTAATTGAAAGACATGTTAAAAGGGTATGTTAAAAGGAACACAGGCTTTTTTTTTTTAAGATTTTATTTATTTATTTGACAGAGAGATCACAAGTAGACAGAGAGGCAGGCAGAGAGAGGGGGAAGCAGGCTCCCCGCTGAGCAGAGAGCCCAATGCGGGGCTTGATCCCAGGACCCTGAGATCATGACCTGAGCTGAAGATAGAAGCTTTAACCCACTGAGCCACTCAAGCGCCCCAGGAATGTAGTCTTTAAGAATCAGATATACACATCTTCTCTTGCTTAAATTATATGACCTTGAGTAATTTAACTTTTCTGAGCCTCAAATGACCCATTTGTAATACTGGGATAATAATATAGTAACTATCAATGTTTGCGAGACTTAAGTGAGCTAATCCATATTGATGTGGTTTTAGAATATAGGTGAGGTTCAGTGAAGTCCGGAGTCAATGACCAAGAAAGAATTCTTGGGAAGTCTTTGGTGTAAAAAGGTGTTTCATTAAAGCATGAGGACAGGACCCATGGGCAGAAAGAGCTGCTGCGCCGGGGTCTTGACGAGTGGCTGATTATGTACTCTGGAGTTGGGGGAAGTAAGGAATAAGAGGTTACAAAGGATGTTCATACTTAAAGAAGACCCTCAGGATACTGGAGGCCTGGCTATTATCAAGCTAAGGTGGTTTTTACCTCTGGCAAGGTATTAACATTAAGATGGTTGGGAGATTCCTGGAAGAATGTCACACCTGTCCCACCCCGGATTGTGGGGGGGAGGGACAGGGAGGCTGCAGGGTGTCAGCTTACACTTTTCTCTCAGCTAGCCTTCTGTTCCCTCATCACATATCAAGCATCTGGCACAGAGCTTGACACCTGGTAAGAGTTTAAAAAACTGTAGTTCCTGTTATTATTATTTCCTAAATCCTCTGGCAAAGTTTGTGCTACAGCCCAGATCTCCTAGTCAGTGTGCCTTCTCACTTAAGACCACATACGTTGTTTCACCCACAGATGACATTGAAGCCTTTGCAATCACCCCATTTTTCCATTTTTCTCTTCTCAAGTTGTACTTCCCATTTTTCCCATTTTCTTTTTCTCCAAGCCCTATTCTTATTGCTTTGGCTCGTTTTTTTAGATACCTTAAATAATATGAATGGAAAGTATCAAATTTTGTAACACTGGTTTGTTTTACTGTCTAATGGGAACATAAATGGCAGGGCCATACTTTATGGTTTTTTTTAGAGGTCACTTTAGTGGCATTACAAAACTCCATTCATTATTTTGTAAAAAAATAATTGTCTCCGCAACTTGCTCACTGTCTTTATGACTGAAATAAGAAGCTATGGTCATCTCAGATACCTTGGAATAGTCTTTTTGTATTTCTTTGTCAAGGTAGAAAAGGAACTTTTCCACAAAGCCATATTCTGTAAGTGACTGCATTCTTAGGCTTGGTACATTTTTCTGTCCCTTACTTCTTTTGCCTTGCCTTTCCATAAAGATTGTATCAGCTGTGAGATCTCGCGCCAGTCACATCACTTCTCCAAGGTGCAATGTTACTGATTGTAAATATGTAATACAACCTCATGCACCTGCAGATTTGTTAGAATAATTTAATAAGTTCCTTGTAAACTGTAAAAGATAAGCAGAATGTGGGAAATTATTGTTATTAAGACAAGTATCAGTAAAGGCAACTGATGATCAATAGGGGTAGTGGCAGTTGGAGGTTGATAATTGTCTACTTATCACCTGTAGATGGATCAATTTTGCTGAATTAGTAGGAGCAAATGTGTAGGGTTGCAGCAAGTTATTTTCAAAATTTTGAGTAGTAGCAGGGTGCTCAGAAGCAAACTCCTAAGCATACAGAGCAACTTAAGTCTTCTTATAGTACTTTTACATACATTGTCTCCTTTAGTCTTCAGCACAAATCCACAAGGCTGGTGTCATTACCTCTATTGTATAGATGGAAATTGAATTATAATTTGCTTCCAGGAACATTAATGGTTGAGGCATGCCTGAAATCCCAGTTGATACTTAGACATTGTGCCTTTTGTTATAACAAGTTCCTCAGCTGTATATCTGTTTGTTTATCCAAAGATTAATTAGTCCTGTCAGCTTTTACATACCTTGCTGTAATTCTAAATTTGTTTTAGATGCTTTTAGCCCCACCTATAACCTCCCCTGTCTTGTGAATTGCAGACTCCATATCCTGGCCTGCCGGCTATTTCAGGAACACTATCTTTTTTTTCCCCCAGTGTGCTTGTTCATCAGACAGGAAGGGAAGTGTTAGAGATTCTAATTGATGAAAAAAAAATTGAAGAGAAAAAAAAAAAAGAGGACCTGTGATAATTGCCTATGATAATTCATTTCTTGAGAAACCATATTATTGGTAAGTACCTGGAGTTTCTCCAGTCATGCAATGATTATCTTCGTCCAACTCTTAGAACAAGGGAATTATGTAGCATGGCTTTGAAGAGGTCGGGAAGTGAGGCTGAAAACAGGAAATAGTTTAGGCTTGCCATTCC
Organism: Nasua narica; assembly: GCA_028533885.1. NCBI lineage: Eukaryota > Metazoa > Chordata > Mammalia > Carnivora > Procyonidae > Nasua > Nasua narica. Next base: position 73,815,838 of record CM052801.1, on the reverse strand, counting down.
AAAGGAGATTCTCAGTGGGAAACTGTTTAAGCAATAGTGTGTGAAACTGAGTGGGTAGAAACAGGAAGCTGCCCTCCACATTAATCTTAGCAGCGGAAAATGCCTAGCCTAATGGTTGTCATCAAGGATTCTGGTACTAAACTGTCTGAATTCTAATCCAAGCTTCACCATTTATGGTCTGCGTGACGTACAGGAAGTTGTTTAATTTCTCTGTGCCTCAGCTTCTGGTCTTTATTTATTTACTTTTTTTTAAAGATTTTTATTTATTTGTTTGACAGAGAGAGAGCGATTACAAGTAGGCAGAGAGGCAAGCAGAGAGAGAGAGAGAGGGAAGCAGGCTGCCCGCTGAGCAGAGAGCCCGATGTGGGGCTCCATCCCAGGACCCTGTGATCACGACCTGAGCCGAAGGCAGAGGCCTTAACCCACTGAGCCACCCAGGTGCCCCAGCTTCTGGTCTTTAAAATGGGAATGAAAATCGTACATTCATCCAAGGCTGACTGAGTATTATAGGATGTATAGTATGTATGATGTATGTATAGTGCTTAGCATGGGGTAGTGCCTAGAATGCTGTGAATGCTGAATAAATAGTGGAAGGATTGCTACTATTACAGATATTATGACTTGTCACTTTCATCTTGTATCTTGGCCAAGATTTACCCGGAAATGCATCTGGAAAAAAAAAAAGATGCTCAGTGAAAGGTTTTTCAATTATTACTCTGCCAAAAATGTCATGGTGGTAAAACTGTGTGGTGGGTTGATGGTTAGGGTGGTGAGAGTAGGCTGAGCAAGGGTCAGGGGAGAGGGCTCATGAGAACTGGTTTTCAGTCCTAGCTCTGCCACCAATAAGTTGTGTGAGTTTGGACAGTTCATCTGCCTCTCTTGGTATTTCCTCATTTTTAAAAATAAGGAGTTAAGACCAGATGAGGTTTGTTGTTAACTGTGGTTGTTAACTGTGGGCTGGGGGTGGAGAGTATATCAGAAACTGTTTTAAATTTTGTATGTCTATGTTTTCAGCCCCCATCTTGCCTTTGTCTTCAGATCCCTTCCCCTCTTGGGAAAAATCCTGTCTTCCCTGGTAACCATATAGTACATAAAGCACCTCATTGCTCCAGTGGCAATCTTGTAACCCAGAAGCCACGGAAAGAGTTGTCTTCACATTCATTTGTGTGAGAAAGTCTAGGTGGGGCCCTAAGTGTATTGTAATTCAGGGGACTCCTTTCATAGGTTTATAGAAAAGTGACTCAGGAAGTGACTATTCCATTTCCTATCTTTGCTTAAATGTGTTGGGCTGATCTAGGAAATACGAGATTTGGTAGCCTGAATCATATTTCAGTAGCCTATAAAGGGAGTAGAAGCAAGAGATTTTTAACTCTCACCATTTGTGCTGCACTTGACACAAGGTTATGAAAATATGTAAGGACAGATGATAAGGGAGAGAGAACTCTGGGAGCAGTTTAAGGGAGTTCTGATTGGATTCGTCCTTGTTAGTATAGGAAAGGATTTCTCTTTGTCAGACCTATTTGGTGCCTTAGATGAGAAAGTAACCAGAGCATTCATCTCAATCCATGAAAGCAGCTGTGTTGACAGACCTACCTACTACTTACAGAAGCTTTAGAGGACAGCAATGGGTTTGCATGTGGGCAGGAAAGAATTGAGGAGAGAGATTTATTGGACCTCAGTAAGAGAAATGCTATTCTCTTATGATTTTATGAGACATAGAAAAAAAATAGCATGGATTCAGCCTGGCTAGCTAATTGAAGGAAGATTTAAATGCTGGAGTCCCAGAGGAAGATTTCATAACCCTCAAATGTGTGGGATCCAGCAAAATGGGGTGGAAGTACACTGGGTTAAGGATCATATTTCTGCCCTATTTCCAGCTCTGTTACTAATTTGCTGTGTAATCTTAGGCAAGTCTGAGTTTTACTTTCCAATATATAAATGAAGCTGGGCTAAAATAGTCTCCAAAATACGTATTGGCTTTAATGGTTTGATCTCAAGATTCTATGTTGTAATAATTGAAACCTAGCAACGTTAGAATGTTACAGATGGACCAGGTAGGTTGAAGAGGGTGGTACAGGGAGAGAGGGTCTCCCCTGCTTAATGAATTTATGTAAGAGAAAAGAAAGGTAATCACTGAATATTGGAATAGTGACCTTTATTCCTTAACTTCCTGTGAAATTGTTGGTTCCAGGAATATAGAATCAAAGAGAAGTATAGAATTGGGAGTAGTGATTTTTCTTTGAAAGAAGAGTGGTTTCTGATTAAGTAGTTATGTGGAGACATGAATCCTTTAAATTTCGATCATACAACCGATATTCTTCAAGAATGTAAAGACTATTAAGTTGTATTCTATGACAGTGAAGTGTTGTTTTAAGAAACAGGTGAAAAGTAGGATTTGCCTTTTAGAGAGGTCATTCTGGCTGTGTGCGGTATGGAGGATGATTTGGAGACAGGAAAGACTGGATAATGAAATCCTGATCATAAGTTCCTCCTCTTGGAAGGGGTAGTGATAATGGGAGAGGTTGTATGGGAGAGGGAGAAGTTGGACTCCCAGGTTTCTGGTTTGGGCAACTAGGAAGATGAGAATGCTATTTACTGATACAGTAAACAGGAAAGAGTGAAACAGATAAAGAGTAGAGGATGGTGGTTTAATATTTATGGAGCAAAAAAAAGTTCTGAGGCTTTGGTGTAGGTTCTGTGCTTTCTTGGTAATTAGATAACTTTCAAATACTTTTTAATCTCAGAAAAGAGTGTATGTATCAGTGTATTTATCTTGTTGCTAGGGGAAAGTTGCTATGGAGATTAATGATGTCATAATTCCCACTGTGAACCAATAAGGACACTCTGGTGGGCTTGACTCAGTCTCCAGGCTGAAGGCTATTTGAAATTATCCTATCCTGGCCAGAGCATGTGATGTATGGAAAAGTCTGTACTGGGGGGCAGGTATGAAGGGATACAGGCAGTTATATGTTTGTATGTTTGTTTTGCTTTTTTTTTTAACTCTTATGGAAAAATGAGCTTAGACTCCTCCCTTTCTAGGTTATTGGTTCCAAACCTGATTTTTTTGTTTCCATGGTTCAAAGGGGCACAGTTTTCCTAATTCCTGGTAGAAGGCACACAGAGTTTCCAAATGTGTTTTTAATCACATTTAGTCTTGGTTGTTTGACGTAAGATAAAATCAAAATGTATTTTTCCTTCTTAGAGTGGAAATTTCAAGATATCAAATCTTGGAGAAATGGCTTTCGTTCATTTGGATATGAGATACTTCTGTACTCTGCTTATTTGCACAGCATTTGGCTCTGTGCTTTCAAATGCTGAGATAAAAGGTAAACCAACAATGGAGTAATTTTAAAATTTAGGATATTAACTGTCTTTTCAAACCTTGTGGAAGTGCATAACAAGTAGATAGATTGTTACTGGAAATATTTCAGGAAGTCCATACACTAAAGATATGTTCTTACTAGTCAGCCTCACATTTAAGGTAACTAATGGTAACAAACATTTTGCGGGATAAAAGTCGAACTAAAAGACACTTTCCATACCTTTTTGTATAGTCTTCTAAGAATAGGTTATCTGAAATCTCATTGCCTGATACTCAACTAACTGGAAGCTTTCCTTATTTGTGGTCCTTAACCTTTGAGACAAATAGATAAATATGGAAAAATATACAGAGATTTAAAGCAAAATTTAAAAATATAGAATTATTAAATCATGTTTAATGAATTTCCTTATTGTAGAAGGTAATCAGAACAATTCATTTCACAAAGATTTGTAACCATAAGTGTTGAAACAATAGGATTGTCATTTCATCCTCAGTAGAGACCTTTGTTATTGGTACCTGGTGGGGGTCCCATGTCAAATCATAATTTGTGCCACAAATTACAAATCTCTTTGTAGATTCTTTTCTTCACCTCAATAAGTATTATGAAAGGCATTAAAATGAACAAATGGGCAGAAATGAAAGGAAATTATTAGCAGAAAGGCAACATGAGGGCAGTACTATAGTACTATTAGATTTGCTAATGGGAAAATTTATAGAATTATTTGTTTGTTTGCTTTTTAAGCCCCCAATTGGGGCAGCCATTGCTGCCCACTGCTCCCTCCCCATAAATAAAATGGGCTTTTTACTCTCCTCAGCTGCCTGACCCTTTTTCTTAAGTCCTTCCGAAGAGTGGCCCTGGTTTGCCCTGGGATAGCTCTGAACTTTAGTTGGAGGATTCAGTTAACCAGAATGGAATGACAAGATCTGCTTGTTCTAATCCTTAAGATGTTTAGCCATAGTAGTCATATTTTACATTTTCAATCCCTTTTGTGTTATATGCATATAGTAAACACTGAATTAATACTGATTGGTTCTTGGTATTAGAGAGATTTATGTAATAAAGTGTTCCCATCCTAGTCCAAATTCTGGTCTCTATAACCACAGAGATAATTCCATGTTCAATGGCCTATTTCTATGAAAACTTAGTACCTAGTAGGCAAAGTTATATTTGCATATAGCAGTAACCTAGACTTTTTAACAGCTTTATTGATATGATTTCCATAACATAAAACACAGCCTTTTAAAATATATTGTTGAGTGGTCTATAGTATCTTCATAATATACTTGTTTAACAACCCCAACTACTCAATTCCAGAATATTTATATTCTTTCCCCCAAAGAAATCAACTATTTATACAGTAGTCATGTGTTATTTTTCCTTTCCTCCAGCCCCTGGCTACCACTAATTGACTATGGATTTGCCTATTATGAATATCTCATATAAATTGGTCTTATGTGATCTTTTGTGATTGGCTTCTTTCAAATTAGCTTAATGTTTTTAGGGTTCTTGCATGTTGTAGCATGGATCAGTACTTTATTCTTTCTTATGGCTGAATAATATTCCATTGTATAGCTGTACTACAGTTTATTTATCCATTCACCACCTGGTGGACATATAGAAGTAACCTAGATTTAGCAAGTTTTGTCATAGATATAGGAAAAAAAGTAAAAATATTTATTATTGATTTTATTTCAGTTAATCCTCCTGAGGATTTTGAGATAGTGGACCCTGGATATTTAGGTTATCTGTCTTTGCAATGGCAGCCTCCACTCTTTTTGGATAATTTTAAAGACTGCCCAATAGAATATGAATTAAAATACCGAAATGTTGATAGTGAATACTGGAAGGTAAGTAAAGCATGCACTTGCAAAATCAGTGTGATTATTAGGACCTTTCTTGCAATTTTTTATGTCAGTGTCCAATTTGATACCTGTATCTCAATAGCTATTATTTTTTTAAAGATTTATTTATTTGACAGAGAGAGAGAACAGAAGTAGGCAGAGTGGCAGCAGAGGCAGAGGGAGAAGCAGGCTCCCTGTTGAGGAGAGAGCCCGGTGCAGGGTTCGATCCCAGGACCCTGGGATCATGACCTGAGCTGAAGGCAGATACTTAACCGACTGAGCTACCCAGGCACCCCCTCAATAGTTATTATTAAGAAATAACAAGCTGCCATGCCTGCTGCAATCTCCTGTGCATCCTGCCACATCTATTTTTACCCCACCCAGTATTAAGACTACCATTAGAAGGATAGGAAAAAAAATTTGATCCCAAAGAATATGAACTTAAAGAGTACTTACACATTTTACTGTATTTTATAGTTACTTACATACCTGTATAAAGGTCTTATATATGCTATTGGATCATAAGCTTTTTCTTTGTAGAAAAGAAAATTTTATCTTATTTATCTGGGAATAGGATATTTATTTATTTATTTATTTATTTATTTATTTATTTATTTATCTTTGACCTTATTTATCTTTGTACTTGCCCCACAGAACACAGCATAGTTCTTGGCATATATTATAGTAAGTGTTCAGTCAAAGTTTATTGACTTATTAAAGGACATAGTCAAGCATGTCCAAAGATTTCTGTTGTATGAGGCATACTGTTACCTTCTTCATTCAGTTTAGGTAGTAGTACATTTATTGAGCAACATTTTGTGCCAGGCACTTGGCTAGGTATCAGGAATACAAGGATAAATGACATGATTGTAGTCCTCTGGGAGCTCACAATTTGTTTGGCTTTCTCTAGTTACCTCCAACATTTTACTGTGTATGATTCCTGAAGAGTTCAAAAGATAACTTGAAATGTGATTAGATCATTTGTCATGTAATAGGCATATGGTATCTGAAAATTATCTCTTGATTTCAAGTTCATTATAGCTCAAGATCTTGCCATAGAGATTCTTTTCTTTTTCAGAGTTTTTTGGGGTTATTTTTGGTTTTGTTTTGTTTGTTGTTGTTGTCAGCGTTGTTTGTTTTTAAGTAGGCTCTACACCCAACGTGGGGCTTGAACTCATTACCCCAAGATCAATAGTCACCTGCTTTACCTACTAGACCAGCCAGTCACCCCTGGAGTTATTTTGAATAAGATGTTAAGATTCAGATGTTCTCATCAAATGAGATAATATGCAGAAATGAGCCTGCCAGGAATCTGTCTAGGACATTGTATCTGATAATCATTAGGAATTTCTTAGATATTGGGAACACTCCAGGGTGACTTCTTAGTGCTAATAATGTGGCGCATGATGCTGTCACTGTAAGTTTGACTTTGTCTCATCTTATCAAACAGACCATCATTACCAAGAATCTACATTACAAAGACGGATTTGATCTTAACAAAGGTGTTGAAGCAAAGATACACACACTTGTGCCTGCGCAATGCACAAATGGATCGGAAGTTCAAAGTTCATGGTCAGAGGCTACTTATTGGACATCACCAGGAGGTTAAATTAAAGCTCTCTTTTCATATTTAATACTGTCAGAACAATCCATACAGGGCATAAGGCCCTTAACCCTTATTTACCAGATTGTATCTATAAGTGAAAGTGTGGCAACAAATAGAATTCTTCTTAGGAGTGGGTGACTGGCCTTTTTGAATCCTTTAAATCAGCAAACAAATTTGGCAAAACCTACATCTTATTAGGTTAATATAGTCCCCAGTTTTGAAGTCATATTAGTAAATATGTACGTGAGTATTTGCTCAACTGCTCAGAGCATCTTAGAATTATTTTTAATTTTTTTTATTTTTAAAGATTTATTTATTTATTTTTTTGACAGAGAGAGAGCAGGAGAGCGCAGGCAAGGGGAACAGCAGACAGAGGGAGAGGGAGAAGCAGGCCCCCCCGCTGAGCAGGGCTCAATCTCAGGACCCTGGGCCCATGACCTAAGCGAAGACAGTTGCCCAACCAACTGAGCCACCCAGGCGCCCTGCATCCTAGGATTATTAATTTAGTACCTTTGTATATGCTTACATTAGTACAATTAAATGAGCCTTCAAAAGTTTTTTTGTTTTTACATGCCCCATTACTGTGAAGTGACTTCTAATACTTTTCCTTTTGGAATATTCCTGATTACATATTGATTGTTAAATGAAATAGAGAGATCAAAAGAAATGAATTAAAATTGCATAATGATTTCCCAAATGACTCATCATCATGCCTTTCAAGTATTCATAGTTCATTCATTTCTTAGGAAACGAGGAAACCAAAATTCAGGAAATGGACTGTGTATATTACAACTGGCAATATTTACTGTGCTCTTGGAAACCTGGCGTGGGTGCCCATTTGGTTACCAATTACCAATTGTTTTACTGGTAAGTATTTTTATAATGAGAATTCTATATTAAAATATAAAATTAATTTATAGTATGAGTTAGTGTATTTTTACTAAATTAAATTTATTTTTTTTCAGAGTTGCATTTATGATGAAGGTAGCTTATAATTATTGGGGTTTTCAATGGGAATAAGTAAGTTTAGGCTGTAGCTACTGGAAGTCACTCTATGGGTGATATAAGGAATGCAACACTGTTTCTATACTGAATTAAATTTTGTATCCTTTAGATATGTAAGATTAGAACCTAAAAAGTTTTGGCATATTTTATACTCTCTTCTTTTTAAAAACAGGTACCTATTAACACTGGATCCTTTTTCTGACTTCCCTATCTTTTTAAACTGTCACTGAGGCTTTTAAACTCAGAGCCATCTGAATCTTCTATCTCCTTCATTCCTTCATTGTTTAATGACAACATTGTTCACTGCATTCTGACACTCCTTTCCAAGATTGCACATCTGTTCTTCACTTCCCGTCTCTACTATGAGAACTCTACTGTAGGCTTACCTCTATTCCACAACTGGATGACTTCTATAGTTTCCCAAATGATGGTCTCTGCTTCCAGTCTCTTCCCTTCTTATTCATCCTGCACACTGGAGCCAGATTTATCTTCTTATATTGCTATTTTCATATATCAAAAACTTCCAGTGGCTATTCATTGCCTCCAGGATAAAAATCTAGTCTGGCATTCAAATGTCTGCCTCACTGTATTACTGCTTTTCCAACATTACCTTCTACTATCACCAGTATGAGTGTTCCACTCCATTTAGACCCATCTCTACATTTTTTTCTCACCCATGTTACGATCTTTTATGCCTTTGTGTGCATTACTATCTGCAATGCCCTCTGGCTTTTTCAGTAATTCTTACCCATCTCCCAAGGCCCATCTGGTATTCAATTTCATTAACTCTTTACTGATCACATCAACTTCTGTTCAGTTTTTCTCTGAACTATTACTTATTTTAGCTCTTAATTCCTTGTCTGGATGGCATTTAAATTTTTAAGCGATTAGTGGGCATGAACTAACTGTTTCTTACATTTCTTTTCACTCTCTGTGCCGTGCTATGCCTATTGTAGATCATCACCAAATATTCATTAAATGAGAGTATTGGTACATTGATAAATATGTATCAGAATTTATGCATTTATTAAATAACGTTAAAAAAGCCAGAGAGGACAAAGTGTTACTTTTTGTGTTTCAGGCCCAAATTATCGTGGTTTTTTTCTTTAGACAGATCCCAAGATATAAGTGATAAGGTATAAGCTATTGAGAATACTGAGAACTGGGTTCTAATGCCTGCTCTGGCATCATTGAGTTTGGTGGTCTTGGGCAAGCCATTTTCCTTTCCGGGGTTTCTTCATCTGGGATTGGCTGGGTCAATTCCTACAGTCTAATTTATTTGTTCATTAATTCAACAAATATTAAGAAATTATTAAATGCCAGGCACTGTTCTAGATAAAAAGGCTGAAAGTATGAGTAAGACAAAGTCTCTGCCCTTTTATACATTGTAGTTCATATTTTTCTTTAAAGATTTTATTTATTTATTTGACAGAGAGATCACAAGCAGGCAGAGAGGCAGGCAGAGAGAGGGGGGGAGCAGGCTCCCTGCTGAGCAGAGAGCCCAATGCGGGCCTCGATCCCAGGACCCTGAGATCACCACCTGAGGCAGGGGCTTTAACCCACTGAGCCACCCAGGTGTCCCCATTGTAGTTTATATTTAACTTAGCTTTATCCTCCCTCATCTTAGTAGTGAGGGATAAATACTGACATCTTAAAAACTGAAAAATAAAGGTGCCATGAGGCTTCTCACTGGCACATAGTAAATCTGGGTAAAGTCAAGCCTAAAACTTAAATCTCCCAAACATAATCAGGTGGACTAACCAAGAGACTATAACTTTGCAAACTGTGCCCAAAGTAAAATAAAGTAAATACTTGACTACTTGAAAAGGGAAATTAAAGCTTAAAAAATAAAGTATATTTCACTATCATAAAGTTCTTTTATCACCCCCCTCATGCAAATACATAACAACTTGGGATAAAAAACAAACAATGGAAACAAACTAAATATTTGGCATAAAGTGAATTCAGTAAGGTCTGTCTATTTGTATCAGCACTTGATCAGCTGCTAGATTGACCTAATTTCAAAAGGGATTTTGGCTGCTTTTACAGATGTCACAGGTTGCATTGCAAAATATGATTTAGGAAAATAAACCAGGCATTCGTGTTTTGAAAATCAGTAGGGAAATCCACCCCAATTCCCATTAGCTTTATTACTGGAAAGAGATTAACTTTCAATGATGGCAACATTTCTTGTCAAAGAGACTGGGAAATTAGATATTTACTTGCCAGGCAGCTCTTTTTCTTTTTGACTCCTCTGTTGGCTTTTCTGAGGCTTATCTCTTAATGTGTATTATATCTTCAGAGGGCTTTTTTCTAATATAAGTTCTCCGGTACAATATTAAAAAAGCAGTATCACCCAACATTATATATATATAAACCCCAAGTTTTCTTAATAGAAATCTTACTCTTTGATTCATAAATCCTGTGGGCAAGTCAACATAACCTAAATAGGTGAGTAAGAATCCTTGCCTTATCTTTGATATTTTGTAAAGACTCCCATCAGATTGTAATCTCCGTGAAATTATGGACTATGCTTTCTTTATTATTGTATCCCTAGCGCATAGCATAAGATTTGGCACAGAGTTGGTACACAATAAATATTGCATGTTATTAAATTATTTTTTATTCACTTGGTATCTTAAGATAATTGAAAACTGAATACCATGATACTTTAAGATATTGGTAAGCACAATTCTTACAATACCTCTTTTTACAGGTTTGAGGGTTTGAAGCGCGCTGTACAGTGCCCTGATTACATCAAGGTTAATGGAAAAAATACAGGATGCAGGTTTCCTCATTTGGAGTCATCAGACTATAAAGATTTCTATATCTGTGTTAATGGGTCATCAGAATCCCATCCTATCCAACCCAGCTATTTTATTTTTCAGCTTCAAAACATAGGTGAGTTAAACAACTTCACGGTGTTTCTAGTTTAGGCCATTTACAACCACATGGAAGAGAAGAGATGGAGACAAAGATAAAGAGAAACTTATGGAAATGCAAAGCCTGAAAAATGAGGGCCAAGAGAGCATATGAAGAAGCTCTTATTAAATATAAAAGTACAGGAATAAGGAATTGAATGAAGAAATTTTTTTTAATTTTTCTTTAGAATTTATAATTTATTCCTCAACTTCGAAGAGTTGGCCTGCTATATTTTTATCTAGGTTAGTGATGGAGTAATTATAGAACCCCTTATTCCCACATCTCAAAGGGCAAATAGTTGGATATTCTGAGTCGGAGTTCTTAGTTCTAGAGTTACAATAATGTCAGGTTTTAGAGTGAGCCATACCTGGATCTGAATCTTAGATTTACCATTTTCTAGCTGTATGACTTTGGGCAAGTTACTTTTAATATCTGTTTCAATTTCCTTACCAGTAAAATGAGGATAATAGAGGACACTTCATAAGTTTATTGTGAGACGTGAGTCAGGTTTTTTTGTTGTTTTTTTAAAGATTTTATTTGAGAACGAGAGAGCGAGCAAGAGATAGCATGAGCAGAGTGGTGGGGGAAAGGGAGGAAGGAGAAACAGACTCCCTTGCTGAGCAGGGAGCCCAATAAGGGGCTTGATCTCGGGACCCTGGCATCATGACCTGAGCTGAAGGCAGATGCTTAACCGACTGAGCCATGTGGACACCCCCGAGTGAGTTTCTGTTGTGACACCCCTGCTCAGTGCCTGCCACATCGTAAGGTCTAAATGAGAGTTAGCTATTGATAAAAATAGTGATAGTAATGGTTGTGGCAGTTGGGCCTAATGCTACCCAAATGGAAAAATGACTGTAATGATTTGGATCTTCTAACTTTTCTTTTGGGTTTAAATATTTGTCAATATATGACTTTTCAAAATTTAGTTTCCAAAATAACCAAGTTTCTCAATAAACTAATCTTGTTTGGCAAGCAACTTTGATTTTAATTCACATCAGAGAGATTAGTCTTGACCTCCCCAATTTATCTTAGAGGCTTCTCTTACTAGGTGTCCCTAGCTTTTGATAAGAGCTACTACTAAACTTAATGACCTTCATGTTGAAATGGCTTCCTTTTGCTTTTCAGTTAAACCTTTGCCACCAGAGTACCTTAGTCTTACTGTAAAGAATTCAGAGGAAATTAGCCTGAGATGGAGCATGCCTAAAGGACCCATTCCAGCCAAATGTTTCATTTATGAAATTGAATTCACCGAAGATGACACTACCTGGGTGGTACGAACATTGCATTTGTTTGGAAAAAATGTAAACATAGTTTTTAATTTTTTTTAAATATAAACTTTTGAATAAAATAAGCAAATATGAGAACCAAAATCAGTTGCTATCCATATGAGGAATAGAATATGATATGTATCTTAGTATAATTTCTGGAAAATAATATAATGTAGGGGGCAAAAGAAAGATGCTTGCTTGTAGTCTGAAAGCATAATCAGTCATACCAATTTTAAAGCTATATTAAGACTTTAGAGATAATGTAGTCATTTGTTTCTAATATTGTGCCAATAAATTAAGGTTGCCAAGTGCAAGTATGAGATGGGTTATGATGAGGCCTTAGGTGAAAAGAAAAGAAAGGAAAACAACCCAAACAAAAAAAAAAACTGCTTCTTGAGGAACAAGCATCATGTCAGAATTGGACTGACAGGGCTACTCGAATGGCTTGGAGTGCAGGAGAGGGGCTGACAGAGGAAGTACGCAGTGATTGTAAGACTCATTACCCCCCAGCAACAACAATGTGATGATGCCTTTAGCCCTACATTGTTATATGTTAATTTTATTCATTGGTTTCCAACTTAGAAAGTGGTGGAGACGGGTAGCTGAGCCATTAGTTCTAATCAATTAATTTCATGTAGGGATGACAAAACTGGGAGTTAAATTGATTTATATGTCCCAAGGAAGTGCATTGACTTACAATTGTTCAGCTGTTCCCAGTCTACTACATTATGCTGGTTCCCAAGAAAAGTTACAACAAAATAGAAGGTGTTATTTTGGATGAGTGATACTGTTCAGTTTTTTGGAATGCAAAACTAAAGCAATTTCTTCAGTGATTTTTTTTTCCCTTTGAGATCATCTATCCTTATGTATTCTCATATCTGAAGAAGTTTCATGCTAAGCCCTGAGCACTATTATGCAGCTTTTATGACAGTTAACCAAAATAAGGAGGAAAAAAAAAAAGACTTTATGTGTATGAACTCTGTAGTTTCCATAGAAATAACATTCACATGATGGCTCGTTTTGCTAACTCAGTATCTGTAGCATATTCCAGTTTATGTAATCTGAGAAATTTGATACTACTGCAAATGCTGGGTATCGTAAACACTAAAGCTATGTAGGCATTTTGCTCTGTCACACATGCCTTTACTACCAGTGATCCAGTATCAGTATAGAAAAGTTTTATAATACAGGTAAGAAAAAAGAAGAAAAAAATGAAAAAAAAAACCCCACTGTACAGAGAGATAATTACTGTTAAGATTTGGTATATAGCTTTGTAGTCATTTGATATGTATATTTCATGTAATAAAATCCACTACAAAAATGACAAATCAAATGAGATCTATCCAGCTGCAATTAGATCAAATAATAGCATGTTATTTTTTACTTGGCTTTCAGACTACCACAGTTGAAAATGAGATACAAATCACAAGAACATCAAATGAAAGTCAAAAATTATGCTTTTTGGTGAGAAGTAAAGTAAATATGTATTGCTCAGATGATGGAATCTGGAGTGAGTGGAGTGATGAACAATGCTGGAAAGGTAAGAGATAAGGGCGGTAACTAAATAGCTATGTGCTAGCAAATTTACTTTCTTTCAGTGTATTTTGTAAAAATGGAAATCAAAATGCAGAAGATAAATTAGCAAGTACCTCAAACATAGATTCATGGAAAAGAAAATTAAGTTCCAGTTTTATGAAAGTGCATTACTGATTTTAAAGCTTAATTTTATAACTCCTGTAATAAATGAATTCTATTTTAGCTAACTTGAGCACGCAAGGTATGATTCTCTCTTTCTTCCCAATTTTCTACATAATTTGTCCTTTATTATATTCTTTCTCCTTCTGAAACAACCAGTTCACTTTAGGATAAAATTACTTTCTTCTCCCTCAACAAAAAATGCATCTCCAGTCCTCATAACTTCTCTTACCAAAAATACATATCCTACTTTCCTTGCATACAGAGATGTTTTCCTTATTATTTCTAGCAGCTTTAATTACATAGATTAATTAGAATTCTTAATCCTTAGAAATCTTAATTTATAGTGAAACTAAGAAGCAGTTGTGAACTATATATTATGCTAACATTCTTTAGATTGGAAAATTTATGACTACATTTCATAATTTCTAGAAACATATGTTTCTTCACAATATAGTCTTTCAGTATAACATAAGACATGCTTACAACAGACCCAAATATCCTACTTTCTTTGTAATAGTGTTTAAAAAACAAAATTCAACTGTGTAAATTTGAAGATCTAATTGGCTTTATGTAAAATTTATAAACTCAGCAGCATCCCATTTAGCAAATAGGAAGGATCTCTGAGGAGCTGTATGAAATGGAAGGCTTTTATAGGCAGAAGGGATTATTTTAGGAAAGGTCACCTTCTTTTACAGGATGAAAGGAGTCAGGGGTCTACCAGGGAGATTACCTCACTAGTACTGATCAGGTAATTCCAGACACTTGATAAAGGTCATGTCCCTGGCACAATGTTGAAACTGTAATTAAGTTAGATATTAAGTCTTAGTTTGCAGGTGTGGAGCTTAGCACAAGGGACTCCATTTTGAACCTATTATCTTTTTCTTTTAGCAATAGGAAGAAAAAAATAGATAAACCTGTGTTCAGTAATTAATGTTTAGTATTTTATCTTATTTAAAAATGACTTTTTTCTTTTTTTAAAAAGAATATTTTATTTATTTGTGAGAGAGAGAGCATGAGTAGGAGAAGGGGCAGAAGGAGAAGCAGACTCCCCACTGAGTAGGGAGCCAGATGTGGGGCTAGATGCAGGGCTGGATGCGGAGCTCGATCCCAGGACTCTGGATCATGACCTGTGCTGAAGGCAGACACTTAAGGACTGAGCCACCCAGGCGCCCCCAAAAATGACCTTTGTTTATTACTATATTATGGATATTTAGAACTATCCTTCATTTAACTTAACTTAGCAAAACTTTAAGGTTTTAGGTTACCAAAAAGAATTGGGGAAACAAAAAATTTCACCTAAAAAACTCTTATTTCATAAACATCTATCTAATTCACTTGTTCTCAAAAATTATGTTTTGGTTACTCACAAAAACTTGATGAGACATTAAACAAGGTCAACAGTCATCTCAAACTATTTTTTCATGTTGACAAATTTTGTAAGAGATAACGTGAACTCTTTGGACCTTTAATAAGCCTTGGTAGAATAAAAGAATTATGTTTAATCTTGGTAACTCTAAAAACATGCCTGTTTTATTTGTTTGTTTCTTTATTAAAGATTTTATTTATTTGTTTGGCAGAGAGAGATCACAAGTAGGCAGACAGGCAGGCAGAGAGAGAGAGGGGGAAGCAGGCTCCCTGCTGAGCAGAGAGCCCGATGCGGGGCTCGATCCCAGGACCCTGAGATCATGACCTGAGCCGAAGGCAGAGGCTTTAACCCACTGAGCCACCCAGGTGCCCCGACATGCCTGTTTTAATTAAACCAACAAACTTAAAGTAGTTTTAATACCCAGTATTTTCCCAGATCATGTAAACCTGAAATTCGTTTGGGTTAGTTTCTTATTGTATTTCTGGGAATTCAGTTTATATAAATGCTTAATTTTCTTCAAGTCGGTTAAATAGAATTCTTTTACAAATTAATTTTGTCAGTACTACCCATAGGCAGAAAAATACCTTGCAATACATATATATAAACACACACAAACAGGGATGCCTGGGTGGCTCAGTTGGTTAAGCTTCTAACTTCTGCTCAGGTCATGACCTCAGGGCCCTGGAATGGAGCCCCAGTAGGGCTCCCAGCTCAGCATGGAGTCTGCTTATCCCTTTCCCTCTGCCCTTCCCCCTGCACGCGTGCATGTTTGTGTGTGTGTGTGTGTGCTTGTGTGCGTGTACTCTCTTTGTTTCAAATAAATGAATAAAATGTTAAAAAATAAATACCTATAAATATACAGACAGAGAACTTATAGCTTCCATTTTAAAAATCACTGCCATTGAATCAGGTACAACAATACAAATTAATATTTGGGAGAGGCATTCATGTAAGTTTCAAATGAACTTTTCCTTTTGAGTTCTTCTGGTAAGAATTACCTCCCTAGGGCGCCTGGGTGGCTCAGTTGGTTGAGCGACTGCCTTCTGCTCGGGTCATGATCTTGGAGTCCCAAGATCGAGTCCCGCATCGGGCTCCCAGCTCCATGGGGAGTCCGCTTCTCCCTCTGACCTTCTCCCTTCTCATGCTCTCTCTCACTCTCTCTCTTTCCTAATAAATAAATAAATAAAATCTTTAAAAAAAAAAAAAAAAAGAATTACCTCCCTAAAGTTTGTACTTTAAAGAGATGACCTAGATAAAAGTTAACATTTATGTCTACAAGACACAGGGAAAGAATGCATGTTTCTTCAACAAGGACTTTGGTTTCCTAAGACCAGAATTTTTACAATATTTACAAGCCTTTAGAAATAAAGAGGGGAGGTTTGGGGAATGATAAAAAGGAATAAGTGAACTTTAAACTACCGCTACAGCTGCATTTCTAGTTCTGTAAAGATTTATAAGATAAAGACAGTTACTCTTATTTTCTCCAAGAACTGGATTGCAGCCTAAATGATATCAGAGGTTGATCCACCCATTCAAGTACCTTATCTTCAATTTGCTTTTTTATACCATGGATCTTTGGAATGTTTTAGTAAATCCTTTTGCAAAGGCCTCAGAAGGTTTTTCTTGTGCATAATTTCATTTTGGTTTAGGGAAGGAAGCCTAAAAAAAATTTCTTTCAGGCTCTATATACCAGCTTTCAGTTTCTGACCAACTTCTGACCATAGAACTACTAAAAAATCCTTTAGACAATCTTGTCAGTTTTCAGCTGGGACAAACAGTATTTCTGGCAGTACTTAACACCCCCCACTTGGGTGTAAGAGGGGCCCCAAAGAGGATGCAAAGGATATTACCTTCTCAAGATTCAGAGTCATTCCCAAAGATAGCCAAAGGAAAGAATCACTACCTGTATGTCCCAGGCAGCAGGAATCGAAGCTTGGTTTGTAGG
>CM052801.1:73771542-73798364 GCA_028533885.1 Nasua narica | reverse complement strand
AATAAGTCAGTCAGAGAAAGACAATTATCACATGATCGCTCTGATATGAAGAATTTGAGAGGCAGGGCAGGGGGTTATGGGGGGGTGGGGAAGAGAAATGAAACAAGATGGGATGGGGAAGGAGACAAACCATAAGAGACTCCTAAACTCACAAAGTAAACTAAGGGTTCCTGGGAGGTGGGGGGGTAGGGATATGGACATTGGGGAGGGTATGTGCTATGGCAAATGCTGTGAAATGTGTAAGCCTGATGATTCACAGACTTGTACCCTGGGGTAAATAATACATTATATGTTAATAAAAAAATTAAAAAAAAAAAAAGAACTCAAATGAGAAATAAAAAAAAGGATAAAAGAAAACAGAAATACAACATACCAAAATTTATGAGGTAGAACAAAAGCAATTACCATAGCAATACCCATAGCCCCAAACCCAGTGTACGATCAGTTGTGCCTTTTGTATGCTTATAAATGCCTTTTGTATGCTTAATTTAGTTTATAGATGACAAACAATGAAAATGATGTGGAATTTGACAAATATAATGACAAACCAAAAAAAAAAAAAAATCAAGAAGAAATGATAAACAGCCCAATAATATTAAGCAGACTTCAACAAGCATTTTATAAAACAGTATAGCCAAAAATTATATTAAGAAGTCCTCAACCTCATTATTAATAATAGAAGTGCAAATTTTTAAAAAAGGATGTGCCATTACATAAACATCAGAATAGGAAGAATTATAAAAACTGACAATGTCAAGTGTGGGTGTTTATATAGAGTAACTAAAATTCATATATTGCTGGCAGGATTGTTAAAAGTTACATTTTGGGGAAAAAAAAGACTGTATGCTTTCATAAAATATTTACCATGTGACACAAAGACTGCTCCCAGATATTTATTTAGGAGTAAAGAAAACATATCTCCACACAAAAATAGTTGCATTTGAATTTCTGTTCATTACAACTTTATAATAACCAAATGCAGGAAACAACTCAAATGTCCACTGATCAATGAATGGATAAACAAAATGTTCATGCAAACAAAGGAAAAGTACTTAAAAATACAAAGGAACAAAATGCTAATACACAGAACTACATGAATGAATCTCAAAACCATTAAACTAAG
The DNA here is from genome assembly GCA_028533885.1 of Nasua narica. Classification (NCBI taxonomy): domain Eukaryota; kingdom Metazoa; phylum Chordata; class Mammalia; order Carnivora; family Procyonidae; genus Nasua; species Nasua narica. The sequence goes on along the minus strand of CM052801.1, from coordinate 73,797,241 downwards.
TGAAAGAGACCAGATATAAAAGACTCCATGTTCAGTGATTTCATTAAGATGACATTATGAAAAAGATGAAATGATAGGGACAGGAAACAATGGGTGGATGCCAAAGGTTAGTGATGGAGAAAGGAGTTTGAGTACAAATGGTCATGAGGAAAATTCTTGTGATAATGAAATTATTCCATATCTTAACTGTGATGGAATTTACATGGGTGGAAATATTTTCAAGTCTTAGCTAAATGCACACTGTAAATGGATACATTTTATTCTATGCGAACTAAAATAAAGTTTATTTTTAAACAAACAAAAAGTTTTAAACAAAAACAAAAAGATAAAACTAGTTTATTTCATATTGTGTTTTATTTTTTGTTTTTTTATTTCAGTTCCAGTATAGTTAACATACAATGTTATATTAGCTTCAGATGTACAATGTAGTGATTCAACATTTCTATATATTACTCAATGCTCGTCCTGGAAAGTGTACTCTTTAATCCCCATCACCTATTTCACCCATTCCCCCACACCCCTCTTCTCTGGTAACCATCAGTTTTTTCTCCATAGTTAAGAGTCTGTTTCTTGGTTTCTCTCTCTCTTTTTCCTTTGCTTATTTGTTTTGTTTCTTAAATTCCACATATGAGTGAAATCATATGGTGTCTGGCTTTCTCCAACTGACTTATTTTGCTTAGAATATGCTCTTTAGTTTTATCCATGTTGTTGCAGATGGCAAAATTTCATTCTTTTTTATGGCCGAATAATATTCCAGTGTGTGTGGTGTGTGTGTGTGTGTGTGTGTGTGTGTGTGTGTGTGTGTAAAATATCTTCTTTATCCATTCCTCTATCAATGGAATGGGCTGCTTCCATATCCTGCCTATTGTAAATAATGTTGCAATAAACACAGATGTACCTGTATCCCTCTGAATTAGTGTTTTTGTATTATTTGGGTAAATACTCAATAGTGTGATTACTGGATCATAGGGTAGATCTATTTTTAACTTTTTGAGGACCCTCCATACTGTTTTTCATAGTGGCTGCACCAGCTTATATTCCCCCTAACAGTAAAAACTAGTTTATTTTTAAAGTTTATTTTTAAACAAACAAAAACTGCTAGAGAAGATAAAACTACATAAAAAACATTCTTATCTCAAATGCTATTTAATTAGCAATGAAGCATTCACTTTAAGTAAATAAAAATGTATCTTGAAAGAGAAAAAAGATAACCATACCTGTTCATCAAAGACATAATTAAGATTTAAAAAGACATAGATACAGTGTGGGAGAAAATAGTTGCAAAACATAACTGTCAGGATGACCTAACGAAAAATTCTCTCCTGTGTGAAAACAATTTGAAAACTTGGAAAAAATGTCAGAATCAATATTTTTAGAACTCTGTAAATTAATTAAAAACTTGCAGCAATCCAGGGAGAATTTATTCAAGAAATCTTGATGATGGGGCGCCTGAGTGGCTCAGTGGGTGAAAGCCTCTGCCTTCGGCTCAGGTCATGATCTCAGGGTCCTGGGATAGAGCCCCGCATCGGGCTCTTTGCTCAGCAGGGAGCCTGCTTCCCCCCTCTCTCTGCCTGCCTCTCTGCCTACTTGTGATCTCTCTCTGTCAAATAAATAAATAAAATATTTTTTTTAAAAAAAAGAAATCTTGATGAAAACAATGCGTTTTGATGTTTGTTGCCTTGCACTATTCCTGTCCCTCTCTCTCTCAACCTCCATGATACCTAGGAAGCGAACAGCTAGTGATCGTAGTGGAAATCAGCAGCCTGGCAGCCAACACAGAGGAAGAACAGGATTAGAGGTTCTTCATAACCTCATTCTTACAGATGTGTTATCACTTTACATAACTGGTAGTTCCCCAGAACACCACAGTTTCAGACTATCTTCATTTGTTTTGACTCAAAGCTCACCTAATTCAAAAAATCTTTACCCCAGGGAATTTTGATGAAATCATTTAGAGGTAGTTGTTTGAATTTCAGGCTTCCTGAAGAGGTGGATAAGAGTTGGGGCAAATGATAGACTAACCAACAACCTGAAAAGGAAAAGCTGGGGAAAGAGATATCTAACAGAGGATTTGAAAAGCTCTGACATACCCCTGTGAGTCCAGAATGCCACAAGCATGTATAGGACTCTGCACACACTCAGAGACCTAAACTCTCTGTCTGCTTGACCTCAAACCTCTACACAAGTAATAAGTAAAGGCTCAGGTACAGTTGTCAGTTACCTGGCTAAGTGTTGTAGGTATACCCCAACACACACACACACGCACACACAAAACCCTTCAGCAAATATTAGGAGACTGCTTGGTTCTAGGTGTTTGAGGAAATCTCTATTGATTCATCAGCTTATAAGTGAGCTAAATAAATGGAGATTTCAGTGACTATACACAACAAAGAACAAAACCTTTACAGAATTAACTTCGTAAAATAAATAAGGAACAATCAGCAATAATATTAAAGTCACAACAAAAACAAACACTAGGCAGGGGCAGGAAACTGATTTCCAGAGTTAATGCATTATATTAACTAAAATGTCTAATTTTGAAAAAAATTATGACATATGTTAAGAAAAAGGAAAGTATAGTACATATACAGGAAGAGAAGAAATCATAGCAACTACCCCTGAGGAACTAAACGTTGAACCTACTAGACAAAAATTTTAACTCATCTATTTTAAGTATGACCAAAGAACTAAGGAAAACCTGGGGCGCCTGGGTGGCTCAGTTGGTTGAGCGACTGCCTTTGGCTCAGGTCATGATCCCGGAGACCCGGGATCGAGTCCCACATCGGGCTCCCAGCTTCAAGAGGAGTCAGTCCGCTTCTCACTCTGACCTTTCCCTTCTCGTGCTCTCTCTCTCTCTCTCTCTCTAATAAATAAATAAATAAAATCTTTAAAAAAAAAAAAGAACTAAGGAAAACCATGTTTTAAAAACTAAAGAAAAAGTATGAGACTATTGTCCCATCAAACAGATACAATAAATAATGAGATCGAGATGATTTTTAAAAAGCATCAAAAGAAATTTAGGAGTTGAAAAATACAATAACTGGAATGAGAAATTCACTAAAGGGGTTCAACAGCAGATCTGAGCTGTCAAAAGCAAGAATCAGTGAACTTCAAGAAGAAAGTAAGAGGTGGGGCACCTGGATGGCTCAGTGGGTTAAAACCTCTGCCTTCGGCTCAGGTCATTATCTCAGCGTCCTGGGATTGAGCCCCACATCGGGATCTCTGCTTGGCGGGGAGCCTGCTTCCCCCTCTCTCTTTGCCTGCCTCTCTGCCTACTTGTGATCTCTCTCTCTCTCTCTCTGTGTCAAATAAATAAATAAATAAATAAATTAATTAATTACTAAAAAGAAAGTAGGAGGACTCACACTTCCTGATTTTGAAACTTGCTGTAAACCTAAGCAAATCAAGATAATGTGTTCCTGGCATAAGGAAAGACATAGAGATTCATGGAACAGAATTGAAAGTAGGGAAATAAACCTTATGTTGAAGGTCAACTGAATTTCAATAAAGGAGTCAAAATAATGCAATGGGGAAAGAATAGTCTTGTCAACAAATGATGCCAAAACAAATGGATGTCAACATGCAAAAAAATGAAGATAAACCAGCACGTATAAAAATTAATTCAGAATTAATCATAGATGTAAAGGTAAAAATCTTACTAGAAAACATGAGCCTGAAACTTCGTGACCTTAGATGTGACACCAAAATTACAAGTGATAAGTGACTGATTTTTTTTTAATATTTTATTTATTTATTTGACAGAGAGAGATCACAAGTAGGCAGAGAAGCAGGCAGAGAGGGGTGGGGAAGCGGGCTCCCTGCTGAGCAGAGAGCAGGATGTGGGGCTCGATCCCAGGACCCTGAGATCATGACCTGAGCCTAAGGCAGAGGCCTTATCCCACTGAGCCACCCAGGCGCCCCATGTGACTGATGTTTTGATTTCATCAACTTAAAAACTGTGTTTCAAAAGACTGTCAAAATAGTGACAAGCTAACCCATAAAATGGGGGAAAATTTACAAATCATACACCTTATAAGTTTTTGTTTGAACACCTATTTTCAATTGTCTTGAGGATATACAAATATATAAAACACACTTATAACTCCATCATAAAATGATAAATGACTCAATTTTAAAATCAGCAAAAGACTCAAATGGACATTTCTCTAAAGAAGATATACAAATGGCCAGCAAGTGCTTGAATATATGTTCAAAATCATTAGCCATTAGGAAAATGCTAATCGAAACTACAATGAAATCCCACTCCACAACCACTAAGATGGTTAGGCTCAAAAGGACAAATAATAACAATTATTGGTGAGAATGTGGAGAAATTAAAATCTTCAAACATTGCAGAAGGAATGAAAGGTGGTGCAGTAACTTTGGAAAAGAGTTTGGCAGTTCCTCAAAAAGGTCTTAACATTACCATATGACTGAGCAATTCTATTCCCAAGTATATAACTAAGAGAACTGAAAACACGCATTCAAACAAAAACATGCTGATGAATGTTCATAGCCTCATTACTCATAATAAAGAAATAGTGGAGGGGTGCCTCAGTGGCTCAATCGGTTAAGCATTTGGACATAGTTGGCTCAGGTCATGATCCCAGGCTCCTGGGATCAAGCCCCACATCAGGCTCCCTGTTCAGCGGGGAGCCTGCTTCTCCCTCTCCTGCTCCCCCTACTTGTGCTGTCTTTCTCTCACCCCCTCTCCTTTTCTTTCTCTCTCTCTCTCTCTCTCAAAAATAAATGAAATCTTTAAAAAAATAAATAGTGGAAACAACATAAACACCCATGGACTGAAGAATGGATAAACAAAATATGTATATTCATCATACAATGGAATACTATTCAGGCATGAAAAGGAATGAAGTGGTGATTCACGCCACAACACAGTAAAACTTTAAAATGTTATACCTAGTAAAGGAAGCCAGATACAGAAAGCCACTTATTAGATGATTCCATTTATATGAAATGTCTATAATAAGCAAACCTATAGAGACAGAATATAGACTAATGGTTGCCTGGGTCTGAAAGAAGGGTTGGAGAAAGAATGGGGAATGACTGCTAATAGATACAAGGTTATTTCTGGAGTGATGAAAATTAAGTTCTAAATTTTAAGTTACATCATGGTTACAGACAGCATAAATATACTAAGAAACATTAAATTGTACACTTTAAATGGGTGTACATAAATCCTGAATAAATTATATCTTAATATAACTTAAGTGTTTGATATATTTAAAACTTGTTTTAAAATAAGGGATGCCTGGGTGGCTCAGTTGCTTGAGTGGCTGCCTTCGGCTCAGGTCATGGTCGCGGCATCCTGGGATCGAGTCCTGCATTGGGCTCCTTGCTCAGTGGGGAGCCTGCTCCTCTCTCTGCCTCTGCCTGCCTCTCTGCCTGCTTGGTTCTCTCTCTGTTAAAATAAAATAAATAATAAAAAAATAATAAAATAAAATAATTAGAGAAGTGCATATCTATAGAAACAGCATAGACTTAAAATATAAAGGAGTAGTATGAACAACTTTAGGCCAAAATCTTGACCTTTTAGATTGAGTGGTTAATTACCTAGAAAAATATAACCCACTAAAACTGACTAATGATGATATAGAAAGACTGAATAATTCATAATTTCTGAAGATTTAAAATAGCAGTTTAAATTCTTCTCACAAAGTAAATGCTAATCTTAGATGATTTATGGGTGTCATACCTTTTCAAGTGAGAATGAATTATTCAAATATTATTTGAAACCTTCCAGAGACCAGAAGATAAACAACACAGTGTTAATTTATTTTTGATTTTAAAATAACAGTATGAGTAAGGGAATTTTTTGACAAATCTTACCCATAAATCACAGATACAAAGATTTTTTTTAAAGGTTTTATTTATTCATTTAACAGAGAGAGAGAGCACAGGTAGGGGGAGTGGCAGGCAGAGGGAGAGGGAGAAGCAGGTTCCCCAGTGAACAGGAAATCTGACATGGGGCTCAATCCCAGGACCCTGGGATTATGACTTGAGCCAAAGGCAGACACTTAACTGACTGAACAACTCAGGGGCCCCAATACAAAGAGTCTTTAAAAAAGCAAACAGAAACCAGGAATGTGTAAAAATAATAATACTTTATTAATGTTACAATGATCTCAGGAAAAGAATTATATAATGCATTTCAACTTTTTAATACATTAAAAGAACAAATATATATAACAATCTCGATAGATAAAATTTGGGGGGTAACCTGGGTGGCTCAGGTGGTTAAGCCTCTGACTCTTGGTTTCAGCTCAGGTCATGATCTCAGGGTCCTGGGATTAAACCTGATGTTGGGCTCCATGATTAGCAGGGAGTCCGCTTGAGGATTCTCTCTCCATCTCCCTCCACTCCTACCCCCTTGCATTCTCTCTCTCAAATAAATGAATAAATCTTTTTTTAAAATAGATGATTTTCTTGAAAAATTCAAAATAAAAAAATTAAATCTTACCAAAGATAAATATATGGAATTTTGCTAACCTGTTAAAGGGTATCAACTGAAAAATATAGCAAATATCAGTGGTTTTTTTTTAAGATTTGATTTATTTATTTGTCAGGGATTGAAAGAGAGAGAGAGAGAGAGTAAAGCAAGGGGAGCAGCAGGCAAAGGGAGAAGCAGGCTCCCTGCTGAGCAAGGAGCCCAATGTGGGACTTGATCCTAGAACCCTGCGTTCATGACCTGAGCTGAAGGCAGAGGCTTAACCCACTGAGCCACCCAGATCCCAGCAAATATCATTCTTAATAGTTAAATGTTAGAAGCATTTCACTTAAAATCAAGAAAAAAACAATGATATCCATCATTGCCATCCATTATTACACTTCCATTTAATAATGTACTGTAGTTAACTAGATGGAACAGAAAGGCAAGAGCGAGAAATAAAAGGTATGAAGTTAAGAAAGAAAAAGTAATACCGCTGTTACCTACTATGCAAAGTCTTGTGAGGAAAAATGTCTGTGTCCTTGAGTCACCAATGGAAGACTAACACCAAAAACTGTACTCTACGCGAATGACAAACTACTATTGATTTAAGACACTGGTATTTAAAAAAAAAAAAAAAAGACACTGATATTTATGGGTGTATTTGTAAGAGAGCAACTTTTACGTTAACAAATAGATTCATTGAAGATATTATTTATAGAGAAAAATTCAAAGAATCTACAACTTACTAAAAATAATAATCATTTAGCAAAGTCGGTGAATGTAAAAATCAATATACAAAAATCAATTTTATATACCAGCAACAAACAGAAAATATAAATTTTAAAACTCCTTTCAATATCAAAAATTAAGGTACATAGGAATAAAGCTAATAAAGTTGTGAAAGATATCTACATATAGAAAATTATTAATGTTATTGAAAAATAATCAAGAAGATCCAAGTAAATGAAACATATCTGCTTGTGGATGGAAGTCTTGACATTATAAATATGTCAATTCTACCAAAATTCATATATAAATTCAACAATATTCTGATAAAAATCCCAACAGAGTTTTTCCGGGAACTTGACAAGCTGATTCTAAAATTTATATGTAACAGAAAAGAGCCAAGAATAACTAAGACACTCCTGAAGAGGAACAAAGAGGAAGTGAAGGAGTAGGAGGAGGAGAAAAATGGAGGAGGGAGAGGAGGAGAAGTCTGGGAGATAAGGATGAAAACTTGCCCTAGCAGCTTTCAAGACTTATCGCAACGCTAGAGAAATAAAGACAGTGTGGTTTTGCCACAGAAATAGACATCAATGGAAAAGAATAGGGAGATCAGAAATACTCGTTCACATATGGAAACAATGTATGTTAGAGTTCAGTGTAAACCATCGGGAAAGGAAAGATGGTTCAATAAGATGTACTGAGAGAAATTTGTTATCCAGTTAGAAAAAATGAGGTTGGGGCTTATATTACAATATAAACATTAATTTAAGATGGATTAAAGCCTTAAATGTGAAAGAGAAAAACTTAAAACTTCTAAAAGGAAATATTAAAAATATTTATAGAACCTTAGAATAGGAAATCATTTCTTAAATAGAACATAAGGGCTAACCATAGAAACATTCCCATAGCTACAATTCCTTATTTCCAAAATTCTATTGTCTAATATTACATAGGATCATAACTGCTTATTTTATTTTCTACTCTTTTGAACTGATAACTACTTGAGGATAGGGACTAAATCTTATTAATTTTATCTTCCCCCTCACCCTGGTATGTGTCAGTTATATCTCTAGGACACATGAGAGAAGAGAGTTTTAGGAAAGATGTTTTACTTTTCCCTTGATTTGGTACTCCAGTGGTTTCCCTTCCCTAACAACTACCCAAGTTTTTCTTTTTTCTCTGTCAGATACATGAAGTGACACACATCTATAACACTATCCTCCTTATCCAAGTCATATTTCCACTACATAGTCTTAATCATTTACTTATTTGTATATTTTTGGTTCATTAGCCATTCCTTCATGTTCTGAATTTCTGGGCTTTCAAAGGGAACAATTAAGTGAAGAATAAAGCCTTATTAATAACTAAGAGAAAAATCTATAAGTGACCTTTCCAGTATTGTTTGTTCAGTTCTAAATTGGATCTCTGGAGGCTAACCTTCAAAAAAGAGATTTTAAGGGTGCAACTAACAATTCAGAATAAGAGGACTATGCCACTGCAGACCAGTCTTAGATCCGGAAGAGACCTTCCATGGGTAATCTGGTCTAATTCCCCTTGCAATGTGATAATTTCTTCTTTCACATTCCTGGCATTTTTCATGAACGAACTCAGCTGTAATCCTTCAAACAATACACTTCTTGTGACAAGAAGCTCACTGTTTCAGAGGAAAGTCTGATCCATTTTTTTGGTCCTAACTAGTTATACTAAATCTAGAAAAGGGAAACAGCCCTCAGGCAATAAGAGCTTGTGCGTATTGTCAAAATTTACATATTTCTGTAGGTGGTTTCCCAAGATATTTTCTTCAGAAAGTTTTTCAACATGACCCCTGGATTGCATAACTAATGACAAACACAGAATGCCCCAAAGCCTGTTGGATATAGAAAAGCAACTAGTTGAAACTAGTCACCATCTTCTATATTTTGCATTCCAGAAATGTTGAGTCATTTGAAAAGGCAGAAGAAATTGAACCATGAAAATTATACACCAGCAGCTCCATAGGGTGTGTCAATATTCAGATTATCCATGAATCAGAGATGAATGCCTGAGTTTGCTTTGGAAAAGAGACTAATCAAGACCCGGAGGCTGAGTGTCAAACAATTTAATTAAAGAATCAAAATATGTCCAGAATAGGAAAGACCACGGAGATCATTTTTCCAGCTGTATTACACAGAACACAAGTTCTACAAGAGATTCTGAATCAGAAGGATTTCAAGGTTAAAATATGTAAAAAACAAAAACAAAACAGAAACTTTAGACTAAAGTCCTCTCTAGAAGATTCTAAAAGACATTAGCATGTTACAGGATCTTGATTGGGAAAAAAAAACAAAAACAAAAACCTATTTAACTTTGTTTAATTTAGTGTGTCTCAAATATATCTAACAGCAACTAAACTTTTTTAGTAACACCTAGAAAAATAATAGTGGACCTCAAATGTACTCCGAGAAATACTAACCTAGTTAATTTTTCTTCCATTTTAAAGATGATGGAGGAAAGATCTAGAAAAGTTTGCAAAATGCTCAAGTCAACAAAACTACTTAGTTGCAGAGCCAGGACCAACAATGCATGTATCATGGCAGCTTACAAGTCTGGAACATTCCTCTGCTCTGCCTTCAGTGTCTCCAAATCCCTGAAGAAGGATAACATTGCAAACACAACCACAAATTGGTTTCTTCGCATTCTCCTTCATACCGTCTGTAAGGAAAATTTTATTACCTATCACAGTAGTTTTTTAACCAGATGAGCAGGGTGCTAAGGGAGATCAGGAAGGGGTGTTGACAGAATTTGTAGAGCAAGGAGAGAGATATTTTTAAAGCATATTAAATGCTAAAGTATACTTTTTAATTTACAAAGAAATAATTCCTAATAACATTTCATGTTTTTAAGATTTATTTATTTATTTAAGAGAAAGAGGGAGAGAGCACTTGCAAGTGGTGGGAGGGGTAGAGGGAGAGAGAGAAATTCTCAAGAAGACTCCCCGCTGAGTGGGGAGGCCAAACTGGGACTCAATTCCAGCACCATGAGATCATGACCAGAGCTGAAATCAAGAGTCCAACGCTAAATACAATGAGCTACCCAGGTGCCCCAATGTTTAATATTTTAAATTACAAAGAGAATATGACAATATGGTTTACCTAAAGTACATATGGATTTTAAAAGTTTGCAAAACATTGACAGTAAGAGTATATAAAGGGGGGGCACCTGGATGGCTCAGTTGGTTAAGTGTCTGCCTTTAGCTCAGGTCATGATCTTGGGATCCTGAGATCAATCCCCGTGTGGGGCTCTCTGCTCAGCAGGGAGTCTGTTTCTCCCTCTGCCCTTCCCCTTACTCATGTTCACTCTCTCTCTCTCTCAAATTTAAAAAAAATAATAATAACAAAAAAAGAATTTATATAAACAGAACATAACCTTTTCTTATATTAGACTATCTGGGGGAAATGACATTTAGTCCCACAGCGAACAAATAGTAGTCATCTAGTTAAGCTAAAGCAGGAGTGGTTGAAGTGTGTTTCAGGCAAAGAGGGTAGTAAATTTTAAGGACTAGAGGCACGAGAAATGGTGCCATGACTGAGGGACTGCCAATAGTTTAGTATGGCTGAAAGAGAGAAAATATGTCTGAAAGAGAGAAACAGGTAGTAGAAGAAGGAAGAAGAACCAAAAGAGTAGGGTGGTGAGGAAGAGAAAAGCAACATAGTAAAGAACTAATGAGGAGCCAGGTGATAAAGGGTCTTGTATCCCATGCAATGGAATTGTTCTTTATCATGACAGCAATAGTAACAAGTTGAAAGGTTTAAGCAGGAAAATCTGTATAATTAGATTTGTATTATAGAAAAATCATTCAGAGGACAAGTCCACACTTTCTCGCAGAAGGAAGTCTATACTGTGTTCAAATTATTCTGGTGCTTAATTTCCATTTTCTTAACCAGCATGGACTTTGTTCTGATTAATCTACAGGGTCTAAAGAGAGATTCTGACAATTGAAATCATCCAGAGCTTATGGTAAAACAGTCCACTCACCAAAAGGGCACAGCTGACTCATAAGCAGTAACATAAATTGTCCAAGTCAGTAAGAATGTCAGTTAAGGTCACCAAGAATATAGTTCACAAGGAAATTCACATTTGATATTTCCATAACAGAGTCAATGAAAACACTATTTTTTAAAAGATTTTATTTATTTATTTGACAGAGAGGGAGAGATCACAAGTAGGCAGAGAGACAGGCAGAGAGAGAGGAGGAAGTAGGCTCCCTGCTGAGCAGAGAGCCCAATGTGGGGCTTGATCCAAGGACCCTGAGATCATGACCTGAGCTGAAGGCAGAGGCTTCACCCACAGAGTCACCCAGGTGCCCCTGAAGACACTATTTTTAAGTTGTGTTAAAGTTTATGATATTCTCGTTGAAAGAAATGAAAATTTTGAATTTTATTTCATAATTTATTCTAACTCATCATTGTTTTAGAATCAATTATCCACCAGGAAATTGTCTCAACTACCCTTATCTCAAGAAGTACATTGAAGAAGCTCTTTACCACAACTTTGAAGATCTTATAATAGCTTTAATGCAGTGATTCTCATGATCGGTGTACCTGAACCAGCACTCATTTTACAAGGAATTATTGCAATGAAAGTGGCCGACTACATTAGAGCCCTTGTCCCACTTAACTATAATTGGACCTACATAATTCCAATATCATACAACTGTTCTCCAGTGCCTTAAATCCTTCAAGTCCCCATAGAAGCACAAATAATAATTATAATAGAAGTATAAATAGAAATAGAAATAAAAATTATACTAATAATGCAATACTTTCTATATCCCAGGTACTGTGCTAGAAACCACATGCATTATCTCATACACATACAAAATCCCATGAGTTAGATAATGTCAATATCCCAATTTGACAGATGAGTAAACTAATCCTTGGAAAGATTAAGTAAACTGCCCCTGGTCAGACAGCTTGTGATCAAAATCAGAATTCGAATCCAGGTCTGTATGAGTGCAAAACCTAATTCAACTCAGCATTTTCTAATATTTCTACTTACCTGTTATATATCACTTACTATATACTTAAAACTGTGCCAGTCAATATATAAGCATCATATCATTTAACCTTCAAACAAATCTACCAAAAGGTAGCATCCATATTTTACAGATGAAGAAATCAAAGCTCAAAATATTTAATTGCCAGTGGTTATACAGATAGAAAGAAGCAGAGGATTCAGATCTAGATTTGTCTGATTCTTCTTTTTTCAATAAAGATTTTATTTATTTGACAGAGAGAGAGAGAGAGAGGGAGAGCACAAGCAGGGGAAGCACCAGGCTGAGGGAGAGGGAGAAGCAGGCTCCCCACTGAGCAGGGAGCCCGATGCGGGGCTAGATCCCAGGACCCTGAGATCATGACCTGAGCCAAAGGCAGACGCTTAACTGACTGAGTCACCCAGGCGCCCCTAGATTTGTCTGATTCTTAAATATGTGTGTTTAACCACAATCTATACCATTAGAATATGATAACATAAACCAGTAGTTCCCTGTTCCCCATGGAACACCATGGCTCTGAGATTTCAAAAGAAGACAGCCATTCATGGTTTCTAAGGTATAAGTCCATTGCTTCAGGTTCTTTTCCACTAACACCTTCGCAGAGATTGGTTGACGGTCATCTGAGAGCTGAGGGAATGGAACTCCAGAATGACCCAGGGATAGCACAGCTGTGAAGACCTGGTATAAAATCCAGCAGGGAAATCTAGGGAATAGAGATCATATGCGAAGCACAGGGATCTTTTTGTCTCTCTCTCTCTCCTGTGGTGGTTCAAGTCTCTGATTCCAAGAATAGCCAAAAAAAAAAAAAAGGGAGAGGGAGGAATTATTCTAAAGAAAACAGCTGCAACATCAAGTTCACCACATCCTAACATCTCAGTTGACTTCAGACTTAAGCCATGAAAGCCTGCTCAGGGCTAATCTTGTGGATTATAAAGTCACATTTCCTCTGTTTTGCCCAGAAGCAAGGGGATGGGCCTCATGAAATTAAATGCCCTTTACTCTGCTGCAAGATACTTACAGTCATGAAGATCAAATAAATACAAATACAGTGTTTCCTAAATATATTCCATAAAGCATGTAAGACACTCTTTGAAAAAAGTTCCACGGACAATTAAATGTTGGGAATGCTGCAATAAGCTCTGTGTCTCAAAGATGGAGTGACCTATAATCACCCAAACTAGGGCACTTCTGAATGCCAGAGGGGATGTTGTTAATAATTACACTGAGACAGCAAGCACATACTGGAAATATCCTGGGTAAATTGAGACCTATGGTTAGTCTGCTATTTAACCCAGAACTTTCCAAATTAGTTTGGCCATAGATCATCTTTTCCCCTTTACAACACCTGTAAACCTCACGAGAGACCATTATTCCACAGAATATAGTTCGGGGAGCACTAAACTTAGAGGTCTTAAGAAAGTCTACTTGAAATACAATTGATCCAATACTTCCCAATCATTTCTTGTCAATGCCCACCTCAGAAGGAAGTGTCAATATATTTGTAGTATAAAAAGGGACATGAATGAGGCTCCTTATAGCTAGAAAAGACTGGCCAGGGAAGAGGGTATTTGAAGGGATTACTACCTCAGCACTCTTATAATCCTCTGATACATATAGAAATCAGGCCTATAGGTCAGTCGTGAAGCTCTGAATAAACAAAAACACACTCACAAATGACCTCTATGTATTTCTCTTCTTTGAAGAACAGTTGCAGATGATTAAGTTAAAAGAAGGCAGTGAAGGAGTTACAAAAAAAATCTTGCCCTTTTAGCCTCTTGACCTATTTTGTTGCTTAGGATTTGGATCAGTGTCAAAAATCTTGAAAATTATGGGAAATGCAACAAATCTCTTGACTGACTCAATCTATCCATCAAGACACTGAAAAAAAAAACCCCATTTCCATAGAAAAACAAACTGTATTAGATATTTCAACATGAATTCTAATATAAGGAATTGGGTCAACAGGCAGTAAAAGGTTGAAAAAGCAAAAAGGGAGCACTGAGGCAACACAATGCCCAGGTCGGGCCTCAGATTTCCGAGGAAGGGGCACTGCCCAGATGATTCTGGCACATCAAAGAGACACAGTGAGGCTGGTTCTGGAGTTCTAAAAGAAGGTGAAGACTTGGTCTATTCACACTTTCCCGACCAATTAACCAGCTACAGATGATTCTAGTCGTTCAGTTGTGGAAGCATTTGGAAGGCAGAAGACTCTGCTTTGTTAGGTCCTGGATTTACAATCAGCTCCAGCAGATAATCCCTACCTGAGACCCTTGCCACTGAATTGAGGTTGGGGCTTTCAGGCAGCTCTTGATACATCTGGGTTTAAACTTATCTCAGTAACCCCACAGAAAACACCTTGGAGGGGGGTTTCTATTTCAATGGGAATTTGAAACACTAAAGCCTTATAGAGTTGCTTTGAAAATTTCAGTGAAGAAGAGGGAGGTAAAGGTGGAGGGGGTGGAGCTGAAGAGGGGAATTTAAGAGGAAACAAATGTAAGAAGTGTTTGCACATTTTCTATTCAGGAGGGAAAAGAAGCCATTTAAAGAGTGGTGTAAGCAAAGAAATGGTGTTTAAAGGTTCAGCTTCTGCCATATGCTTTTATGCTTTTACACTGTGTTATTGATTTCATGGTGAACATTTTTACCCTCTTCAGTTCTTCAGTTGAAAGTAAGAAGCCATATATTTGACAGGTAGCCCTCTAAAATTTATTCCAGAGGTCACACTTTGCTTACCTTCCTCAAAGCCACTGTGAAAGATGGAAGAGTGAAAGAATCCCCTACACTCCGAGGACACTTTGTAGTGCTCCAGTGAGCCACAAGAATACAATGGGCTACAGATTAAAGGTTAGGGTCTGAGATTATAAACTGATAAAAGCACTTAAAACTAAAATATTCAGAGTGGTAGTCTATTTTAAAGGTTAAGATCACAGGTATTGGGGCATTATAGAGCAGGGGTGAAATCTTGGCTCCTTCGCTTTCTAGCTATAGACCTTGAACACATTTCTTAACTTCCCTGAACCTTGTTATCGATACCTTTATTTGTGGACTGGTATAATCCACATGTTGGCGATATCCACAGATAACATCTCCTTTTGCCCCTGCACCAATTGTGAAACAGGACTCAGAAATTCTTTGCATTCTCTATAAAGAAGCCCTTTTTGTCAAATGCATAACATACTAAAGATTTCAGAGGCAAACTGGAGTAGGTTCACAAAACAATATATTTTTCTTCAAAAACCCTCATTCGTTAAATCTTTTCATGGGCGCCTGGGTGGCTCAGTTGGTTAAGCAACTGCCTTCGGCTCAGGTCATGATCCCGGAGTCCCGGGATCGAGTCCCATATCGGACTCCCGGCTCTGCGGGAAGTCTGCTTCTCCCTCTGACCTTCTCCCCTCTCATTCTCAGTCTCTCGCTCTCTAATAAATAAATAAATAAATAATCTTTTTTTTTTTTTTTTTTTTTTAAAGATTTTATTTATTTATTTGATACAGAGAGAGAGATCACAAGTAGGCAGAGAGGCAGGCAGAGAGAGAGGAGGAAGCAGGCTCCCCGCTGAGCAGAGAGCCCGATGTGGGGCTCGATCTCAGGACTCTGAGATCATGACCCGAGCCGAAGGCAGCAGCTCAACCAACTGAGCCACCCAGGCGCCCCAATAAATAATCTTTAAAAAAAAAAAAAAAATCTTTTCAGTGGGTCTCCTTTCCTACACTCTCTTCTGTTATGCTTAGCCTCCCAGCTTTAGTTTCTCCATTCCAGCAACATTGTTCTTTTCTTTCTTATTCTTAGGAGATTACATTATCTCTGTCTAGGGACTTCCAAACTCAACAGTCTATTTAACAAACCAAGAACCCTCCGGTTGTTAGTAGCACCCCTTCTTAAAGGGTGCTACTAACACTCTTTTGTTGTTCTACTAACAAAAAACACTTTTTGTTGTCCTAGATGGATAATATTATAATATAAAGTTATTAATATTAGTGTAAAAATTAATGTAAAAATGTTTTTTGAAAAACAGTCACAAACTCAAAACTCAAATCCTGTGTCTTGAAGGAAGGTCCACTTTACCTGGGCATACGTGTTCCCTTTTTCCCTTGGATATTCATAATGCAACAGTCCTCAAGGAGTAAATCAGCTCGGACACTATTGAAAAGCTATATTCTGGGGGAAGGATGTCATTTTACATCTTTCGAGAGACATAAAAACAAACATGATGTTTATTGACCTCTTCCTTTGTGATCAGTGAAGTGCTACAGACTATGGTCATTTAATCCTAAAGAAAATGCTACAAAGTTGTATTACTCTCCCACGTGGAATCTTGGTCTCAGAGATGTTAATTAATCCTAACTTTATCCCTTGGTTTGGATAGAACACCACAAAACCCACCCTAGCCACAACCACCTCACCACAACCAAATCTCTTAATCTAGAGGAAAAAAAGAAAAAAAAAAAAACACTTTTTCCACACTATAGTGTGTGGTCACTGTTCGAAAATATTTTGAAATCTAAAGACTTTATAAGGTGATTTGTTCCTTTGCCAATAACTTTGCTTTGTCATAAGCACTTTATCACAACTATTAGATTCTCAAAGTAAATAAAAGAACATTCTGGCTATTCTCTTTGCTTCCACTAATCTTTGTTTCTTTACATCCAGGGAGAACAGAAGGGCTGTGTGCCTGAGTTCTTTCCTGCCAGGAGTACACATCTATTAACAAAAACTATGTCTTTATCTCAGCCAGATTTCTCATCCTTCACCGCTTCTCTCTCTAGCTATTCCCTCAAGATAAGAAGTCAAAAGATCTCTGACCCTGAGCTATATCTGCTCAGGGACTTCTAATTCTCCACTTCTCTTTTTACTTTATTTTTTTAGTTTTTAAATTTCTTTTAAGTAGGCTCCACACTGAGCATGGAGCCCAATGCGGGACTTGAACTCATGACCCCGAGATCAAGACCTAAGCTGAAATCAAGAGATGGATGCTCAACAGCTGAGCGACCCAGGAGCTCCCTCCACCCTGACTTCTCTTTTTAAACCAGCGTGTAGAAGGGGGCCTGGAGATGGTTGCCTTCACACTACCACTCAGATCATGTGCTCAGCACCAACGTATCCCCTCTTCTGCCTGAGAATATCCCTTTAACACAGCTCCAATCAGAAGAAGAAACTACGGGTTCAAAGCGGGAAGGAGGGAGAAGTTGGATTTTTTTTTTTTTTTTTTGAGAAGTTGGATTTTGAACGGGTTGACTTTGAGGTCATTGTGAGACATTTGAGTAGACATTAGATGCAGATCTAAGGCTCAGGTCAGAAATCTGAGTTGAAGACCCAGAAATGGAGGTGGTACCCAAAGCCAAGAGAATGGGCAAGGTTATGCAAGGAGAAAATGAAGGAAAAAGGAAGGGAAGGGAGAGGAAAGAAAAGGAAAGAGAGAGTGTTCAGAATAGAAATCTGGGGCCTGACTACATGGCAGTGGCAGGGGCGAGAGGAGGAAGACTAGCTAGGGAAGTGAGCAGAGCACAGACTGGACATCTATCTCACTCAGTTCACAGTCCCAGCAGCTGTTGGCCAGGCAGCACTTGAAGCAGGTGTAAGAACTCCACTATCAGTGTGGTCTTATTTACTGGCTGTCATCTTCTAAGCATTTTTTTCCCAACCTTAAAGACTCTGAAGGATAACTTGTTTCTCATTCAGCATCAGATTAACTCATAGAATTTGGTTAAGTAGACAGTACTCAAATCTGAACATCCATGAGCCCAAGATACACAAATGCCGTCCTTTGATGCCTATCTCCTCCCGAGTGATAGTCCAGTCCTTGGAGTTAGCTTCACCTCACTTTTCAGGCAGGCAGAAAATACCACTGATTTTTTTAACATGGCTATTTGGTCACTGGAATACTCCCCCGGGAGATATAAATATCTGTCTACTTACATGTGGAATGTAAAAAGACTGAACTCGGGGTGCCTGGGCAGCTCAGTCTGTTAAGTGTCTGCCTTCACTCAGATTGTGATCCTAGGGTCCTGGGATTAAGCCCCATGTCAGGCTCCCTGCTCCTCGAGGAGCCTGCTTCTCCCTCTCCCTCTGCCCCTCCCCCCCATGTTTTCTCTCTCTCTCTCTCTCTCTCCCTCCCTCATTCTGTTCCTTCTCTCTCAAATAAATAAATCTTTTTATAAAAATAAAATAAAAAAGCTGAACTTATAGATTCAGAGAGAAGAATGGTGGTTGCCAGGGGCTGGGGCAGGGGGTGGGATGGGAAGGTGGGAGAAATGGAGAGATGTTGGTCAAAGGGTGCAAAATTCTAGTTATAAGATGAAGAGGTTCTGGGAATCTAAGGTACTGTATGATGGTTATAATTTTGAAAAAGAAAGGGTAATTATATGACATGATGGAGATGGTGATAAGCTAATGCTAATATTACAGTGGTAATCAATTTTCAATATATAAGTGCATCAAATCAACACATTGTACACCTCAAGCTTAGACAATGGTACATGTCAATTATATCTTAATAAAGCTAGAAAAAAGGGTTGTGATTTTTTAAAAAAAGAAAATTTCTCAAATTTAGAAAACGCTGCATGCTATGATGTAAGCGTCACAATGCATAGTAAAATAAAGGCTCTACCTAGTCGTGCAGTTTAAAAAAAACATTGGATTTAACTTTGCTTGACCTAAAATTTCCCCAACTGTTTGCCTCCAGAATCCTTTTTCCATGGAACACTTACAAATATCCAGTGGACCAAAGTTCCACAGAGCACAAGTAGGTGTTTTATTAATTCAAAGACTCTTTTTTAATGTTAGCCACAAAATACGTTTTACAATGGGGGAAACTGATCCACACTTAAAAGTGTTCTAATTTTCGTGGAAATCACTATTAGTATATCTCTCTTCAGTCATGTTGTTTCACATATTTGTGATATGGTTAGGTTGTTTAATTTAATTCTGAATTCCATTCCTGATATTCTCAATGATTTTTTTAATTTGCATACATTCATGTTCACTCTTTGTGCCATAGAGTTCCACAGGTCTTTACAAATGCATAGTGTCATGTATTCACCATACCAACATCATACAGAACAGTTCACTGCCCTAAAAAAAATCCCCTAGGCTACACCTTTTCAAATCTCACCTCTTTCCTCTGGTCCCCTAACAACCACTGATATTTTTATTCCATAGTTTCACCTTTTCTAGAATGTCATATAATTGATTGCACAGTGTATAGCTCTTTTCAGACTAGCTTATCTCATTTAGCAATATGCATTCAAATTTCATCCGTATCTTTTCATGGTTTGATAGCTCATTTATTTTGACTGCAGAATAATATTCCATTATGTTGATGTACCACAGGTGTTTTAGGATAAATTAATTTCAGTATGCTTTTTTAAAAAAATATTTAATTTTATTTATTTATTTTTAGTTATTGAAGGACATCTTGTTCGCTTCCAGGTGTGTGTGCATGTGTGATTATGAATAAAGTTGCTATAAAATTTATGTGCAGGTTTTTGTGGGGGCATAATCTTTCAAGTCAGTTGGTTAAATACCTAGGAGCATAATTAATAGATCATATGGTAAGAAGGGGGTAGGGGAAAAACAGCACTGACTTAAGTAACTTTGGAAACAAGTAGAGTCTATAACACTAAAGGAAACAAGTAGACTCTAACACTAACAGCAAAAGAAGAAAGCACTGTACTCTAGTTGATGATGCTCTTTATCATGGGGTTACAGGTTAATAATCCTGATGCCACTATACATGTATACTTAAATTGAACAATTAATTAAATAGATAGCATATGGTGAAAGACAGGATTCTCATTGTTGGAGTGGGAGGTTATAGATAAGCAACAGGAGAAGGCTAGAATGATTTATCTGTGTAGCAATGGATTACTGTTGGATACATCATTATAAGTTCCTATTTAACTTTTATAAATACAGGTGGTTACATATAGAAATTATATATGTGGGGACGCCTGGGTGGCTCAGTTGGTTGAGCAGCTGCCTTCGGCTCAGGTCATGATCCCAGCATCCTGGGATCGAGTCCCACATCGGGCTCCTTGCTTGGCAGGGAGCCTGCTTCCTCTCTCTGCCTCTGCCTGCCTCTCTGCCTGCTTGTGTTCTCTCTCTGTTAAAATAAATAAAATAAAATCTTTTAAAAAAAAAGAAATTATGTATGTGTATATATATTAATATACTATGGTTATATGATATGATTATAAGATATGAGTATACACACATATATTTCTTCACTCTATTAGCTGAAAAGACCCAAAAGACATGAGAATTCAGACATCTAAAAGAAACTACTAGGTAGCAATAAGTACAACATGTGCCCAGATCTTGGTTTCTAGTACCATTTTCCAATAAAAGGACCAGGTTCTTTGGGGAAATTACTCATTCTAGGGCTCAGAAAGGGAAAATAGAAGATGGGACTAGAGGATTTTATAATGCCAAAAAATATGAGCAATAAAATAAATAAAATAGTATTGGATTAAAACCCAAAGTATACAGACACCTGGGTGGCTCAGATGTTTGAGTGTCTGCCTTCAGCTCAGGTCATGATCTCTGGGTCCTGGGATCGAGCCCCACATCGGGTTCTTGGCTCAGCGGGGAGTCTGCTTCTCCCTCTCCCTTTGCCTCTCCCCGCTGCTCATGCTGTCTCTCTCTCCCTGTCTCTCTCTGTCTCAAATGAATAAATAAAATCTTTATAAATATAAATAAATAAGGGCCAAAGTATAAAACAAGTCTCCGTGGGGTGCCTAGGTGGCACAGTTAGCTGAATGTCCAACTCCTGGTTTTAGCTCAGGTCATGATCTCAGGGTCATGGGATCCAGCCCCAAGTTGGGCTCAGCACTCAGTGCAGAGTCTGCTTGAGATTCTCTCTTCTTCTCATTGCCCCCCCACTTGAGCTCTCTCTTCCTCTAAAATAAATAAATAAATCTAAAACAATTTTTTAAAAATTAAAAAAATAAAAGTATCTGTGAGTCTATACTAATATAAATAAATGATTGAATAAATAAATAAATATGGGAAATAGATCAATCTCCCATGCAGGAGAATTTCAAATAATTTATGTAGATAACTCTGTTTTCAAGGAGGTGGAGTATAACTTTCTATTCCTTAAGTGTGAGCTATACATTGTGACTTCCTTCCAAAGAATAAAAGCTAGAAAAGAGTAAGTTTACAGTAGAATAACTTGGCAAACACTGTCTCAGCCAAGTGGTCGAGGTGAAGAACAATAGGGACAAGTTATGTTGATAACACATACCCTTGATATAAATGTAATGAAAATGGCACTTAACTTCTGTTGTTTTCCTCATCAAAAACCCATAGCCTCAATCTAATCATGAGAAAAATATCCCCAGTTGAGGGAAATTCTATAAAATACCTGACTATAGTATTCCGCAAAACCGTCAAGGTCATCAAAAATAAGGCAAGTTTGAGAAATTGTCACAGCCAGAGGAGTCTAATGAGACATGATTACTAAATGCCATGTGGTATCCTGATTGGGTTCCTGGAACAGAAAAAGGGTATTAGGTAAAAACTAAGGAAATCTAAATTAAGTACAGACTTTAGTTAAAAATAATGTACATGAGGGGCCCCTGAGTGGCTCAGTCAGTTAAGCATTTGACTCTTGATTTTAGCTCACGTCATTTGTGATCTCAGGGTCATGAAATTGAGCCCCGCATCAGGCTTCATTTTGGGCATGGAGCCTGCTTAAGATTCTGTCTCTCTCTCCCTCTTTCTCCCACCCCACTCCCACTCTCTCTCCCAAAAAATAATAATAATAAATAATAATGTGTGTGATATATGAGGACTGTCTGTAGTATCTTCACATTTTTTTTATAAATCACAAAGTGTTTTAAATTTTTTTTAAGTTTATTTTTTAAAAAGTAGAATGATGGATGTAGTATTAGCATTATTTGTTGATGACATTGTTGCATATATGGAGACCCCAGAAAATATTACTATATGCTTCAAAAGAATTGAGCGAGATGGCTAGATAAAAATAATATATAAAACAAACAGTGTTGCTACATAGTAACAGCCACTTACATTTATAGTGGAAGAAAGATACAATTTACAATAGTTGTAAACAGGTAACTTAGAAATAAATTTAACAGGGCTTCTCCCTGTGTGCCACACTGTTGGTCACGGGCTGCACGCTGGACCTGCACCTGGGCTATCGGTGAGGAGCAGTAGACCCCAGGGTGCTTCCCTGGCTCTGCTACGATGTCCTAGTGCGCTTTGCACTGGAGAAGTTGGAAGATGGTGGCGAAGGACCCTAGGCTCACCTTGTCTCATGAATACAACGAGATAGCTATTAAACTATCCTAAATACCCCAGAAGTTGCCCTAAAGGCTGACAGAACAAACTCCACAACTTAAGGTAGAGAAGAAGCCACATTGTTAGAAGGTAGGAGTGCAGAAATGTAGTTTGGGAGAGAAACGATTGTGACTACTGAAGTTGGGAGGGAGCCACAGTTGTGGAGAAGGGGGAGAGACAGACAAACACAGAGGGGAGCACATGGGGAAAATGAATCTTCAACCCAAGTGGCATGGAAAGTGAGATAGGCCAAATTTTGTGAGTTCTTCTGACCAGTGGGGCTTAGAGCCTGGAATTTTAAAGGTCAGCAGGCTTGGATGCAAAGGGTCTGGGGGGCACTGTGCTGCTCTTGGAGAGAAGGCAGGGCAAATGCCCTGGGGTCATATAGCATGGAAACAGAAATCTGAAGAGTACATGAGGCACACAGTGGGGAGGTTATTGGCTCATGTGATAGCACATTCCAGAGAGACAGCCTTCATGGAGAAATCCCTCCAGAGGTAAAGGAATTGGCCAGCAACATTTCCTTCCCAGACCCTCAGCATAAGCACAGGACCACCCGTGGGAAGCACCACAACACTGAAACTTGCTTCCTAACTTGCTTATGCCAAGTCCTGCCCTCTCCATCATGCTCCAGTGGAACCACACCACTCAACCATGCTTCCCTCAGTCTCAGTACAGAGGACCCCTGCCCCCAGAAGACCAGCCCATACCCTTGCTCACATGGTGTCATATCATGTGGAGCTTTGTGGCATCTCAGTTGCAGCAGCAGTGGTGACAGGTCTTATTTCAGGTCTGTGCTGACCTGGTCTGTGCTCTTTATGTCACAGACCTGACAGGTCTGTGCTCTGCAGACCAGAGCACACCTAATTAAAATATGCCATATTCAAGTCAGGGACGAAACACCACCCAAAAAAGGCAAAGAGAGCCTTTGCAGATGACTTGCCTGAAGGATAAAGTGGCCAGGACACAACAGCAGAGCACACACAACACACATTGGAGACACTTCCTGAAGCACCAGGCCCTGGGAAACAGGGGACACTACATGGCAGAGCACTACAAGATGTCTTCTTCATAAGGCCATTACCCTCAAGAATAGGAGACACAGCTGACTTTCTTAACATAAAGACACAGGCACATTGACTTAGACAAAATGAGAAGACAGAGAAATTTATCCCAAATGAAAGTACAGGAAAAGGCCAGGCCAGAGATTTAAGTAAAACAAATATATGTAACATGCCTGATAAAGAATTTAAGGTAATGATCATAAAGATACTTGCTGGACTTGAGAAAAGAGTGGAGGACATGAATGAGACTCTTAACACAGAGATAAAGACCAACATAGCGGAGATATTTTAGTATATGTGCTGCCGAAGCGAGCACCAACATAGCAGAGATAAAGGACTCAATAAACAAAATAAGAAACTTGTGTGATGGAATGAACAGCAAGATCAAAGAAGCAGAGGGACAAATTAATGACCTAGAAGATGGGGTAACAGAAAGTTATCAAGCTAAACAAAAGAGAAAAAAAAATATGCAAAACAAGAATAGACTTAGGAAACTCAATGACCATCAAACATAATAACATTTGTATTGTAGGAGTTCCAGAAGACCGAGAAAAGGGAGCAGAAAATTTATTTGAAAAAATAATAGCTGAAAACTTCCCTAATCTGGAGCAGGAAACAAATATTCAGATCCAGGAGGCATAGAGAACTCCCATCAAAATCAACAAAAGCAGATTCCACACAAAAACATATTGTAATTAAAATGGTGAGATATAGGGGTGCCTAGGTGGCTCAGTCATTAAACATTTGCCTTCAGCTCAGGTCATGATCCCATGATCCTGGGTTCGACCCCCACATTGGGCTCCCTGCTCCACAGGAAGCTTGTTCTTCTCTCACTCCCCCTGCTTGTGTTCCCTCTCTCACTGTCTCTCTCTCTGTCAAATAAATAAACAAAATCTTTAAAAAGAAATTGGCAAAATATAGTGATAAAGAAAACATTTTAAAAGCAGTAAGACAAAAGAAGACAATAACTTACAAAGGAAAACTTGTAAGGCTAGCAGGCAGTTTTCCACCAAAATTTTCTAAGCCAGAAGGGAGTGGCATTATATATATTCCAAGTGATAAATGGAAAAAATCTGGAGGCAAGAATACTCTATCAAGCAAGGCTATCATTCAGAATAGGAGAGATAAAGAGTTTTCTAGACAAACAACTAAAGGCAGTTCATGACCACTAAATCAGAACTGCAAGAAACCTTGAAAGGAACTCTGACTGGAAAGGAGAGCCCAAAGGTGACAACAGTATAAAAGTAGGAAATACAAGCAGTTAAAATAAATATTTCTGTAAAAAGTCGAGGAACTCACAAAATAAAAGATAAGAAATATAAAAACACTTACCTAAAATGTTAGGAGGAGAGGAGTAAAGAATGGGTTCAAACTTAAATGACCATCAACTTCATATACATTGCTATACGCAGAACAGGTTATATGCAAACTTAATGGTAACCATATATCAAAAACCACTAATAAATATGCAAACAATAAAGAGAAATAAATCCAACTACAATACTAAAAAAAAAACAGCATACCATAGGGGAAAGACAAGAAAGGATGAGAGAAAACCTTCAGAAACAACCACAAAATAAATAATAAAATTACTATAAATATCTATCAATAATTATTTTGAATGTAAATGGAGTGAACTCTCTAATCAAAAGACAAAGGGTGTTCTAATGGGTTAAAAAACAAGACCCATCTATATGCAGCCTACAAGAGACTCATTTCAGACTTAAAGACACATGCAGATTTTAAAAGAGGAGATAGAGAAACATCTATCATGCAGACAAATGTCAAGAGAAAGCCAGAATAGCAATCTTTATATCAGAAAAAATAGAACTTTAATACAAAAACTCTAAGAGACAAAGAAGGGCATTATAATAACAATGGACACAACACAACATGAAGATACAACAATTGTAAATATTTTGCACCTAACAAAGGGGCACCCAAATACATAAAACAGTTAATAACAAACATAAATAAACTAATTGATAAGACAATAATAGTATGGGGATTTTAACACCCCCACTTATCAGGAACACGGGAGGGATGCCCACTATCTCCATTGCTGTTCAACATAGTCCTAGAAGTCCTAGCCTCAGCAATAAGACAACAAAAAGAAATAAAAGGCATCCA
>CM052801.1:73753181-73771042 GCA_028533885.1 Nasua narica | reverse complement strand
ACGCCAATCGCCTGGGGGACCCCGCTGCAAGAAGCGGCTGGCAAGGCCATTCCTGGGCAATTCTCCCGAGTTTCCTACCCAAAGCGATATCGCTTTGGGTAGGAAACTCGGGAGAATTGCCCGCACTGCCCCCCCGGCTCCAAGACGCGCGTTGCCGGCGATGAGAATGGGCTGCGGCGGGCGCGGGCCGGCGCCGAAGGATGGCCGGCCAAACCGACCCCGTGGGCCTCAGGGACCCTGCCGCCGGGAGCCATTGGGCCGCGGAGGGGATCTGGCTGAAGCAGATAGTGGATTCGATCCAAGGGAGGGGCTCCGTGGAGAGACACCGGCCCGAGGGATGGTTTTGTTTTATTTATTTAGTCATTCATTCATTCATTCATTCATTTTTTTTTTTTAAAGATTTTATTTATTCATTTGAGAGACAGAGAAAGTGAGAGGAAAGCATGAGAGGAGAGAAGGTTAGAGGGAGAAGCAGACTTCCCGTGGAGCCGGGAGCCCGATGTGGGACTCGATTCCGGAACTCAAGGATCATGACCCGAGCTGAAGGCAGTTGCTCAACCAACTGAGCCACCCAGGCGCCCCTCATTCATTCATTTTTAAAGATTTTATTTCTTTATTTGACCCATAGATAGAGCCAGAGAGTACAAGTAGAGAGAATGGCAATGGGAGAGGGAGAAGCAGGCTCTGCACTGAGCAGGGAGCCTGATGCGGGGTTCCATCTCAGGCCCCTGGGATCATGACCTGAGAGGAAGGCAGATGCTTCACCAACTAAACCACCCAGGCACCCCTAAGCCAATAGTTTTAAATCTTCAGTGCTCCTAAAAATTCCCTGGGCCTATGAATTTATTTAAAATGAAGATCTTACAGTAGCACCCTTAATGTTTCTGATTAAGTAGGTATGTGAAGTGTACAAAACTATTCGAACAGGAATCTCAGGTGATTCTGATATGAGTTGTCTTCAGATCACAGACTGAGAAACACTTTTCTTTCTGTCCAATGTACACCAAAGAGGTACATATTCCCCAAGAGGGAACCCAAGATGATCTATTGAGGTTTGAAAAAAATAATTTAGAATGTCTATTTACATTTTTAACATATCCTCAAAAAACCTCAATGTCTTGTATGTTTTATAAAAAGTGTATTCTAGGGACACCTGGGTGGCTCAGTCAGTTAAGTGTCTGCCTTCGGCTCAGGTCATGATCTCGGGGTCCTGTGATTGAGCCCCGCATCGGGCTCTCTGCTCAATGGGGAGCCTGCTTCCCCCCTCTCCCTCTGGCCCTCCCCCATTCATTCTCTCTCTCTCTCTTTCTCATTCTCTCTCAAATAAATAAAATCCTTTTTTTCCAGTGTGTTCTATATATTTGGAAATTATTAACCAAGAACATACATATATAAAGAGAAAATGAATTTCCCAAAGACTTTCAGCCTGGAGAAACAACCTGTAAAAAGAAACTTTCTTCATATGAAATAATAAGGCTGACACAATGGAAGTCTGGGTCAGAATGCAGGTGTCCCCTGCTGTCTGAAATGAGCATTTTTATGAAGCCTTTCATAAGCCGAAGTGGCACGAAATGAAGTTTTTCCCACTTTCTGAAAGTTTGCGTCACACCACTTCACTTTTACGAAAGGCAGACATTAATACAGAAGTGGCTTTTTTGTAAAAGTAAAAATCCTCTTCAGATCTCTTTCAGTTAGTTGAAAATGGAGTTATCAATCAATCATGCCTACATGATGAAGCCTCTGGAAAAACCCTAAAGTACCAGATTCAGAGAGCTTTGGGGTTGGTGAATAATACATGGAAGTGCTGGGAGAGGGCACCCTGGGGAACATGGAAGCTCTGTGCCCCTTCTCCATACCTTTTTCTATGCATCTCTTCCACTTGGCTGTTCATGAGTTATATCATCCTATAATAAACCAGTGATCTAGGAAGTAAAATGTTTCCCTGAGTTCTGTGAGCCACTCTAGCAATTAATCAAACCTAACCTACAGCTGCTTGGTCGGAAGCACAGGTGATAGCCTGAGCTTGTGATTGATGTCTGAAATGAGGGAGGGGGCAGCCTTGTAGGACCAAACCCCTAACCTTTGGAACCTGATGCTATCTCTGGGTAGATAGTATCAGAATTGAACTGACTGCTTGAACACCCTGCCGGTGTCTGAGAATGGCTTGTGGTGTAGGGAAAAACCTTCCCACATTTGGCGAACAGAAGTGAAGCATTTTGTATCAGTGGTAAGGGAGATTTACAAAATAAAGAAGCACACAGCTGGGTTTTTCCCTACATGAGAGGGACAAAACTGGGTTTTTCCATTACATCATCCTGGGGAGTGTGAAGTGGTATCTCATTGTGGTTTTGATTTCTGTTTCTTTATTGTCTAATGGTGGTGAGCACCACCTTTCTGGTGCCTGTTAGCCATTTATATATCTTCTTTGAGAAAAATGCTTCTTCAGGACCTTCGCCCATTTTTTAATTGGATTGTATTTTTGCTGTCAGATTGTAATTCTTTTTTTTTTAAGATTTTTTTTATTTATTTGACAGAGAGAGAGAGATCACAAGTAGCAGAGAGGGAGGCAGAGAGAGAGGGGGAAGCTGGCTGCCCACTGAGCAGAGAGCCCAATGCGGAGCTCGATCACAGGAACCTGAGATCATGACTTGAGCCAAAGGCAGAGGCTTTAACCCACTGAGCCACCCAGGCGCCCCAGATTGTAATTCTCAATATATTCTGGATACTAAAGCCTTAGTAGACATATGATTTACAGACATTTTCTCTCATTCTATGGGTTTTCTTGTCTCTTTCTTAATAGTGTCATTCGAAGCACAAAAGCTCTTCATTTTGATAAAATTCGACTTCTTTTTTTTCTTTTGTTGAGTATGCTTTTGGTATCATACCTAAGACTCTATTATTAAATCTAAGCTCATGAAGATTCATCTCTCTGGTTTTACCTAAGAGTTTTATATCTTTAACTTTTACATGTAAGTCTTTGATTCATTTCTGAGTTAATTTTCGGTTATGGTGTGGGATAGGAGTCCAACATCATTCTTTTGCATATGGATATCCAGTTGTCCCAGCATCCTTTGTCAAAGAACCTATTTCTCCTCTCCCATTGAATAGTCTTAGCAACCTTATAGAAAATTGATCATAGAACATGAGTTTATTCATGGACTCTCAATTCTATTTCATTGTTCTATGTGTCCGTCATTATGGCAGTACCACACAGTTTGATGATTGTAACTTTGTAGTAAGTTTTGAAATAGCGAAATGTGAATTCTCCAACTTTGTTCTTTTTCAAGATTGTTTTGGCTGTTCGGAGTTGTTTAACTCCATATTAATATTTTAAGATCAATTTGTCAATTTTTGAAAGAATATTGGGATTTGGGCAGGATTGTGTTAACTCTAAGTCAATTTGGGGAATATTACCATTTTAACAACATTAAAACATCCAATTCATGAACAGAAGATGTCTTTCCATTTATTTAGAACTTTAATTTCCTCCAATGATGGTTTCTAGATTTCAACGTACAAGTTTTACATTACTTTGTTAAATGTATTCCCAAGTATTTGATTCTTTTGTATGCTAATATAAATGGGATTGCTTTCTTAAATTCATTTTCAGA
Organism: Nasua narica; assembly: GCA_028533885.1. Classification (NCBI taxonomy): domain Eukaryota; kingdom Metazoa; phylum Chordata; class Mammalia; order Carnivora; family Procyonidae; genus Nasua; species Nasua narica. Next base: position 73,767,431 of record CM052801.1, on the reverse strand, counting down.
TTGTTTACTGATAGTGTATAGAAATATAATTAAATTTTGTACATTGCTCTTATATCCTACAATCTTACTGAACTTATTAATTGCTTCAATAATGTTGTTTTTTTTTTTTAGCGGATTGCTTAGGATTTTGTAAATACAAGATCATGTCACCTGCAAACATGGATAGTTTTACTTCTTTTTTTCTACATGAATATGTTTTATTTCTTTGTCTTGCCAAATTGTCCCAACTAAAACTTCCTGTACAATGTTGAGTAGAACTAATGAGAATGGACATCCCTGTCTTCTTCCTGATCTTAGGGGGAAAATATCCATTCTTTCACCATTAAGTATAAGGTTGGCTGTGAGTTTTTCATAAATCCCTTTTACTATGTTGAGAAACTTCCTTGCATTTCTAGTTTGTTGACTATTTTTATCGTGAATGCGTGTTGGATCGTCAACTTCCTTTTTGTACCTATTGAGATCATCATGTATTTTTTTGTTTCATATTACATTAATATGATGTGTTACATTATTGAGAAGAATATGTATTTATTCTTCTCTTGGATGGGGTAGTCTATAAATACCTGTTGGGTCTAGGTAATTAATAATGTTGGTCAGGTCTTCTATTTCTGATCATGCATCTAGTTTTTCTACCCATTATTGAAAACGAGGTACTGAAATCCAATTACTGTTGTGAATTGTCTATTTCTTCTTTCAGTTCTCTTTATGCGTCATGTATCTTGTGACTCTTGTTGGATGCATATATGTTTATAATTGTTCTAACTTTTGGATGGATTGATCTTTTTATTTTTATAAAATATCCTTTTTTGTCTCTCCTAATAATTTTTGTCTTAAAGTCTCTATTAGTTTCTCAGGACTACCATAACAAATTATCGTAAACCGAGTGGCTTAAAACAACAGAAATTTATTCTCTCACAGTTCTGGAGGTTAGAAGTTTGAAGTCAAAGCATCAGCAGAGACATTTGCCTATTCCTAGCTTATTGTGATTGCTACAAATCCTGCACTTACTTTGGCTTGTATATGCATTATTTCAATCTCTGCCTCTCTCTGTCATCCCATGACATTTTCTTCTGTGTCTCTGTCCAAGTTTCTTTCTTCTTGAAAGGACACCAGTCATTGCATTAGAACCCACCATAATCCAGTATAGCTTCAGCATAACTTGATTATGTCCACAAAGACACTATTTTCAAATAAGGTCACATGCAGAGACTTCAAATGGACATGAGTTTGGGGGTACACTATTCAACCCAATATAGTCTATTTTGTCTCATATTATTACAGTCACCCTAGAGCTCCCTTTGTTTCTATTTACATAGTTATCTTTTGCCATTATATTACTTTTGACCTATTTATGCCTTTGAAATTCAAGTGCGTCCCTTGCAGACAACATATAATTGGCTCATTAAAAGAAATCTATTCTAGGGCGCCTGGGTGGCTCAGTTGGTTAAGCGACTGCCTTCAGCTCAGGTCATGATCCCAGAGTCCCGGGATCGAGTCCCATATCGGACTCCCGGCTCTGCGGGAAGTCTGCTTCTCCCTCTGACCTTCTCCCCTCTCATTCTGAGTCTCTCTCTCTCTAATAAATAAATAAAAAAAAAAATCTTTAAAAAAAAAAGAAATCTATTCTATCAATCTGTCATTTAAGTGGAATGCTTAATGAATTACAGTTAATATAATTACTGATAAGGTAGGATATATGTGTGCCATTTTACCATTTGTTTTCTTATGTCTTTTTTTTTCCCTCTCTATACCCCATTACTGCCTTTGTGTGTGTTAAATAGTTTCTGGAGTGTCACTTTAATTCCCGTGTCATTTCTTTTATTTATTTTCTTAGTGGAGGCCCCGGGGGTTACAATTAACATCTTAATTTATAACAATCTAATACCACCTTAATTTTAACAGCATAAAAAATGTTGGTCTTCTTTTACTCCATTTCTTCCTTCCTCATTTGGGCTGTTATTGTCATACAAGCTACATCTCTATAAACTTTTTTCCCCACAAGACAATTTTATAATTATTGCTTTATATAGTTGACTTAAATATGGTAGAAGAAAAAGGAGTTACAAACAGACATTTATACTGTCTTTTATATTAATCTGTGTGATTATCTTTATTGGTCTATTCCCTCATGTGGATTTGAGTGACAATTTAGTAGTCTTTTCATTTCAGCCTAAAAAACTCTATTTATTATTTTCTATAGGGAAGGTATGCAAGGTACTCTTTCAGTTTTTATGTGGGAATGTCTTAATTTCTCCTGTTTTTGAAGGAAAGTTTTGCAAAATTTATAATTCTTTGATTAAAGTTTCTTCTTTCAGCATTCTGATTATGTCATCTGACTTCCTGCTAGCCTCCATGGTCTCTGAAGAGAAATCAACTGTTAATTTTATTGAGGATCCCTTGTATGTGATGAGTCACTTTTCTTCTGTTACTTTCAAGTTTCACTGTCTTTGATTTTCAACAGTTTAGTTATGCTGTGTTTAGGTATAAACACGGCAAAATAAACTTTTTGAATTTATTCTCTTTGAATACATGAATGAGTTCATTGAGCTTCTTCGATGTGTAGATAAATGTGTTTCCATCAAATGTGGGAAGTTCTCGGGCGCCTGGGTGGCTCAGTTCGTTGAGCAACTGCCTTCGGCTCAGGTCATGATCCTTGAGTTCCGGGATCGAGTCCCACATCGGGCTCCCAGCTCCACAGGGAGTCTGCTTCTTCCTCTGACCTTCTCTCCTCTCATGCTCTCTCTCACTGTCTCTATCTCAAATAAATAAATAAAATCTTTAAAAAAAAATAAAAAAAAAATTAAAAAAAAACAAATGTGGGAAGTTCTCAACAAAAAAAGATATCTAGGAATAAATATAACCAAATAAGTGGAAAACTATGAAACACTGATGAAAGAAATTAAAGGCAACATGAAGAAATGGAAAAATATCCCACGCCTATGGATTGAAAGAACAAGTAGTGTTAACATGTCTATACTATTCTAATCCCTTTCCCTAAAGTACACGCTTTTGTGAATTAAACAATCTCTCATGTGGAAGCTGCATTTTCCAAATAGTGACTAAGGGCAAGATTTAATAATGTGTTCTAGAGGTGGGGTTTCTGATTACTGGTACTTGATCAAGTTTTCACCAGTCTTTGTAAGGCAGGAAAAATAAAATAGTATAATTGCCAAATGTCAATGTCATTTCTTAAGAAAGATTGTCTTTAGACACTGATTTATTTCATTCCTACATTCTTTTGGGGGGGTCAAAATACCAATTTAAGGGAATAACATACCATGGCTTAAAGTATTTTTTTTAAAACTTCTCATACTTAAAATTTTTCCTTTAGTAGCAAATATGTCAGACCATGATATGAAGACCTATGATCACTATGAGATCCACTTAAAGCTAAAACGTCACAGCGAAAGTTCTCCCTTCCTTTGGCTATCTACGAGTACAAATACCCATCTCTTCCAGACGTCTTTGAAAGCAGTTTTGTTTTTCAGTTGACAAATTACAAGAGTAGCTACCACCTTGACATTAAACACAGCAATAGATTTTGTTCCAACCTCAGATAAGAGGCAAGAAGCATGATGATGGTGGCTGTGTGCTTTTATTAGCTAAGCAATTAAGACATGAGACTATTAGAAGGGACTATTAATTCTGTTATTTAATGCTTTTACATTAGCTTTATCAGAAAAGAGGTAACTTCTGTTGCACTGAGATATATAAAGCATTTAAAATGTTTTGCAAAGATTTAAGTGCTAGAGAAATGCAAAATATTATCACATGAAACTCTCTTGAAAACTACTTCCTTTGCTTTTTATTTGCCTCCCTCATAGTTTTAATACATGGATATGACTTTTCCTGGGCTAGAGGAAAGACTTAGGCTATGTGTTTGGATACCCCTAAAACACTTATTAAGATATCAGTTATGTTTAAAATTGCCTTAAAAGAATAGAATTTTTGGGTGCTTGGGTGGCTCAGTCCTTAAACGTCTGCCTTCAGCTCAGGTCATGATCCCGGGGTACTGGGATTGAGCCGGGCTTCCAGCTCCCTGCTCAGTGGGGAGTCTGGTTCTCTCTCTCCCTCTGAGGCACCCTCTGCTTGTGTTTCCTCTCTTTTTGTGTCTCTCTCTGTCAAATAATTAAATAAAATATTAAAAAAGAATAGATTTTTTTGATATGCTAGTAAAAATATTTGAAATTTCTTTACTTTTCAATTTTTTTCATGTATTATGTATATAAAAAATAAAATATAAAGATAGTAAAACCATTCAATGTAGTTGGAAATGAAAATCACATAAACCAAGCTTGTTTTATATCTGATTACCACTGGGTGTCAGCAATGTATGACTTTCAACTGACAATCTCTAAATATAAAGTTGTATAATAATCGAAGTTTATTTTGTGTTAGTATTTGACTTGTTTTCATTTGAAATTTTTATTACTGTACCAATCTTTATACATTAGTAATAATTATAATCCCTGGATGATGCTTTGTTATCCCCACAATATTATAGAACACATACTAAATGGCACTTCTTTGTATTTTTTTAAACTATAGAAATTAAAGACCTCAAGATAGTAAAAATGTAACCAACCTATTAGCTTACGTTTGGGTGTTTGTGTGTGCTTGTCTATGTGTGAGTTTTGTAGATTCAAATTACTTAAATACCAAATAGATCAGATTTGCTCAAAAACACATGAAAGAAGCCATTCATTGACTCAGCCCTATAGTCATACACGTGACACACATTTACAGAATGCTGACTGTGTTTTAGGATCTGTTCATGGTGCAGGGAATAAAGGGGTGACTACGGCATCATCCTTTCTCTCAAATTGTTCATATAGGTGGGAAGACAATTAAAACCACAATTATAGGGGAAGCATTCTGTGATATGTATTATGTGAAGTGGAGATAGTATAGTATTGGCTTAAGTGATCTGGCTCTGGAATCTGTCTGTCTGGTTGGATCCCCATCTCTGGTTTTATTGATTATATGATCTGCTACAAGAAACAGGACACCTTAGGAAAATATGAGAACAAAGTCTCACCAAACAGAAAATATCAACAAAGAGAATATATACAAAAAAATACCGAAGTAGAAATTCTAGAGTTGAAAAGCACAATAACTAAAATGAAAAATTAACTAGAGGGAATGAACAACAGATCCGAGGAAACAGAAGAAACTATCAGTGAAGTCGAGATAGCTCAATTGAGATTATTGAGTCTGAGGAACCAGAAAAAAAAAAAAAAAAAGAACAAGGAAAAAGGAGCATGAGCTCAGGGACATGTGTGATACAATCAAGCATATGAACATATGCATAATTGGAGTCCCAGAAGACAAGGACAGAGAAAAAAATACTTGAAAAATAATGGCTGAGAACTCTCCAATTTTTTTAAAGTTTTTATTCAAATTCCAGTTAGTTAGGGACACCTGGGTGGCTCAGTCAGTTAAGCATCTGCCTTCAGCTCAGGTCATGATCCCAGGCTCCTGGGATCAAGTCCCACATTGGGCTCCTTGCTCAGTGGGAAGCCTGCTTCTCCCTCTGTTTGTGCTGTCTCTCCCTCAAATAAATAAATAAATAAAATTGTTAAAAAAATAAATTCCAGTTAGTTAACGTACAGTATAGTGTTAGCTCCAGCTATACAATATAGTGATTCAATAATTCTATACATCATCTGCTGCTCATCACAAGTGCAGTCCTTAATCCCCATCACCTATTTCACCCATCCTCCAACCCATCACTCCCCTTTGGTAACCGTCAGTTTGCTCTTTATAGTTAAGAGTCTGTTTCTTGATTTGCCTCTCTCTTTTTCCCCCTTTTGCTCCTTGTTTTATTTCTTAAATTCTACATATGAGTAATCTCATGGTATTTGTCTTTCTCTGACTGACTTATTCTGCTTAACATAATACTTTTAGCTCCATCCACATCATTGCAAATGGAAAGATTTTGTTCTTTTTTATGGCACAGTACTATTCCTTGTAGGCCTGGTTCCATAAGTTAGCTATTATAGATAAAGCTGCTATAAACATTGCAAATGGAAAGCTTTCGTTATTTTTTTTTTAAAGATTTTATTTATTTATTAGGAAAGAGAGAGAGTGAGAGAGAGCATGAGAAGGGAGAAGGTCAGAGTGAGAAGCGGACTCCCCATGGAGCTGGGAGCCCGATGTGGGACTCGATCCCGGGACTCCGGGATCATGACCTGAGCGGAAGGCAGTCGCTCAACCAACTGCGCCACCCAGGGGCCCAGCTTTCGTTATTTTTAATGGCAAAGTAATATTCCATTGTATCTATTATACTGTGTCTTCTTTATCCATTCATCAGTCCATAGACACTTGGATTGCTTCTATAATTTAGCTATTGTAGATAATGTTTCTATAAACATTAGGGTGCATGCATCCCTTCAAATTAGTATTTTTGTATTTTGGGGGGAAATACCTAGTAGTACAATTGCTGGATCGTAGGGTAGCTCTATTTTTAACTTTTTGAGGAAACATCTATACTGTTTTCCAGAGTGGCTGCCCCTATTTGTCTTCCCACGAACAGTGCAAGAGCATTCCCCTTTCTCCATAGCTTCACCGGCACCTGTAGTTTCTTGGGTTGTTGATTTTGGACATCCTGACAGGTGTGAGGTGATACCCCATTATAGTTTTGATTTACATTTCCCTGACGATCAGTGGTGTTGAGCATCTTCTCATGTGTCTGCAGGCCATCTGGATGTCTTCTTTGGAAAAATGTCTATTCATGCCTTCTGCCCATTTTTAACTGGATTATTTAACTTGTTTTTGTGGTGCTGAGTTGTATAAGTTCTTGATGGATTTTTGATACTAACCCTTTATCAGATGTGTGATTTGCAAATATCTTCTCTCATTCTTAAGGTTGCCTTTTAGTTTTGTTGATTGCTTCCTTTGCCGTGCAAAAGCTTTTCATTTTGATGAGTTCCCAATAGTTTATTTTTGCTTTTGTTTCCCCTGCCTCAGGAGACATATATAGAAAGACATTGCTATGGCCCATGTCAAAGAGGTTACTGCCTGTGTTCTTCTCTAGGATTCTGATGGTTTCCGGTCTCCCATTTAGGTCTTTCACCCATTTTGAATTTATTTTTATGTATGGTGCAAGAAAGTGGTCCATTTTTTCCTTTTGCATGTTGCTTTCCAGATTTCCCAACATCATTTGTTGAAGAGACTCTTTTCCATTGGGTATTCTTTCCAGCTTTGTCAAAGATTTATTGATCATATAGTTGTAGGTTCATCTCTGGGTTTTCTATTCTGTTGCACTGGTCTCTGTGTCTATTTTTGTGACAGTACCATACTGTTTTGATCACTATAGCTTTGTAATGTAATCTGAAGTCCAGAATTGTGCCGCCTCCAGCTTTTTCCTTTTCAAAGTTGCTTTGACTATTCAGGGTCTTTTGTGGTTTCATGCAAATTTTAGAATTGTTTGTTCTATCTCTGTGAAAAATGTTGCTGGTGTTTTGATAGGGATTGCATTAAATGTGTAGGTTGCTTTGGGTAGTATAGACATGTTAACAATATTTGTTCTTCCAGCCCATAGGCATGGAATGTTTCTCCATTTCTTTGTGTCATCTTCAGTTTCTTTCATCAGTATTTTATAGTTTTCACCTCTTTGGTTAGGTTTATTCCTAGTTACTTTTATTTTTTTGGTGCAATTGTAAATAGGATCAATTCCTTAATTTCTCTTTCTGCTGCTTCATTATTGGTGTAAAGAAATGCAACAAATTTCTGTACATCGATTTTTTATCCTGCAACCTTACTGAATTCATATATCAATTTTAGTAGCTTTTTGGTGGAATTTTTCACTTTCTTTTTAGAGGCTATCAATGTCATCCACAAATAGTGAAACTTTTACTTCTTCTTTTCTGATTTGGATTCATTTTATTTCTTTTTGTTTTCTGATTGTTGTGGCTAGGGCTTGCAGTACTATGTTAAATAGATAGTGGTGGGAGTGGACATCCCTGTCTTTTTCCTGACTATAGAGGAAAATCTCTCAGCTTTTCCCCATTGACCATGATATTAGTTGTGGGTTTTTCATATATGGACTTTATCATGTTGAGGTATGGTCCTTCTAAGATTACTTTGTTGAGGGGTTTCATAATGAATATATGTTGTATTTGTTGAATGTTTTTTCCACATCTATTGAAATGATCATATAGTTCTTATCCTTTCTTTTACTATTGTAGTGTATCACATTAATTGACTTGCAAATATTGAACCACACTTGCAACCCAGGAATAAATCCCACTTGATCACAGTGAATGATTTTTTTAAACGTGTTGTTGGATTCAATCTGCTTATTTTTTATTGAGAATTTTTGCCTTTATGTTCATCAGGGATATTGGCCTGTAATTCTTTTCCAGTGAAGCTTTATCTATTTTTTTATCAGGGTTATACTGACCTCGTAAAATTAATGTGGAAGTTTTCCTTCCTTTTCCTTTTTTTTTTCTTTCTTTTTTTTTTTTTTTTTTTTTTTGGAATAGTTTGAGAAGAACAGATGTTAAGTCTTCTGTAAATGTTTGGTAGAATTTGCCTGTGAAGCCATCTGGCCCTGGACTTCTGTTTCTTGGGAGTTTTTTGATTACTGATTCAATTTCTTTGCTGGTTATAAGTCTATTCCAGTTTTCTATTTCTTCTTTTTCAATTTTGGTAGTTTATATGTTTCTAGGATTTTATCTATTTCTTCCAGATTGTCCAATTTGTTGGCATATAGTTTTTCATAATATTCTCTTATAATTGTTTGTATTTCTGTAATGTGGGTTGTTATTTCTCCTTTCTCATTTGCGATTTTATTTATTTGAGTCTTTTCTCTTTCCTTTTTGATTAGGCTGGCTAGAGGTTTATCAATTTTATTATTTTTTCCAAAGAATGAGGTCCTGATTTCATCAACCTGTTCTGTGTTTTTTTTTGTTTGTTTGTTTCTATGTCATTAATTTCTGCTCTAATCTTTATTATCTCCCTTCTGCTGGCTTTAAGCTTCATTTGTGGTTCCTTTACTAGCTCCTTTAGGTGTAAGGTTAGGTTGTTTGAGATTTTTCTTGCTTCTTAAGGTAGGCCTATATTGCTATATGACAAGAGATTTTTTAAATGAAAAAGGAAAGCCAGAAAATCTTGGCATAATTTCAAGTTAGTAAAAAATAAAATGACCAGACTATAGATCTCTACATAATAAAAATACCCATTAAAAAGGAAAGACATTTTTAGACCAAAAAAAGAAAGAAAAAAACCTCAGAAAATTGCCAACACAGTCACACAGTTGAAGAATTACTAAAGGATGATATTCAGGCAGAAAGAAAATGAGAACAAATTTGAAGATGGGGAAAAAAACAAAGAGTGGCAAAAGAGTAAATATGTGACCACACAAAAATTAATACTGATTATTACAAATAATAATATATTGAGTGGTTTCAAAATGCAGAGTTAATATTCATAACAAAGATAATATATACGATAAGAAGAGGTTAAATGGAGCTCAAAAATTTTTGGTATAAAATTGTCCAGGAAGAGGTAAAAGTGCTAATTTATAGTACTTTGATACCAGGAATACACTTAAAGTGGAGTGTGGGTGGCTCAGTTGTTAAGCATCTGCCTTCAACTCAGGTCATGATCCCAGGGTCCTGGGATCCACATCAGGCTCTCTGCTCGGCAGGAAGCCTGCTTCTCCCTTTCCCACTCCTCCTGCTTGTGTTCCCTCTCTCACTGTCTCTCTCTCTCTCTCTCTCTCTCTCTGTCAAATAAATAAATAAAATATTTTTTAAAAAGGAATGCATATTAAGATATTTATGGTAGCTACTACGAATATTGTAAGAATATTTAAATATGGGGGCAGACCCACCTGTGGCACAAGCAGAGACCCTAAAAATAAACAGCCACTACCTTGTAAGCTGCCTTCTACTGGCCTGTGTCAGAGTCTCTGCCCCTGCAGGCCCACCCAGACACCAAAGATCTTATGGCAGCCTGAGCACCAATGAGTGCTTCAAGTGTGGATGGTCTAGTTATTGGAGTGCCCTGGTCACAGAATGAGAAACTGTGGCAGAGGTGACTTTACCTCGGTTAGAAGTTTCCAATTTGTTTCCTCACCTCTTCCAGATATCTGTTCTTGTTGTGGTGAGTCTGGTCATCTTGCCGAGGGTTGTGATCTTCAGGATGATGCCTCCTTTAACTGTGATAGAGGTGGCCACAGGGGCAAGGACTGCAGGGAGCCCAAAGGAGAGTAAGAGCAATGCTGCAACAACTGTGGCAAACCAGGCCATCTGACTGGTGACTGCAACCATGTGGACGAGCAGCAGTGCTCTTCTTGTGGAGAATTTGAACACATTCAGAAAGACTGCCCCAGCGCAAAGTGCTAAGGATGTGATGAAACTGGTCACATAGCCATTAACTGCCGCAAGACAAATGAAGTCCACTGTCACTGCTGTGGCGAGTCAGGGCACTCTGCACGGGAATGCACGATTAAAGCCATAGCTTAATTATTTTCCTTGGTTGCCCCTCTTTTTTTCTGATCAATGGTTGTATTATTTTCTCTGAATCCTCTTCACTGGCCAAAGGTTGGCAGCTAGAGGCTACTCCCAGGCCAGTGAACTTCACTTGCCATGTAAAAGGAGGAAAAGGATATGGGGGAAAAAAATCAACTTTCTTCATTTAACTAAGAAGTAAAGTTTATGTCGAGTTTGGCAGAGGTGTTATATATAATGCTTTGTTAAAGAACCCCCTTTTCATGCCACTGATGAATGGGAATTGATGAATGAGAAGAGCTGGGTTGAACCAGTAAGCCCATTCTGGGTTTCTTGGGTGTGTTCTCCTGTAGGAGGTAAACCAATTCTGGAAGTATCTATGAGTTTTCATAAATAACTTTATTTTTAGCACAGTGGTTGCCTTCAATTGTCTGACCTCAGTAGCTATTAAATAACATCAAGTAACATCTGTATTAGGTCCTACATAAAACATAAAAGAGTTGAGTGGGAATAAACAAAATAAAAGACAAATGTGTATTAATGGCTGTGCAAGAAAAATCGGGATAAAGGCCTAAACAGGAGAAACTTCGTCACAACCTTGATGTTAGATGTATATAAGGTGACAGCAAAGGTTTAGAACAATTTTTTTCAAAGACTGTGTCTAAAACCCAGAGTAAACATCTATGCTCAGAGATAGCATAATTTGGAGTTATTCAGGAATTGAAGAGAAATGCATTTCACAGAAATCAAGATGTTATTTTTGTGTACTTACATCACTTAGACAACTGATTCATTTGCTATAATCAGTTTTTAAAAGTCAGATGGGCAAATCAACTGAAGTCCTAGAAAATAGAAATGCAATTTTAAGCTATCCAATAAAGCTGGAGGAGGGAGGGGAGTTTGACTAAAGTTCTTTTTGTTTGTTTCAAATTTTCATTAATGTACATAGGGGAAAATGCCATATTAAAGAGGGGAATGTGGAGGACTAAAAAAAAAAAAGATTATTAGAAAGCTATAAATAGAAGGGAATACACTTAATCTGATAAATGGTATCTACAAAAAATACTATCATAAACAAAAAACTTAGGGACACATTTTTTAAATTTTCCTTCTGAGGTTGGGAAAGACCAAAAATGTCCACAATCTCTACCTATAGTCAACATTATATTGGAAGTCCTAGCTATTTCAACAAGGCAAGAAAAATAAATAACAGAACAGGAATTTAAAAGGGAGAAATAAAACTGATGTTATTTTCACACACATGATTATGTTTTCAGAAAATCAAAGAATATTCAAATAAAGTATGAGTTAAGTGAGTTTAGCAAAAATAGAGGTGTTTTAATTGTCTCCTATTCAGTGTGTTGATAAGGAGGAGTTCCTGCTCTAGGATTATGGGGCTGGAAAACACATGAAAATACTGCACCGAGGAGATCAATAGAGTTTATTAGCCATATATACTCATAGCCCATGGGAGGAGGGTACTGCACACCACACAGGAACAGAGTAAACAGCCAACATCTGTAGGAGGCCTTGTAGCAAGAGGATGCAGTGACCCTGGTTTCTGGGGGAGAATGTATTTGGCTTATTTGAATAATTCTGTGGGCTCTCAGGGAACTGAAGCTCATTCCTTCATGATAAGCAGAAACTATGCCTGGTCCCCTTCATAAGGAGGATATTTTAGCTAGAGGCAGAATGGAGAGGAGAACTTGGCAATTAGTGCATTAGAGGTCTTTTCAGTTTTACCAGAAGTCAAGGTAGCACATAATATTTGGCCTTAATTTTAGGCCTTATACCGCAGCTGCATACAAAAAATCAACATATTTAGAATTCATTTTTTGGAGGTTTTTTTTTCTTGTCTTTTGGGGTTTATTTTATTTTATTTTATTTTTTCAGTGTTCCAAGATTCATTGTTCATGCACCACACCTAATGCTCCATGAAATACGTACCCTCTTCAATACACACCACCGACCTTGACAGGTGATAGGTGAATGTTAAAACCTTCCCTGAAGCCTTCCCACTTTGTCCATGGAAAGAAATAGGACACATCCCCAGTAATCAGACAAGAAACGCAAAGCCTTGTATTGGATGAATTTTCTGTTGTACATAAGCATTGTGGACAGTTGTGTCTGTGGTTCTAGCTGAAGGCCGATGAATCATTCTGTATTTTATTTACTCTATTAATAAAACCAAATTCAGATATCTAGAGGTGATGGTTCCGTGGTTTTTCTAAGCAGTTATCTTTGTAACAGAGAAAAACTTTCATTTGTATTTCACATTGATAGAGACATAAATTATGTTCTAAAAACTAAAACAAAACTACAACAAGAGGGGGTGCCTGGGTGGCTGAGTGGGTTAAAACCTCTGCCTTTGGCTCGGGTCATGATCTCAGGGTCCTGTGATTGAGCCCCCACATTGGGCTCTCTGCTCAGCAGGGAGCCTGCTTCCTCCTCTCTCTGCCTGCCTCTCTGCCTACTTGTGATTTTTCTCTCTCTGTCAAATAAATAAATAAAATCTTTAAAATAATAATAATTTTTAAAAAAGAGAAAAGAAAAGAAACGACAGTAACCACAATAAAAGCAATTACCCACCATGAACCGAGTCTGACCAAATGATGGCAAATATTCTATACAGTCTTCCCATCTATTCCCATGATTTCCATTTGGCCTAAGGAAATTGAGGCATGGAGAGGTTTGATAGTTTGCTCTGGGTCACACAGCTAATAAGGGGCAGAACCAACATTCATGCCTAGACAGTTTGGAGCTTGAAACGAGAGCATGGAAAAAAAAGAAGCTTCAAGGAGAGAGAAAAACAAAAAAGTCTGTTTTTCTAAAGCTAAAAAGTGGTGACTACAAAGGAAAGAATTTTTCTTAAATTTCTATTCAAAAAGAACTGCCTGTTTACTGTTAAGACCAGAAAATAGCACTGAGCCCATTTTGGGAATGAAATGTGTTAAAGAGAGCTCACCTTGGAGAAAAGATGCACGTTTGCTGCGCCAAGAAGGGGCTCCAGCAGGACCTGGGCCTGCACTGCGAGATTTCCAGCCCAAGAGACGCCATTCACCTCGGGGACCCTGCCAACAGAAGTGAAATTTCCAGATATTCCTGGGCAATTCTCACGAGTTTTCTACCCAAATCGATATCGATTTGGGTAGAAAACTCGTGAGAATTGCCCACGCTCACCTGGGCTTCAAGACATGTGTTTGCGGCTATTAGAACAAAATCTCACGGGGCTCGGCCCGGCGCCGCAAGATTTTGAGCCGGCGCGACGTCATTCGCCTCACGGACCGCCACCGCCCAACAAACAGTAAGTATTATCACTAATAATAATAAATAGAAATAATTTAGAACACTAAAATATATTATCTATGAATTGGGATTTAATTCTTGGGTCAAGGCAAAGTGGTAAAGGTTGGACTCTACAAACTGGCAAATCATGGTCAATGGACTCATTTTTATTTCTCAGTCAAAAATAATATATGCAAGACAGTTGAATGACCATCTTATTCTAACGTGAATTAATCATCAGCAAATTGGCACATTGTAGGTTTATGGTTTAGTTTCAAAATCATCAGCCCTACTGTAGGTCAATTAATTTTAGTTGGGATTCAACTATATCTTCATGAATCCAGAATTCTCTATCAGATTTATAACTAAAGTATCTACAAACATATCCTTAATGTTCCCTTTGAGTGACTAGGAACTAGTGAATGGACGTAGGTCTGACATAGTCATTCATTACTTCAAAATGATTGCAAAACATTCTATGCGTGGTCCCCCTGGGAACGGTTCTTTG
>CM052801.1:73714010-73752681 GCA_028533885.1 Nasua narica | reverse complement strand
GCTGCCGCTGCTGCTACTTTTTAGAAGTGTCTATAGTTCAGAACAGTATTCTGGTTTCCTTTATGTCTAAGTCTTACCTCAGGTTTGGGTTTGGACAGGAGAGAGGGAGGGAGGGCCATATTTTCTTCGATGTGGTGGAGAAGGAGAAGATGGGTGTGGGTTTGTGCGTATTCTTTTCTGTTGTTGGGTGAGCAGAGGCTTGGGATTCAGCTTTTGCCAGAAGCGATCTAATTTCTCCATAAACAATCAGGCAAAATATCAGATAATCTGAGGGCAAGTAAACGTTAGAAGAATATGGACAAGATTGGCTCTAGATGCTGGAGTTTGCAAAGCAATGATTTCATCAGAGGCGCGCGAAGGTCAAAGATTTCCAGAGACCATGTTTTGGGATGATTGGTATGGACATCATTCCAAAGTCACGGTACTCCCATCCGGTCACTGTAGCATACTGTTGCCAGCTCACATGAACAGTGTATCTTGTAAATACAATAAGGGGCTCATCCAGGCATGGAATTGTGCCTGAGAAGGGACACAACAGCATGTCCTTGAGCCTAAAGTGTGTCTAAGAGAGTGACCCTCTAAAGTACATTTGAGGAAGAAGGAGACCAGCTGGAGTTTTGTTTGTTGGTTAGGTATTTGTGGCAATGGGATGGGCCTGGGTGGGTGTAGTTTGTTTACTTCCTGAACAGGGTGAAAGAACTCTTCAAGTGGACGTATTTGCACAAGGGTCCAGCACGGTAGGAGGGTGTGGCTCAGTCCCTTAATTGAGAGAACAGGAGAATTGGGCTTTTCAAGAACTAGGCAAAGAGAAGCATTTAGCTTTGGCCATCGCAGCACCTGGCACCTCAGCAGAAAAAATAGAAGGTTCCCAAAATGAACTGAGGTGCAGGAGTCAGCAGGAGTGCAGGAGACCCCACCACCGTCAGCCCTCAGCACCCCCCTCAAACTGGGCAAGCAGCAGCTATAGTCCAGTCTGAGCTCCAGATCTGGGTCCTGCCCCTCCCCAGGGCTCCCCCGCCCTCTTCTCAGCCAGAGACGAATATGGGAGGGTGGTCCCAGAACAAATCTCCCCTCATCCACAGAAACTTGCCAACACTTTGAACACTTGCCTGAGATAGTAACTCATCTGGACCCATGCATGATTTTGTCCTGCGGACCAGGGCCTAGTTCAGCACTTAGCATAAACAGCCCCCTTCCCCCACTGTTCCCAATTTGACCTGAGGACTTCAGTTGGTTGGGGGGGGGGATGAGAGGGAGGTTGAAGGGAAGTTCAGGGCGAGCCATTCTAATGGGGCTCATTCAATCCAATGGGTTCATTCAAATGCAGAAATCTTTCTGTTAAAGTCAGAGCCTGGGGCTTCTCTCCATTGAATGGCTTTCCTCAAATCCCCCAACCCTAGGGCTGCTGCTTGCAAACTTCAGGAGGGAGCAGGCTAAGGGCAAGGAGAAAGAGCTTGTCTGAAGAACTCACCTCATCTGGGGGCAAAAATAGTCCCCTCCTTTTCCTAACCCAGGAAACGGCAGTAAACCTTTTGGGAACCATGGATGTGGAGGATGACGTCTTCCTTTAAAGGCTTCCAGGGCTGGGGGGTGCAGGTAGGAGGCTGTGGCATGGTGTGGCTGGCTGAGTCTGGGGGACATGAAACACATGATGGTGGTGTCTTAGGGTTCAGAGGCCAAACACAGGCACGGAGTGAGAAGGGATAAGAGCTAAGGGAGGCTTGATGGGGACAGTTCTCACTCATCACTGAGTTACGGGGCCTGGTAAGCCCACTCCTCTAAAGCAACATTAACAGCTTCTGGATTATCCATGGACCTGTCCTCCCTCTCCCTCCTACTTCCCAAGGGAAATCCTCAGTCTCATTCCACATAGGCACTGGCTGTTTTGCAAGCCAGCTTCTTCCACTAAAAGGAGGAAGGAAGATGGGCAAACATAAACCAGCCCCACAGATGGCACCTCTGCACGGAGGGGTGAGTGTGGGTCTCACTGGGCAAATTGTGACTCTGAGCCTTGATCCCCAGGTTGTTTGAAAAAATGGAATGGAGGGAGCACCTGGCTGGCTAAGTCAGAAGAGTACAATGACTCTTCATCTCAGTCAGGATCAAGAGTTCAAGCCCTACGTTGAGTCCACAGATAATGAAAAATGAATGAATGCATGAATGAATGGATAAATGAATTTTTAAAAAATAAAGTATGTAATGTTGATCTCTTAAAAAAAAAAAAAAAAGGATGGAGGGGCACCTGGGTGGCTCAGTCTGTTAAGCATCTGCCTTCAGCTCAGGTCATGCTCTCAGGGTACTGTGACTGAGCCCTACCCCTCTGGTGCTCCCTGCTCAGTGGGGAGTCTTCTTCTCCCTCTGTCCCTCTACCCACTCATGTGCTCATGAATGCACTCCCTCGCTCTCTCTCTCTCTCTCTCTGAAATAAATACAATCAAACTTCAAAACAAATGGACAGGGACATTTATGATTATTCATGGGGAAAGATGGAACATGCATAGTGCGGAAACTTATTATGTACCATCTATCCCCATGTTTACTTTGGGGTAGAGACTCGACCTCAGAATGAGGCCAAATGGAGTCCCTGATGTCAGGAGGTTATCTCAGGACAAGGAGAAGGGGTTGTGGGCACGCTCTGAGAGCTGGTACAACTGGGTTGGGGTCTTAGGCTCGTTTTTTCAGGTAAGGAGTATCAGGGCCACCGTGCTTGTTCACAGGCTACTGCCATATCAGTTGACCTTCAGTCCAGGCTTCTGCAGAGGTGGCTAGCATTCGGTGGCAGGGCCTGAAAAGACACGACAGCTGAGTAGGGGGAAACAGTTCTCTGAAAAACAAGCTTTAAGCTTTCTGCTAATATCCACCTCATTAACCTTATGGGGCATGGTTTGAATCCCCCCCTGCCCCCAAGTTATGCTGTGGCTATTCTTTTATCTCCTCAGGGGAGGTAGGTTTTGGGTAAAGAACAGTTTCTGTCAATTGTACCTGCACACGCCTAAATGCAGGGCTAAACAGAAGTTTTTAACCTGTAGGTTAAAAGGGAATAGAAACAACAGGGAGTCAGACATGCTACGCTTTTCCTTGTTATAACTACCCATGGTCAATCCTTCATTCCATTTCTATGAAACATGGGCAGAGGTCCGCCTTCTGTAATTTCTTCAAGCTGAATTAGGGTGCAGTAGAGGATTTGGAATGGAAGGATCTGAGACAGAGCAGGTCGCAATTTTTGGTCCCTTGTGCTAATGGAGGGGGTCTCAGGGATAGTTCCCTCTCTGAGAACTTGGGTATTTTTCTACATGGTTTGGTACCACATGACATCATTGATTTTATCCCCAAGTATACTCTAAGGAATAGTAACAGTAGAGTCAAACCCAATTGTCTCATTCTCTCTCAAGTTGGTCTGACATCAGTGGTTATCCAAGCATACAGATCAGTAAATTAGTCTGAGCCCCTCCCCTGGGTGGAGGGGGCAAACACTGTGGTGGGTTAAGAGCTTCTTCTAGCCAACTAGCCAAGTGTTTGACTTTAATTATCATGGGTCTCCTCCTCCTCCTCCTTCTTTTCCTTTAAAGATTTTTATTAAGTCATCTCTGCACCCAATATGGGGCTTGAACTCACAACCCTGACATCAAGAGTCGTATGTTCTACTAACTGAGCCAGACAGGGGCCCCTATTTATGTGGGTTCTTATTTCAAAGAGGAGTTAATACAGGTGCAGCAAGTGGAGTTATCTATCATAGACTCTGCCTCATTCCTCAAGCAATCTGGGAGTGAGTAAGAGGCATTTCCATGGAAACAAAAGGAAAACACTGGTTAATGGTTGAAATAAGGGCTCAACCCAGTGTCTAAGTCCGGAGTGTTGCAAGTGAGAAGGTGTCTAGGTGTCAGGCTTGAAGCATCCTCAGATAGAGTGGGAGTGGGCATCGACAATCTGATGGATTTTTCTGGTGTGTAGGTCAAATGTCTCATTTTGAGTGGCCCACAGAGCTGCAGGCACAAAGACTGTCTATGAGCTATTGTGGCCATTTCCCTGAAGTTTCTTTCAAGTGGTTGAGCTTTTTTGCCAGACTTCAGGGAAAAAGGGCAGTTTTAGTTCTTAATGGTTATAAGATAAGAGAATGGGATAATGTTGGAAACCTTAGTCTGAAGAGTCATAGATAATCAAGGAAACCAGGATTCAGGATCCAATCCAGTTTTACCGGCAAACAAGAAACGTTCCAAGATAATTAATCAGAACTAGCATCTAAGACCCACAAAAGTGTGTTATTGAAATAGAATCTGTCTCTCTAAAGTCACCTTCATTCCCATCAAAGATAGCCAAATGAAGATTAATTGGTTTGTAAAACAAGTCTGGTTTTAACAAACTGGGCATAATCATCTACATAAGCAGAGCAAGAATAGCAATTCACCATATAGGAGTCTTTTTCCTTTTCTTTTTTTCTTTCATTTAAATCTGCTTTGATGGAGCTTTTTCTAAGGAATTTTAGATTGAACTTTTTGTAAAGGTCATATTTTATTTATTTGACAGAGAGAGAGACAATGAGAGAGGAAACACAAGCAGCAGGAGAGGAAGAGGGAGAGGCAGATTCCCCACGGAGAAGAGATCCTGACAAGGTAGGGTTCGATCCCAGGATCATGACCTGAGCTGAAGGCAGACGCTTAACAACTGAGCCACCCAGGCGGCCCAGATTGAACCTTTAAGTGCCTTTTTAAAGCCAGGAGCCAAGCCAAATATTTGCCATCCGATTCACCTGCAAGACCTGTAAATTTGGGTGAATTCCTTTCTTTCTGAGGCCCTCCAAATTTCCTGAAGTTCCTGCCTCTGCCAGGAGGCGGCATTCCCTACTCAGCTGTTAAGGCTGAGGGGCCTTCTGAAAGCAAGGTATCAGGCCAACATTTTCAAGAGGCCTTATTGGCTGCATAAAATCGATCTTTTTGAAGCTGTCTCATCATATCTGAGTCTGCGCATGTGTCTCTTAAAGGTGATATTCCAGGGCACTTGGCTGGATCAGTCGGTAGAGAGCATGACTCTTGATCTCAGGGTTGTGAGTTCGAGGCCCAGGGAGGGTGTAGAGATGACTTAAAAAATAACATCTGGGGGCACCAAGGTGGCTTAGTTGGTTAAGTGTCTGCCTGCTTGTGGTTGTCCTTGCGCACTCTCTCATGATCTAGGTCTCTCTCAGATAAATAACTAAAATCTTTAACATAAAATAAAATAAAATCTGGAGGAGAAAGGATAAAAGCTGATTATTATTATAAGTGACACTGATATCTGTATTACATGTGACATTGATAGATCCAAACCCACGTCTTTTTAAAATAAAACCAACAACCCTGAATTGGCTTTAAAGCCAAAGGAGTTGCACCTGTGTCCAGGACCTAATATATTATTATTATATATAAAATAATGAATATTTTATTTTAAAGATTTTATTTATTTATTTATTAGGAAAGAGAGTGAGAGATAGCATGAGAAGGGAGAAGGTTAGAGTGAGAAGCGGACTCCTCGTGGAGCTGGGAGGCCGATGTGGGACTCGATCCCGGGACTCCAGGATCATGACCTGAGCCGAAGGCAGTTGCTTAACCAACTGCGCCACCCAGGCGCCCTACCAGAAAGCATCTTGATAACTGTCATTTTGAACTCCATTTCCAACATATTACTGATGTCTGTATTAACTAGGTCTCTAGCCGTCGGTACAATCTCTTGTTCTTTTTTTTGTGATGAGTTTTTCCCCCTTGTCATTTTATGGAGCTAAGAATAGATGAGTGAGAGAGAAAAGTACTCCGGAGTTCTTAGGTTCTCACTGATTGATGAACTTGGGGTTGGCTGGATATTCTCACTGATCTTCTAGGGAGGGGCCTTTTCAACTTGGTTCTCAGATGTCTTTACCTGAGGCAGAATTGCCCCTCCCTTGCCCAGGGATGGGCCTAGCAATTCACTCAGGTTCGCTCTCTGGAGTCTTTGTTCCCTTAGTGCTTTCTGTACCACCCCGGAGGCCAGGAATGCAAATGGTGGCTCCCAGTCTCCGGCCGGAGGAGCTGAGTGCTGGAGTCCCTGCTCCTCAGCGCGCCCTCCGAGGAAAGCAGTCAATCACTCCTGTCTCCCGGGTCCCCACACAAGCTCCGAGCCCAGCCACCGGTGGCGGCACGTTTCTATCTTTGGCGCGCGGCCCCATCTGGAGTCTCCAAACCCAGCAGATTCCTGCCGTGCGCTCCCGCACCGCTCCTCCCCGAGGAGGAAGTAGGGCGTCTCTCCGGAATGCCTTGTGTGGTCCCCGTTTGAAGGGCCCCCGCCACGGTCTTGGGTAAGCCCCAGTTGAAAACGCACTGTGCGGCTCTTTCCCTGCTGCCGGCTTCTCTGCCCCGATATCTGGGAGCTCTGCCGCACTCAGACACCCCCGGTCTCTTTGTGACCTAGGGGGTCCTGAAACCACTCTGTTTCCGTGAGGGTTAAACCTCCCGCTTAGCCTCTGGAGGGATGTCCCTCAGCGGAGCAGACTCTAAAAGTTCTGATTTCGTGCTCCACGGCTCTGCGGCTGCAGGGAGCCCCCCCCCCCCACAGTCTCTCTTCCTGTCGCTTTGGAATCACTTTTCCAAACGTCCTACCTTTCAGAAAGTGGTCGATTTTCTGCTCCTAGAATTGTTCTTCTTCCTCTATTCTCTCTCCTGTTGAGTATGCTGGCTTTTAGAATGATTTAATAACTATCTAGATGAACTTCTGGGATCTGACTCTATCTCAACCTCCTACTTCTCCGCCATCTTGCTCCTCCTCCAAAGAGTCATCTTTTAAAGAAGGTAAATATAGCAAGTTTTGGGGAATCATTCTTCAGAAATAGTTTAGAATTTGCTTTTGTTAGGTGCCTGAGGTGCATGACTTAC
The DNA here is from genome assembly GCA_028533885.1 of Nasua narica. NCBI lineage: Eukaryota > Metazoa > Chordata > Mammalia > Carnivora > Procyonidae > Nasua > Nasua narica. The sequence goes on along the minus strand of CM052801.1, from coordinate 73,745,806 downwards.
TTTTCCTCAATTTCTGAAGTAGTTTGTTGCCTTGGTATCTCTGTACCACTTGTGCACAGTAGATTTGGACTCCAAGCCAGTGGAGGTAGACCTGCAATTTCTCACCGAAAAATTGTTTCTTCCTTCCATATTTGGGACAGACCTAGTCTATTCTACTTCGTGGTCTCCCTAGAAAGGGACCCCAAAGTAAGGATTCAAATGCGAGTAGTTCATTGGGGAAATCATCCCGGGTAAATCTATAGGGGAATGGCTAATGTGAGACAAAGAAGGAAGCAAACCAACAAAGATCAGATGGAAAGTGCAAATGCTCTTGTGTTTGTGTGTTTAATTCCTGCACGCTCACTTTCATTTTTTTAAAGATTTGTTTATCAGACAGAGGGAGCGAGCGAGAAAGATCGCATGTACACATGCAGAGCAGGGTGGGCAGAGGGAGAGGGAGAGAGAAACTCAAGCAGACTCCCTGTCGAGCATGGAGCCCGACTTGAGGTTCAATCTCATGACTCTGAGATCACAGCTTGAGCCAAAGCCGAGTTGGATGGTCAACTGACTTTACCCTCCAGGGGCCCCCCTGTGAGTGAGTAACATGCTCACTCTGAGTATATGGAATCAGGTTACCACTGGGCATCAGAAGCACAATCCTGCTGAGACTAATGTAGAACCTACACCAGAGTTATCCCAGCAAAGGAGGGAGAATGGTGAGGAGCACCCCCAACCTGCCCATCATTGGTTGGGGGTGCTTCTGAGGGACATGTCAGGCTTGCTCTATTCATGCACCAAGCCAAAAACCCATACTGATGCCTCAGACAATTCCATTTCATTAGTCTCTGGTCTTTGCTGTCAGAACTCTGGGGATGTGGACGGGGCACTGAGGCTGTTCATCAAACTTGCTTTGTTCTTTCTCCAGGTTAAAGAGCAGAGTCATTGAGCGCTTCCTGCATTGGGTTTGTAGCCTCCAGGGTCCAGTGCTCTACAGAGTCCTGAGTTCCAGCCCCCTACATGATGTAAGCCTGAGGCCTGCTATCCTGGCTTAGGGGGTGTTAAACCCTAAACCTCTAGCCCCTAGCCAGCTCCAGTAACTCCCAGGGCTGCTGCACCATGGGCAAACATGCCCATCGAAACGAGAACATGCTCCTGAGATCCCAAGGTGATAATGGTGCCTCTTAAAATGTGCAATGTCAAAGTCATCTTGGGGATGCTTGAGTTCACAGGTTCCCGACACTGTGGGCTGGATGGTCTTCTCTAAAACGAGCATGGCTTCTCTCTGTTAAAACGAGATTTGCTTTCTGACACATTCCAACTGATGAAGCCCTCCCAAGCTCTGTGTGACGTCATCGGCCTTGACAGTGTTTCTAGCGAACTGAGAAACTTTTAGAAGAGAAGGGCCCACTCTGAACACAGCACAGTTTCATTCCATTAAAATATAATTCCCATAAAATTTATTCCTACCTATAAAAATAAAGCCATTCTGATTGAATGAAATTTAACCACAATATACTGCTTAAATCTGTTAACCTCAGAATTTTTAATTTTAAAAGCAATAGTTGCACTGAAATTGATTTTGGCATAGTTTGTAGATGAAAGATTGGCTGAAATATCAATAATATAACAATTATAAGAGAAGTGTTTAAAACTACACCCTCCCCGGGCAATCAGCGCGTGGGGTGGAGCTCCTTCCTCTGTGGGTGGACCCGGAGCCGGCGCACGATAAAGAGGCGGGGCAGGCGAAGCGGCACTGCCAGAGATCCTGGGGGGGCGTCCTGGTTCGGTGAGTGGGGGCCATGGGCTGCACTGGGGGTCTCGCGGGTAGGGTCCTCCAAGCGCACGTGAAGCAAGTTCATTGTGGGGACTGAGGTGGGCTTTCTTTTTCCCTTTCAAGTCTCTTTTGCCCGATGCCCATCAACTGTCTGAATCCCCCAGACCCCTGAACTCCAGGGCGTCTGCTCACCCAAGCTTTTATGGGATGGGGTGCGGACATTTCAGGGATTCCTATGTTCCCCAGGAAGGGTGCATGTAAAGACAGCACACAGTCCCCAGCTTCAGTGGGGTGCCCCTGTCCCCTGGCACAGTGCAGGTAATGGACCTGGAGCAGCACCCCGAGTTCAGCAGGGTGTCCCCCTCCCCCAAACACAGGTGTGGCGCCAACAAGCCCCAGAGCTGTTCCCCAGCTTCACCACTTTGTGCCCTGTCTGTGGGGTTGGTGGTAATGGGGCTGTCAGGGTCGTGCACAAGGGTCCTCCAGGTTCCTGCCTCCCCAGGCAAAGGTGTGGCGCTAAGAAGCCCCAGACCCATCCCCCAGCTTCAGCATTGTGCCCCGTGTCCCCGGGGATGGTGGTCATGGGCTGTCAGGATCCCACAGCAGCGTCCTCCAGGCGGGGGCCTGGAAGCTGGAGGAAACCAGACCCCCTCAAGTTGCATGAGGAACAGGTGAGTCGAGGTGTTCATTTGGAAGGATAATTTTCCAAACAAGACAAAGGAGACATTGGTCTCCTTTAGAATGTAGATAATTACTACTTAAGCAACAAGTATGTGTTTCCCCGTCTCCCAGGAGCAGAAGCAGGTGTGCAGGCCTTAGATCAGGTGCCTCCTTATCCGCACCTGACAGCACTTCTCTGATGTGGCCCCACGAGACCCGAAGTTTGGAACATGAGCGTCTGAGTCAGTCATGCAGCTTCTCACAGGACGTCGGCTTTTCAGAGAAAGCAGCAGGTACACGGGGTGCAATGTTACATCCACATGAGGACGGGAGGTAAAACTTCTCTTTAACCCCAAATTTCCTGGGCTTTTCTCTTTTCTCTACTTGAGCCAGGAAGTAAAGTGTAAATAGCTGTCAGCGTTCTGGATTTGGTGCCAGAGTCACTCAGTTTCCCTGCAGGTAGAACATTGCAGGGAATACCATTTTCTTTGTTCATTTAGTGCTTACAAAATGTCATCTGAACCTCTGTTTCCTAGGAAATCACTTGTATGAAAGCAGGTAGATGAGATTTACTCTTGGTGTGTTTTTAACATAGAATTTGATCCTTAATCTGACAGCGTTTATTCACTTAGGCCTAGGGTATGGTTGAATGGCCACATCTAGCGTTAGGTGGCTTTTTGACGTTAGATACAGACTGGTATGATGTCTCAAAAGCGTTACACTTAAGGTAGAAGGAAAATTCAAAATTCTTCAAAGTAGCCTTTTCCCATTTAAAAGTTAAGCTTGACGTTCTAGTTGGACTAAATGGATCATCTAGATATTTTGACATACTGTATTTTCTCTGTAGTTTCTTTGGTGGAGGAGTGAGAGGGACGGTCTTTGGGAATTCTGGAGAGAGGCACGCGGGTGGCTTCAAGGAGCTTGGCGGGCGTCAGGAGCCCTGAGGTGAGTTCTGGAACTGCTTGCCTGACGCTAGGTGAGTCAGGTTATCCCACAGAGTTTGTTTCTCCTTATGAAATTGCTGGAAGGTAATACCTAAGGAAAGGCTTTTTACACAGAAACTTTTGGCCTAATGAAGAGCAACTAAAAGTGAGTTGATTTGGGCAGTATTATTCTGTAAATAATAGTTTTAAAACCCCCTGTCATGGGCTATGGTATTTTATTGCACAAGGAGTCCTCAGGAGGCTACAGTGAAAGACTCAGATCTCAGAGCATATTCTTGTTCTATGGATATGTTACAGTTTGCACAGGTAGGAAGGTAAGTAGAGAGAAATACGACACATTTATGAGAGTCTTGGGCCAGTGTAATTTGGAAGAGAGGGGGGAATCCTGGAGCTTCGTGGCAGACAGGCGAGTTCCAGGTCTGGGTCGAGCTGACGGGGGTCCCAGAGGAGAGCGGAGTGCATTCTGCAGGAGGGGGTGGGCGGGGCTGGCTCCAGGGGGGGCTGTGAGTCTCCCATGTGACAGTTGGGACAGGCCAGGTCTGTGAGCAGGTTCCTGGCTGAGGACAGATGAGGCACAGGTGGAGAGCTGACAGAGCACCGTCTTCTGTGCCACCTGCCTCGGCCGACACACACCACCTCGTCGTCTGTCCCTGTCACTCCAATTCAGACTTCTCTGCGTTGCCAGGCATTGGTTTGGGCTTCTTTCTTTGAGTGTGTGTGAAGTTTCAAAACCTAGATGATGGAAATGACAGGTCATCAGAACGTCGGTTACTCTGGTATTTCCTGCTCTCCTTTACGTCACTGCAGTGAATCGTACCTGGTAGTGGAAGGGCAGGCCAGCTTGCCCCAGGGACGGGGCTCTGCTCCGTGGCCAGCCCTCCTGCTGCAGATGTGACAGGAGAGTTGCTTCCTGTTGGGATCTCAGGGCCTCGTCTCAGCAGGGGGCTTGGTGGGAAGCAGCCCCCAGCCAGCGTTATTGGTTCTTGTCCAGGGCGCCTCTTGCTTCCTGGGATGAGGACCGCAGGTGTCCTCCGCCTGGGCTCAGTGAATTCAGCCAGCAGAAGCACTTCTTCCAGAGCCACACCCCCGAGAGATCCTCCGCTTTGCTGTGCTGTGTGGAAGAGGCCAGTTTTCATTTGGAACTGAAATCCCAGCTCCTGCCATTAGATTCCAAGGCCACACGGCACACCAGTCTCCTTGAAGCTCTAGTTCCACATGGGGCCTGATGTGCGACACTGAGACAGAACCTGCTGGCCCACTGCTGCTGCAGGCTCCTTCCTGAAAACTGTGCAGCAAAGCCTGGTGTGTGATGACGTCCCAGGAAAGAGGGCAGGTGCCCCTTTCTGCCCCACCACAGGAGGTCGCCAGACATCAATCACAGGTGGCTGGTAAAGGGAGGAGAGACGTCTGTTTCCCAGGACCTCGGCCAGAGGGTGATTTGGACCCTGGGATGCTTCTCTGCTCAGCTTTCTCAGATGTGCACATCAGGCAAGGGGAGAGAGTGTGTGTGCTCCCCTGTCATCGAGGAAGGTGTCTGGTTTCAGGTTTCATGTGCAAGTGGATTCCTCTTATGGCTCATTTTCCTGATGGTCTTCAGGGTGCCGTAGGGGGACCCATTGTCCTGGACATCCTGGCTGTGCAAGAGCTCTGGTCACCTTTTCCTCCAGGGCTCTGGACTAGGAAATCGGAGGGAGTCTGTGGTGAAACCATCCGAGTAGGCCTCCGTTTCCCCCTTGCTGAGGTTTGCTGGTGACTGTGATAACTTCTCTGGAAATAGAAAGCAGGAGACAGGGCTGGGTACTGAAGGGGAGGTGGTGGTGGTGCTTGCTCTTCACCTAGGGTCCAGGTGGGACCTCACTGTGAAGGTGATACTTTAATCAGGTTCTAAAGCAGGGTGTGATATCACATCAATAGCAATGTAAATGGAAGAGAAAGAATATACAAAGGTCCTGGGACAGGAGCATATCATGTATGTCCAGAAGCAACAAGAAGTCAATGTGGCAACAGAAGACAGCATAATACATGACCTCAGGGAGGTGAAACTAGGGAGACAGACATTGCAGGACCTTGACCCCATGGGACCCTTTTTCACTGGGCAATCCTGCTAGATTTTGAGAACAGATGACACAGGGTTGAGGGTGGTCAAAGGAGCATTGTGCAGCTTCAAATGGTTTCCTAAAGAGTTGCAGGTGGAGTCCTCTGGTGTAGCTGTGGGGTTCCAAATCTGGAGGGCTTGAGGGCAAGGCATCAGTGTGCAGAAGCCTAAAAATGCAACCTTGGTTTAGAGTTAGGGCCTGGGGGAATAGTAGGCCTGATCTAACAGGGCTAATGTGGGATCCCCAGGAGGCTGAGTTGAGGGGGGAATCAGGTTCAGTGTCAGGAGTGGGTTTCTATCCTGGGGCCTGAATAAGATCAATGTGGCCTGAGGAGTGCATCTAGTTTTCTCCAGCTCTGAGGATATTACAAATCTCCAAAGGGAACCATTTGCTTCTGAATGGCAGGTGGAGTCCTCTGGTGTGGCTCAGAGTCCCAAACTGGAGGGGTTTGGCCAGGCTTCTAGGGACAGCAGTCAAAAAACCCAACATACGGTTCAGGATAGGTCCTAGAGGCATGGAGGGACCGATCTGCCAAGGCTGAGGCAGGCTCCCCTGGTGTCTGATTTGAGGGCAAGTATCAGAGAGCATGCAATGCTCTGGGTATGAGTACCGTGGGGACAAGAATGTTGGGGAGGCCTCAGAGAAGCATATAGGTTTCTCCTGCTCTACATGTTTTGCTCAACTATAAAGGGCTCGGTATTTCTCTGGGTGGCAGGTGGATTCCTCTGGTGTGTTGCCAACGTCCAAAATCTGGAGGGCTTGGAGGCCAGGCCTCTGGGGAAAGAAGCTGGAAAACTGATCTGGGCTTAGGGTTGGGCCTAAAGGCCTGGCAGGCCAGTTCTACTGGCGCCAAGGTGGGCTCCCCAGGCCACTGAGTTAAGGGCGGTGATTAGGCTGTGAGTCAGACTTTCAGTTTTTATCCTCAGAGCTCTTTGAGAATTGGGATGGACTCATAGAGGCATGCAACTTTTTCTGCCTCTGAGGGTTCTGTGAAGGTTGAAATGGCACGGTTTCCTCCTAGGTGGCAGGTGAAGTCCTGGGGTGTAGCTCAACGGTCCCCAAATAGGAGGGTTCAGAAGCCTGAAAAACCAGGTTGGGTTAGGGTTAGGGCCTAGGAGCCTGACAGGTGTGATCCATCAGCGCTGAGGTGGGCTGCCTGGGGCACTGAATGGAGGGCAAGGTTCAGGTAGCATGTCAACCTTCAGGTTTTTGTCCAAGGAGGCACATAGATGATTAGGATGGCCTCAGGGGACATGTAGGTTTCCCCTGCTCTGAAAGCTTGGCTCAATTCCAAATTGCCCAGGTTTTCTCTGAGTAGGAGGAGGCTGGGTCGGTAGTGTTCTTCTGAGGTCCCCAACCAGGAGGTCTTGGAGCCCAGGCCTCTGGGGACAGAAGCCTGAAAAACCAGGTGCCGTGATCCATCTGCACTGAGGTGGGCTCCCTGGGGCACTGAGTTTAAGGCCTAGGGACCTGGCAAGCCTAATCCATCGGTGCAAAGGGTGGCTCCCCGGGGTGTGGAGTTGGGGGCAAGGTTCAGGCGGCATGTCAGTCTTGAGGTTTTATCCAAGGAGGCACACAGATAGTTGGGGTAGCCTCAGGGGGCATGTAGGTTTCTCCTACTCTGAAGGTTTTGCTCAACTCCAAATTGCCCAGGTTTTCTCTGGGTAGCAGGCCAGGTCCGATGGTGTTTCTCCAAGGTCCCTAACCTAGAGGGCTTGGAGCCCAGGCCTCTGGGGACAGAAGCCTGAAAAACCAACCTAGGGTTAGGCTTAGGGTCTAGGGACCTGGCACGTCTGACCTGTGGGTGCAGAGGGTGGCTCCCCAGAGTGTGGAGTTGAGGGCAACATTCAGGCAGCAGGTCAGTCTTGAGGTTTTTGTCCAGAGTGGCCCAGAGAAGAATGGGGTGGCCTCAGGGGGCATGTGGGTTTTTCCAACTCTGAAGGTTGTGCTCAGCTCCCAATGGCCCGGTTCTTTTCTGGGTGGCAGGCAGATTCCTGGGCTGTATCTCTGAGATCCCCAACCAGGAGGGCTTGGAGCCCAAACCACTGGGGACAGAAGCCTGAAAAACCACCTAGGGTTAGGGTTAGGGCCTAGGAGCCTGGCAGGCATGATCCCTCAGTGGTTAGGTGGGGTCCCCTGAGTTGAGAGCGAGGTTCAGGCATCATGTCAGTCTTCAGGTTTTTGTCAAGGGTATACCACAGCAGTTTGGGGTGGCCTCTGAGGGCATGTAGATTTCTCCTGCTCTGAAAGTTTGGCTCAGCTCCAAATGGTCCTGTTTTTGTCTGGGTGGCAGACAGAGTCCTGCGATATGTCACCGAAGTCCCCAACATGCAGGGCTAGGAAACCAGGCCTATGGGGACAGAAGCCTCAAAAACCAACCTAGGGTTAGGGTTAGGGCCTAGGGGCCTGGAAGGTCTGATCCGTTGGTGCTAAAGCGGGCTTCCCCGGGTGCTGTGTTGAGGGCGATGTTCAGGAGAAATGTCAGCCTTCAGGTTTTTGTCCTAGGTGGCACACAGATGGTTGAGATGGCCTCAGGGGGCATGTAGGTTTCTCCTGCTCTGAAGGTTTTGCTCAAATCCAAATGGCCCAGTTTTTCTCTGGGTAGCAGGCAGAGTCTTGGGGTTTGTCTCTGAGTTCCCCAACCTGTAGGGCTTGGAGCCCAGGCCTCGAGGGACAAAAGCCTGAAAAACCCACCTAGGGTTAGGGTTAGGGCCTAGGAGCCTGGCAGGCGTGATCCGTCTGTTCTGAGGCGGGGTCCTCAGGTTGCTGAGTTGAGGGCGAGGTTTAAGCGGTATGTGAGTCTTCAGGTTTTTGTCCAGGGTGGCCCACAGCAGTTTGGGGTGGCCTCTGGGGACATGTAGATCTATCCTGCTCTGAAAGTTTGGCTCAGCTCCCAATGGCTCTGTTTTTTTCTGGGTGGGAGGCAGAGTCCTTTGGTGTGTCCCCGAGGACCCCAGCCAGGAAGGCTTGGAGTCCAGGCCTCGAGGGACAGAAGCCTGAAAACCCACCTAGGTTTAGGTTTAGGGCCTAGGAGCCTGGCAGGCGTGATCCATCTGCCCTGAGGCGTGCTCCCTGGGGCGCTGAGTTGAGGATGTGTTTCAGGCGGCATGTCAGTCTTGAGTTTTTTTCCAGGGGTACCCACAGGTTGTTTTGTATCCTCAGGGGGCATGTAGGTTTCTCCTGCTCTGAATGTTTTGCTCAGCTCCAAATGGCCCGGTTTTTCTAGGGTGTCAGAATTCTGTGGTGTTTTTTGAGGTCCTCAACTTGAGGTTCTGGAGTCCAGGCCTCTGGGGACAGAGTCTGCATGAACTAACCTTGGTTTTGGGTTAGGGCCTACGGCTTGGCAACCTGGATGCAACGGTGCTGGGTCGGTCTCCCTGGGGTGCTGCGTTGAGGGCAGGGATCAGGTGGCATGTCAGCCTCAGGGTATTGGTCCGGGGGATTACAGTGTGTCAGGGTGGCCTCAGGGGGACATGCAGCTTTCTCCTGCTTTAAATGTTTTGCCCAACTCCAAGTGGCTCGCTTTTTTTCTGGGTGGCAGGTGGAGTGCTCTGGAGCAGCTCAGTGGTCTCCAACTTGGTGGGCTTGGACACCAGTCCTCTGGGGACAGAAGCCTGAAAATTCAACCTAGGCTTAGGGTTATGGCCGAGGAGCATGGCAGGCCTGATCTAGGGGCCATGAGAAGGGCTCCCGGGGGGGCTGAGTTGAGGACGGGTACTAGGCTGAAAATCTGGGTTCAGGTTGGTGTCTAGGGGCTTTTTAGAAGATTGTGATAGCCTCAGGGATGGTATGCAGATTTCTCCTACTCTGAGGATTTGGAGCAGCTCCGAATTGCCCTATTTCCTCCTTGATTGTAGTAGGAAACCTGTGGTGCGGCTGATGGGTTCCCAATCTGGAAGACTTCGGGAGCCAGGCTCTGGTGAGAAAGCCTGAAAACGAAATCTAGGCTTAGGTCTGGGGCCTAAAGTAATGGCAGGTCGATCCGCCTGGGCTGAGACGGGCTTCTGTGGCACTGATTCTAGGGTGACGATGAGGCGGCATGTCAGTCTCTGGGATTTTGTGGACGGGTTGGCAGAATGTTGGGGTGGCCTCAGGGGAGCATGCAGGTTTCTCCTGTTCTGAAGGTTTTTTTTCCACTCCAAATTGCCCGAACCCTTACCTTCAGATGGGTTTTCAGGTTTTCTTCCAAAGAGGCCCAGCCAAATAAGCCATTCATACTGGGACCCCTGGGCCATACAACAGAATCTGGCTGTCCCCGGGAAGGAAACTGTCCATTTGGAGATGAGCAAAACCCTCAGAGCAGGAGAATCTTACATCAGCCCCCAGATGAAAGCCTCCAACCTGACACTGACTGGGCCCCACCCACAATTCATCCCATGGGGGCTTCAAGTAGCCCTTGGTATTGGAACTCTCATGACCCTAGGCCCTATCAATATCTACAGCTTGTTTTTTCTGCCTACCCAGAAGCCCAGTCACAAAGCCCTCCAGAGTGGGGACACTTGGGCCATCCTACAGAATCTGGCTGACCTCTGGATGGAAACTGTGCAATTACAAGCTGAGCAAAACCCTCAGAGCAGGAGAATCCTACATACGCCCCCAGAGGCCACCTCCAACTTGGATGGCCCCACTGGACTCAAACCTCCAACCAAACACTTGGCCTGGGCCCCACCCACAACTCTACCCCTGGAGCTCCCAAAATCCCTTGGTATTGGGCCTCTCATGACCCTAGGCCCTATTCATAACTCCAGCGTGGGTTTTCTGGCTTCCCCCCCAGAGGCCTGGCCCTAAAGCCCTCCAGACTGCCGACACCAGAGCAATCCTACAGGACTCTGGCAGCCTCCTAGAAGGAATTCGTGCCATTTGAGCTCAGCAAAACCCACGGAGCAGGAGAATCCTGCATACCCCGTACCCGGAGGTCACCCCACATTGGCACCCAAGCTAGACAAAAACCCTCAACCAGACACTCAGCCTGACGACCATGCTCAATGCACCCCTCTGGGGACTCACGTCTCTGCCTGTCAGATCGGCCTGCCAGGCCCCAAGGGCCTAACCCTAACACGAGGATGGGATTTTAGGCTTCAAGCCCCAGAGACCTAGCCACAAATCCCTCCATATTGGGGTCCCCTGGGCGGTTCTCCAAGACTCTGGCTGCCTCCCATAAGTAAACCAAGCCATGTGGAGCTGGGCAAATCCCCAAGAGCAGGGGAACCCTGTCTGCTCCCCCGAGGGCCACCCCCAATTCAAAGGCCACCCTGCACACAAACCCTCAGGGAGAAACTCTGCCTGGTGCCCGGGATCACCTCATCCTGTCGGGCACCCCCACAGTGGTTTCCATTGGCCCTGCCATGCCCCGAGGCCTGAACCCTGACCCTCAGATGGGTTTACCAGCTTTTGTCCACAGAGGCCTAGACCAAAAGCCCTCCAGACTGGGGGCCATTGGGCCATACTACAGAATCTGGCTGACCCCCGGATGGAAATTGTGCCACTTGGAGCTGAGTAAAACCCTCAGAGCAGGAGAATCCTACATACGCCCCCAGAGGCCACCTCCAACTTCGATGGCCCCACTGGACTCAAACATCCAACCAGACACTCGGCCTGGGCCCCAAACACAACTCAGCCCACTGGAGCTCCCAGCAGCCCTTGGTTGGGCTTCTCATGAACCTAGGCTTTAACTGTAACTCCCAGCTTGTGTTTTCAGGCTTCCTTCCCCAGTGGCCCAGCCCCAAAGCACCCCAGACTGGGAACCCTTGGGCCATACGACAGAATCTGGATGCCCCCCAGAAGGAAACCTAGCCTTTTTTGAGCTGGGCAAAACCCAAAGAGCAACGGAATCCTGACTGTTCCCCCTAAGGCCACCCCCAATTTGAAGCCACCCTTGACACAAACTCTCAGTGAGAAACTCAGCCTGGTGCCCATGTTCACCTCACGGGCCAGGGACTCCTGTCAGGGACTGCCATTGGGCCTGCCATGCCCCGAGGCCCGAACCCTGAATCTCGGATGGGTTTTCAGGCTTTCGTCCACTAGGCCTAGCCCAAAATCCTCCATACTGGGGACCCCTGGGCCATACTATAGAAGTTAACTGCCCCCCGGAAGGAAAATGTGCCATTTGGAGGTGAGCAAAACCCTCAGAGCAGGAGAATCCTACATACGCCCCCAGAGGCCACCTCCAACTTCAATGGCCCCACTGGACTCAAACCTCCAATCTGACACTCTGTCTGGTCCCCAAACACAACTCAGCCCCCTGGTGCTCCCAACAACCCTTGGTATTGGACCTCTCATGGCCCTAGGCCCTAACCGTAACTCCAAGCTTGTTTTTTCCAGCTTTCCTCCCCAGACGCTTGGTCCCAAAGCCCTTGAGACTGGGGACCCCTGGGCCATACTACAGAATCTAGATGCCCCCCCCCGCCCAAGGAAACCTAGCCTTTTGGAAATGGGAAAAACCCCAAGAGTAATGGAATGCTGACTGCTCCCCCTAAGGCCACCCCGAATTCGAAGGCACCCTGGACAAACTCTCAATGAGAAACTCAGCCCGGTGCCGACATTCACCTCACCCCGCCGTAGACTCCCCTCAGGGCCTGCCATTGGCCCTCCCATGCCCTGACACCCGAACCCTGAATCTCAGATGGGTTTTCAGGCTTTCCTACACTAGGCCTAGCCTGAAAGCCACCATACTGGGGAACCCAGGGCCATAGTACAGAATCTGGCTGACCCCAGGTTGAAAAATGTGCCATTTGGAGCTGAACAAAACCCTCAGAGCAGGAGAATCCTACATGCGCCCCCAGAGGCCACGTCCAAATTCGATAACCCCCCTGGACTCAAACCTCCAACCAACACTGACTGGGCCCCACCTATAATTCAGACCCTGCAGGCTCCCAGTAGCCCTTGGTATTGGACCTCTCATGACCCTAGGCCCTAACCATAAATCCAGCATTGGTTTTCAAGGTTCTCCCACATAAGCCTGGCCCTAAAGCCCTCCAGACTTTGGACCCCGGAGCAATCCTACAGGACTCTGGCTGCCTCCTAGAAGGAATTTGTTCCATTTGGAGCTGGGTAAAACCCAAAGAGCAGGAAAATCCTGACTGGTACCCCTAAGGCCACCCTCTATTTGAAGGCTACCCTGGAAATGCTCTCAGCGAGAAACTCAGCCTGGTGCCCAGGTTCACCTCACCCTGCCGGGGACTCCCCTGAGTGCCTGCCATTGGCCCTGCCATGCCCAGAGGCCCGAACCCTGACCCTCAGATGGGTTTTCAGGCTTTCTTCCACAGAGGCCTAGCCCGAAAGCCCTCCAGACCGGGGACCCCTGGGCCATACTACAGAATCTGGCTGCCCCCTGGAAGGACACTGTGCAATTTGGAGCTGAGCAAAACCCTCAGAGGAGGAGAATTCTACATAAGCCCCCAGAGGCCACCTCCAACTTCAATGTCCCCACTGGGCTCAAACCTCCAACCTGACACTCTGCCTGGGCCCCACCCACAACTCAGCCCCCTGGAGCTCTCAGCAGCCCTTGTATTAGGCCTCTCTGACCCTAGGCCATAACCATAATTACAGCGTTGGCTTTCAGGCTTCCCCCACAGAGGCCTGGCTCTTAATCCTTCCAGACTGCAGAACCCAGTGTAATCCCACAGGACTCCTGCTGCCTCCTAGATGGACTTCATGCCATTTAGAGCTCAGCGCAACCCACAGAGCAGGAGAATCCTGCATACCCCCCAGAGGTCACCCCCACATCGGCACCCACCCTATACACAAACCCTCAACCAGATACTTGGCCTGACGATCATACTCAATTCACCCCTCTGGGGACTCACCTCCCCGCTGGTCAGTTCGGCCTGGAGGCCCTGAGAGCCTAACCCTAATTCTAGGATGGGTTTTGAAGCCTCTAGCCTCAGAGGCCTGGCCCTAAAGCCCTCCACACTGAGGACCCCTGGGCCATCCTAAAGGACTCTGGCTGTCCCCCAGAAGGAAACCTAGCCATTTGTAGCTGGGCAAAACACAAAAAGCAGGGGAATCCTGACTGCACCCCCTAAGGCCACCCCCAATTCAAAGGCTACACTGAACACAAACTCTCAGCAATACACACAGCCTGATGCCCAAGTTCACCTCACCCTGCCGGTGACTCCCCTCAGTGCCTGCCATTGGCCCTGCCATGCCCCTAGGCCTGAACCCTGACCCTCAGATTCTTTTTCAGGCTTTCTTCCACAGAGGCCTAGCACAAACACCCTCCAGACTGGGGACCCCTGGGCCATACTGCATAATCTGGCTACCCCCGGAATGAAACTGCCATTTGCAGCTGAGCAAAACCCTCAGAGCAGGAGAATCCAATGGTGACCACCACTCTGGTGCTGACCCTGTACAGAAAACCTCACCCAGACACTCAGCCAGACCCCCACCATCACCTCACTCCAGGGACTCGCCTCGGTGCCAGCAGATCGGGCCTGCCATACCCTGAGGCCCTAAGCAGAACCCTGGGATGGGTTTTCAGGCTTCCATCCCCAGAGACCTGGCCTTAAAGCCTCCATACTGGGGACCCCTGAGACATACTGCAGGACTGGCTGCCCCTAGAAGGACACCATGCCATTTGAAGCTGTGCAAACCCCTCAGAGCAGATGAAACCTGCATGAGTCCCCTGAAGCTACCCTCATCTTCCATGTCCACCCTGGTTATAGACCCTTAGCCTGACACTCAGCCTGAGCCCTGCCCTCAACTCAGCCCCTGGGGAGCTCTTCTCAGGGTCAGACATCAGGCCTCCCATGCCCGCAGGCTCTAACCCTAACCCTTGGTTGCATTTTTCAGTTTCTGTCACCAGAATCCTGGTCCCTAAGCCGTCAACTTGGGCCCCCTGAGCTACACCACAGCACTTCTCCTGGACCCAAGAAGTAAATGGTGCCATTTGAAACTAAGCAAAACCCTCAGAGCAGGAGAGACATGAATGCCCCCCCTATGTGGTGACTGCCACTTTCTGTGACCTCCTGGACACACACTGGCAGCCTGACACACAGCCTGACTCCCACCCTCAACTCATCCACCAGGGTGGCTCACCTCAGCTCTGGCATATCAGGCCTCCCATGCCCCTAGGCCCTAACCCTAACTCTAGGTTGCCTTTTCAAGCTTCAGTCTGCAGAGGCCTGGCCCCAAGCTCTCCAGATTGGAGACCCATGAGCCACACCACAGGACTCTGCCTGTGCCATGGCAGGAAACTGTACCATGTGCAGCTGCGCAAAACCCTGAGTAGGAGAAACCTGAATTCCCCCCCTGAGGTCACCCTCACCTTCTGCGACCCCCCTGGACACAAACCTGCAGCTTGACTCTCAGCCTCCCCCACGCCTTCCTATCAGCCCCCAGGGAACTCTCTTCAGCACCTGCAAGTCAGGGCTTCTATGCCCTAGGCCTTAACTTTGACTGTAGAATTGGTTTTCTGGCTTCTGTCCCCATAGACGTGACCCCCAAACCTCCCTGAATGGGGACACCTGAGGCATACCGCAGTCCTCCATGTTCCACCCAGAAGGTACCCATCCCATTTGGAACTCCACAAAGGATTCAGAGCAGGAGGAACCTGCATGCCTACCTGAGGGCACCCCCACTTTCAGTAGCCCCCTGGACACAAACCTTGAGCCTGATCCTCAGCATGACCCACACCCTCTATTCAACCCCTTTGGGAGCTTGCCTTAGGGGTAGCACATCAGATTCACATGTCCCTAGGGCCTACCCCCAAACCCTAGTTTGGGATCCTGCCTTCTTACCCGAGACCTGGCACTCAAGCCTTCTTCTGAAATGTTTCCAAAAAATAGAACTGGGAGGAAAACTTTCATTCCCCTTTGATAAGGCCAGCATTACCTTGATCCCAAAACCTGAGTGAGACACCACTCAAAAGGAGAATTATGGACCACTATCCCTGATGAATATAGATGCAAAAATTCTCATCAACATACTAGCCAACAGGATCCAAGGGTTAATAGAAAGGATGAATCAGCACGACCAAATTGAATTTATTCCTGGGCTGCAAGGGTGGTCGAAAACCTCAAATCAATCCATGGAATACATTACCTTAATAGAAGAAAGAACAAGAAACAGGATCCTCTCAACAGATGCAGCAAAAGCATTTGACAAATTAAAGCATCCTTTCTTGATCAAAACTCTTCACCATGGAGGGATAGAGGGTACGTGCCTCCACATCATAAAGGCCATCTATGGGAAACCCACAGTGAACATCATTCCCAATGGGGAAAAACTGAGAGCTTTTCCCTTCAGGTCAGGAACACGACAGGGATGCCCATTCTCATCACGATTGTTCAACATAGTACTAGAACGCCTAGCCTCAGCAATCAGACAACCAAAAGACAAAAAAGGCGTCCAAGTCAGCACAGAAGAAGTCAAACTCTCACCCTTTACACACAACAGGATACTTTCTGTGGAAAACTCAAAAGACTCCACTCCAAAAATGCTAGAACCCATCCACCTCACACCAGTCAGAATGACAAAAATGAACCAGTCAGGAAACCACAGGTGTTGGTGAGGCTGTGGAGAAAGGGGATCAGTTTTATACTGTTGGTGGGAATGCAAGCTGGAGACGCCACCCTGGGAAACAGTGTGGAAGTTCCTCAAGAAGTTGAAAATAGAACGACCATGCAACCATCCAATTGCACTTCTAGGTATTTACCCAAAACATACAAATGGAGTGATCTGATGGGGAACCTGCACCCCAATGTCTACAGCAACAATGCCTCCAAGAGCCAAAGTATGCAAAGAACCCAGACGTCCATCGACATGGACATGAGTGGATACGACAATGAATTAAATATGACACGGCCATCAAAAAATGAAATCTTGTCATTTACAATGACATGAATGGAACAAGAGGGTATTATGCTAAGTGAAATAAATCAATCGGAGAAGGACAATCATCATAGGATCTCACTGGTATGCAGACTTTAAGAAACAGAGGATCCTAAGGGGAAAGAGGAAAAAAGGAACCAAGAGGAAACTGGAGAGGGAGACAAAGCATAAGAGACACTTAAACTCAGGCAACAAACTGAGGGTTTCTGAACGGGGTGGCGGGGGCAGGGGGTGCCTGGGTGATGGGCATCGGGGAGGGTATGTGCTCTAGTGAGCACTGCGTGCTGTGTAAAACTCAAGGATCTCAAACCTGTATCCCTGAAACAAATAACACATTATATGATCATAATAAAAAGAAGTAAAAGAAAAACATTTAGAATACAAATGTAAACTAAGTAAAAATAAATAATCTTGATGATAAGAAAGCAAGCAAGCAAATGAACAAGCAAGCAAACAAGAGATTAAGAGACCTGAAATCACCACATTCCAATTTCAAGCTAGGTTACAAAGCTGTTGTCATCAAAAGAGTATGGTACTGGCATAAAAACACACACAGGTCAATGGAACAAAACAGAGAGCTCGGAAACTGATCATTATAGTACTTTGGCAAAGTTTATTCATTAGGATATTAAAGGTATATTTAAACTTAGCTCTGGTACAATTATTAACACTGAATGGGAATGAATAATATTTATGTCCTGTTCCAACTGATGCTTCCAAAAAATGCATTTTTTTAAACATGCTGCTTTATATAAATATATGTTATAAGGGTGATTTATAATCCACATTTTTAAGAGAAATTAAATGCACTTTAATAAACTTACCACGGAAAAGGAAATATAGATATCCATCATCACAACTGACAACATCACAAAAGAAGACAATCAGACACAATCTGGTAACTGATAGAAGAATATACTACAACTTAAGCAGTTCTGCCCAAATGTTCAACCTGTTGAAAGCTATAGAGCCTGCTACTCATTTACAAAAACACAGATGTCAGAGAAAAGTCCTAACAAAGAGAATGAAGACGTCACCAATGAAGTCCCCACTGCATATATTCCAACAGGAAAAATATTTTCCCAACAAAGAAACTGTAAGACAGAAAGAAAGAAATGAAGGAGAGAGAGAGAGAGAAACAGAGAGAGAAAGAAACCTGAGAAACTCAGAAATTAACCCACACATGTGTGGTCTTAACTTATGACACAGCAGCAGAAAATATACAACAGGGAAAGGACTGATTCCTCAGTGAACGGTACTGGGGAAACTGGATACTAAATGCAAAAGAACGTGACTGGATCACTCTTGCACCGCACATACAAATTATGAATGGATGGATGAATGACTTGAACATAAGAACTGAATCCATAAACCTCCAAGAAGAAAACACAGGTAGTAAGTTTCTGGATACTGATTTTGAGGAAGAGTCATTTACATCAGACACCAAAAGCAAAGGCAACAAAAGCAAAAAGAAACTAGTGGAAGGACATCAGAATGAAATTCCCACATGACCAAAGAAACCAACAAACCCTTAAAAGGCAACCTACCCAATGGGAAAAAATACCTGCAAATCCTATGCGTGAGAAGAGGCTCATATCCAAAATACACAAAACAGTCCTTCAAAGCCAAACAAAAACTGAATAAAAACTGGGGAGAATATGTGAATAGATACTTTACAATGACATACAGGTGGCCAACAGACACAGAAAAAGTTGTTCTCCATCACTGACTGTCATCAGGGAAATGTAAGTCAAAACCCCAATCACCTATCACCTCACAACTGTTGGAAAGGCAATCGTCTCAGCGACAGACACCAGGTGCGGTCAAGGGTGTGTACACAAGGGGACCCTGTGCACTGCTGGTGGGAATGGAAATTGGTGCAGGCACGGGGACAAAGGCTATGGAGGTTCCGGGAAAAAATTAATACAACTACCCCATGACCCAGTAATTGCTCTACTGAGTATTTCTTTGGAGAACATGAAAACACTCCCTCCAAAGAGAGATGCACTCCCATGTTCCCTGCAGCATTATTCACAGTAACCAGACATGGAAACTTCGACCTTGGGAGCATTATGCTAAGTAACTCAGACACAGAAAAACAAACACCAGGGGCTCTCGTGGACATTCCACATGGAACCCAAAAAGTACTGAACGCACACACACTGAGAATGAATTGGTGGTTGCCAGATTTGGAGAAGGGGGAAAGTGGTGAAGGGGGTCAAAGCTGCCATGTTTGAGTAATAAAATCTGCAAGTCATGGAATGTTCTGTGCAACAGGGAGACTAAATCTAACCCTGCAGGATGGAGTACAGTCTCCCCACTATGTGAAAGTACAGTGTTCCTTGGAAACCTTTCACAGCAAAAATGGTGTAAACTGAAAAAGGAATTAGCATTCATTTCTACAGAGAAATGGATGAGCATGCTGAGACAACAAGTTTCTTTTCTCTGGCTCTTCTTAGGTCTCAGGACACAATATCCTAACGGATGCCCAAAATAAATGGGGATAAAGCACAACAGATGCTCACAGACACAATTCAAAGTGCTGGTGGCTGGATGCGGAGAGCAGTGCCCAGGAAGGGCCTGGTTGGGGTGCACGCTGCCTCTGTAGTGGGTCCCCACAAAACAGATGCTGAACGCGATGCCCACTTTTTTACTTTTTTCATAAGAGGGAAATCCTTTTCAGGTTTCTCCCTGCTACTGGAGCTGGGTAATAATGTAGATCTTTCCATGAACTTTGAGAAAATTGGGGGAGACTTGTACTTGAAAGTTGCTGAGGGGGCAGAAGTTCAAAGTTCTTCCGGACACAAACATCAGCAGATCCACTGTGAAAGGCACCTTTCTCAGCAAGTTGAATATGGACTACCTCCTACCCCCAGAAACCTCCTTTTTTGCCTCACTCGGGACAACTAACAAGAGTTGGGAGTTAAAAAAAAAAAAAAAAAGAGTTGGGAGCTACCTCAATTCCTCCTTTCTCCCATTCCCAATATCGAACCCATTGGGAAATCCTGCGAGTTCCATCTTCGATGGGTGCCCTGAAAAGGACTAACCCCTCCTTCCCGGGCCACCTGTCTAGAGCACACTGGAGCCCATCTCTTGCCTGAGATCCTGGAAAAGCTTTATCATTGAACTCCCTCGCCCACCTTCAGCCCTGTGTCATCTGTTCTCAACACAATAGCCAGGATGGCCCAACGAAAGGGAGTCCCATGGGGTCACGGCACTGCAGTGGCTTTCTATCACCCTACTGTCACTTCCCTGAGGTCATGTCGAAAGCCTGTGGCCACAGGGCCTTCTTGCTGCTCCTGGACATACCTGGTATGCTCCTGCCCCAGGGCTTTTGCATATGCTTTACCTTCTGTTTAGAAGGCTCTTGATGTGATATCACACCCTGCTTTAGAACCTGATTAAAGTATCACCTTCACAGTGAGGTCCCACCTGGACCCTAGGTGAAGAGCAAGCACCACCACCACCTCCCCTTCAGTACCCAGCCCTGTCTCCTGCTTTCTATTTCCAGAGAAGTTATCACAGTCACCAGCAAACCTCAGCAAGGGGGAAACGGAGGCCTACTCGGATGGTTTCACCACAGACTCCCTCCGATTTCCTAGTCCAGAGCCCTGGAGGAAAAGGTGACCAGAGCTCTTGCACAGCCAGGATGTCCAGGACAATGGGTCCCCCTACGGCACCCTGAAGACCATCAGGAAAATGAGCCATAAGAGGAATCCACTTGCACATGAAACCTGAAACCAGACACCTTCCTCGATGACAGGGGAGCACACACACTCTCTCCCCTTGCCTGATGTGCACATCTGAGAAAGCTGAGCAGAGAAGCATCCCAGGGTCCAAATCACCCTCTGGCCGAGGTCCTGGGAAACAGACGTCTCTCCTCCCTTTACCAGCCACCTGTGATTGATGTCTGGCGACCTCCTGTGGTGGGGCAGAAAGGGGCACCTGCCCTCTTTCCTGGGACGTCATCACACACCAGGCTTTGCTGCACAGTTTTCAGGAAGGAGCCTGCAGCAGCAGTGGGCCAGCAGGTTCTGTCTCAGTGTCGCACATCAGGCCCCATGTGGAACTAGAGCTTCAAGGAGACTGGTGTGCCGTGTGGCCTTGGAATCTAATGGCAGGAGCTGGGATTTCAGTTCCAAATGAAAACTGGCCTCTTCCACACAGCACAGCAAAGCGGAGGATCTCTCGGGGGTGTGGCTCTGGAAGAAGTGCTTCTGCTGGCTGAATTCACTGAGCCCAGGCGGAGGACACCTGCGGTCCTCATCCCAGGAAGCAAGAGGCGCCCTGGACAAGAACCAATAACGCTGGCTGGGGGCTGCTTCCCACCAAGCCCCCTGCTGAGACGAGGCCCTGAGATCCCAACAGGAAGCAACTCTCCTGTCACATCTGCAGCAGGAGGGCTGGCCACGGAGCAGAGCCCCGTCCCTGGGGCAAGCTGGCCTGCCCTTCCACTACCAGGTACGATTCACTGCAGTGACGTAAAGGAGAGCAGGAAATACCAGAGTAACCGACGTTCTGATGACCTGTCATTTCCATCATCTAGGTTTTGAAACTTCACACACACTCAAAGAAAGAAGCCCAAACCAATGCCTGGCAACGCAGAGAAGTCTGAATTGGAGTGACAGGGACAGACGACGAGGTGGTGTGTGTCGGCCGAGGCAGGTGGCACAGAAGACGGTGCTCTGTCAGCTCTCCACCTGTGCCTCATCTGTCCTCAGCCAGGAACCTGCTCACAGACCTGGCCTGTCCCAACTGTCACATGGGAGACTCACAGCCCCCCCTGGAGCCAGCCCCGCCCACCCCCTCCTGCAGAATGCACTCCGCTCTCCTCTGGGACCCCCGTCAGCTCGACCCAGACCTGGAACTCGCCTGTCTGCCACGAAGCTCCAGGATTCCCCCCTCTCTTCCAAATTACACTGGCCCAAGACTCTCATAAATGTGTCGTATTTCTCTCTACTTACCTTCCTACCTGTGCAAACTGTAACATATCCATAGAACAAGAATATGCTCTGAGATCTGAGTCTTTCACTGTAGCCTCCTGAGGACTCCTTGTGCAATAAAATACCATAGCCCATGACAGGGGGTTTTAAAACTATTATTTACAGAATAATACTGCCCAAATCAACTCACTTTTAGTTGCTCTTCATTAGGCCAAAAGTTTCTGTGTAAAAAGCCTTTCCTTAGGTATTACCTTCCAGCAATTTCATAAGGAGAAACAAACTCTGTGGGATAACCTGACTCACCTAGCGTCAGGCAAGCAGTTCCAGAACTCACCTCAGGGCTCCTGACGCCCGCCAAGCTCCTTGAAGCCACCCGCGTGCCTCTCTCCAGAATTCCCAAAGACCGTCCCTCTCACTCCTCCACCAAAGAAACTACAGAGAAAATACAGTATGTCAAAATATCTAGATGATCCATTTAGTCCAACTAGAACGTCAAGCTTAACTTTTAAATGGGAAAAGGCTACTTTGAAGAATTTTGAATTTTCCTTCTACCTTAAGTGTAACGCTTTTGAGACATCATACCAGTCTGTATCTAACGTCAAAAAGCCACCTAACGCTAGATGTGGCCATTCAACCATACCCTAGGCCTAAGTGAATAAACGCTGTCAGATTAAGGATCAAATTCTATGTTAAAAACACACCAAGAGTAAATCTCATCTACCTGCTTTCATACAAGTGATTTCCTAGGAAACAGAGGTTCAGATGACATTTTGTAAGCACTAAATGAACAAAGAAAATGGTATTCCCTGCAATGTTCTACCTGCAGGGAAACTGAGTGACTCTGGCACCAAATCCAGAACGCTGACAGCTATTTACACTTTACTTCCTGGCTCAAGTAGAGAAAAGAGAAAAGCCCAGGAAATTTGGGGTTAAAGAGAAGTTTTACCTCCCGTCCTCATGTGGATGTAACATTGCACCCCGTGTACCTGCTGCTTTCTCTGAAAAGCCGACGTCCTGTGAGAAGCTGCATGACTGACTCAGACGCTCATGTTCCAAACTTCGGGTCTCGTGGGGCCACATCAGAGAAGTGCTGTCAGGTGCGGATAAGGAGGCACCTGATCTAAGGCCTGCACACCTGCTTCTGCTCCTGGGAGACGGGGAAACACATACTTGTTGCTTAAGTAGTAATTATCTACATTCTAAAGGAGACCAATGTCTCCTTTGTCTTGTTTGGAAAATTATCCTTCCAAATGAACACCTCGACTCACCTGTTCCTCATGCAACTTGAGGGGGTCTGGTTTCCTCCAGCTTCCAGGCCCCCGCCTGGAGGACGCTGCTGTGGGATCCTGACAGCCCATGACCACCATCCCCGGGGACACGGGGCACAATGCTGAAGCTGGGGGATGGGTCTGGGGCTTCTTAGCGCCACACCTTTGCCTGGGGAGGCAGGAACCTGGAGGACCCTTGTGCACGACCCTGACAGCCCCATTACCACCAACCCCACAGACAGGGCACAAAGTGGTGAAGCTGGGGAACAGCTCTGGGGCTTGTTGGCGCCACACCTGTGTTTGGGGGAGGGGGACACCCTGCTGAACTCGGGGTGCTGCTCCAGGTCCATTACCTGCACTGTGCCAGGGGACAGGGGCACCCCACTGAAGCTGGGGACTGTGTGCTGTCTTTACATGCACCCTTCCTGGGGAACATAGGAATCCCTGAAATGTCCGCACCCCATCCCATAAAAGCTTGGGTGAGCAGACGCCCTGGAGTTCAGGGGTCTGGGGGATTCAGACAGTTGATGGGCATCGGGCAAAAGAGACTTGAAAGGGAAAAAGAAAGCCCACCTCAGTCCCCACAATGAACTTGCTTCACGTGCGCTTGGAGGACCCTACCCGCGAGACCCCCAGTGCAGCCCATGGCCCCCACTCACCGAACCAGGACGCCCCCCCAGGATCTCTGGCAGTGCCGCTTCGCCTGCCCCGCCTCTTTATCGTGCGCCGGCTCCGGGTCCACCCACAGAGGAAGGAGCTCCACCCCACGCGCTGATTGCCCGGGGAGGGTGTAGTTTTAAACACTTCTCTTATAATTGTTATATTATTGATATTTCAGCCAATCTTTCATCTACAAACTATGCCAAAATCAATTTCAGTGCAACTATTGCTTTTAAAATTAAAAATTCTGAGGTTAACAGATTTAAGCAGTATATTGTGGTTAAATTTCATTCAATCAGAATGGCTTTATTTTTATAGGTAGGAATAAATTTTATGGGAATTATATTTTAATGGAATGAAACTGTGCTGTGTTCAGAGTGGGCCCTTCTCTTCTAAAAGTTTCTCAGTTCGCTAGAAACACTGTCAAGGCCGATGACGTCACACAGAGCTTGGGAGGGCTTCATCAGTTGGAATGTGTCAGAAAGCAAATCTCGTTTTAACAGAGAGAAGCCATGCTCGTTTTAGAGAAGACCATCCAGCCCACAGTGTCGGGAACCTGTGAACTCAAGCATCCCCAAGATGACTTTGACATTGCACATTTTAAGAGGCACCATTATCACCTTGGGATCTCAGGAGCATGTTCTCGTTTCGATGGGCATGTTTGCCCATGGTGCAGCAGCCCTGGGAGTTACTGGAGCTGGCTAGGGGCTAGAGGTTTAGGGTTTAACACCCCCTAAGCCAGGATAGCAGGCCTCAGGCTTACATCATGTAGGGGGCTGGAACTCAGGACTCTGTAGAGCACTGGACCCTGGAGGCTACAAACCCAATGCAGGAAGCGCTCAATGACTCTGCTCTTTAACCTGGAGAAAGAACAAAGCAAGTTTGATGAACAGCCTCAGTGCCCCGTCCACATCCCCAGAGTTCTGACAGCAAAGACCAGAGACTAATGAAATGGAATTGTCTGAGGCATCAGTATGGGTTTTTGGCTTGGTGCATGAATAGAGCAAGCCTGACATGTCCCTCAGAAGCACCCCCAACCAATGATGGGCAGGTTGGGGGTGCTCCTCACCATTCTCCCTCCTTTGCTGGGATAACTCTGGTGTAGGTTCTACATTAGTCTCAGCAGGATTGTGCTTCTGATGCCCAGTGGTAACCTGATTCCATATACTCAGAGTGAGCATGTTACTCACTCACAGGGGGGCCCCTGGAGGGTAAAGTCAGTTGACCATCCAACTCGGCTTTGGCTCAAGCTGTGATCTCAGAGTCATGAGATTGAACCTCAAGTCGGGCTCCATGCTCGACAGGGAGTCTGCTTGAGTTTCTCTCTCCCTCTCCCTCTGCCCACCCTGCTCTGCATGTGTACATGCGATCTTTCTCGCTCGCTCCCTCTGTCTGATAAACAAATCTTTAAAAAAATGAAAGTGAGCGTGCAGGAATTAAACACACAAACACAAGAGCATTTGCACTTTCCATCTGATCTTTGTTGGTTTGCTTCCTTCTTTGTCTCACATTAGCCATTCCCCTATAGATTTACCCGGGATGATTTCCCCAATGAACTACTCGCATTTGAATCCTTACTTTGGGGTCCCTTTCTAGGGAGACCACGAAGTAGAATAGACTAGGTCTGTCCCAAATATGGAAGGAAGAAACAATTTTTCGGTGAGAAATTGCAGGTCTACCTCCACTGGCTTGGAGTCCAAATCTACTGTGCACAAGTGGTACAGAGATACCAAGGCAACAAACTACTTCAGAAATTGAGGAAAAGTAAGTCATGCACCTCAGGCACCTAACAAAAGCAAATTCTAAACTATTTCTGAAGAATGATTCCCCAAAACTTGCTATATTTACCTTCTTTAAAAGATGACTCTTTGGAGGAGGAGCAAGATGGCGGAGAAGTAGGAGGTTGAGATAGAGTCAGATCCCAGAAGTTCATCTAGATAGTTATTAAATCATTCTAAAAGCCAGCATACTCAACAGGAGAGAGAATAGAGGAAGAAGAACAATTCTAGGAGCAGAAAATCGACCACTTTCTGAAAGGTAGGACGTTTGGAAAAGTGATTCCAAAGCGACAGGAAGAGAGACTGTGGGGGGGGGGGGGGCTCCCTGCAGCCGCAGAGCCGTGGAGCACGAAATCAGAACTTTTAGAGTCTGCTCCGCTGAGGGACATCCCTCCAGAGGCTAAGCGGGAGGTTTAAC
This sequence comes from Nasua narica, assembly GCA_028533885.1. Classification (NCBI taxonomy): domain Eukaryota; kingdom Metazoa; phylum Chordata; class Mammalia; order Carnivora; family Procyonidae; genus Nasua; species Nasua narica. The sequence goes on along the minus strand of CM052801.1, from coordinate 73,720,456 downwards.
CCTCACGGAAACAGAGTGGTTTCAGGACCCCCTAGGTCACAAAGAGACCGGGGGTGTCTGAGTGCGGCAGAGCTCCCAGATATCGGGGCAGAGAAGCCGGCAGCAGGGAAAGAGCCGCACAGTGCGTTTTCAACTGGGGCTTACCCAAGACCGTGGCGGGGGCCCTTCAAACGGGGACCACACAAGGCATTCCGGAGAGACGCCCTACTTCCTCCTCGGGGAGGAGCGGTGCGGGAGCGCACGGCAGGAATCTGCTGGGTTTGGAGACTCCAGATGGGGCCGCGCGCCAAAGATAGAAACGTGCCGCCACCGGTGGCTGGGCTCGGAGCTTGTGTGGGGACCCGGGAGACAGGAGTGATTGACTGCTTTCCTCGGAGGGCGCGCTGAGGAGCAGGGACTCCAGCACTCAGCTCCTCCGGCCGGAGACTGGGAGCCACCATTTGCATTCCTGGCCTCCGGGGTGGTACAGAAAGCACTAAGGGAACAAAGACTCCAGAGAGCGAACCTGAGTGAATTGCTAGGCCCATCCCTGGGCAAGGGAGGGGCAATTCTGCCTCAGGTAAAGACATCTGAGAACCAAGTTGAAAAGGCCCCTCCCTAGAAGATCAGTGAGAATATCCAGCCAACCCCAAGTTCATCAATCAGTGAGAACCTAAGAACTCCGGAGTACTTTTCTCTCTCACTCATCTATTCTTAGCTCCATAAAATGACAAGGGGGAAAAACTCATCACAAAAAAAAGAACAAGAGATTGTACCGACGGCTAGAGACCTAGTTAATACAGACATCAGTAATATGTTGGAAATGGAGTTCAAAATGACAGTTATCAAGATGCTTTCTGGTAGGGCGCCTGGGTGGCGCAGTTGGTTAAGCAACTGCCTTCGGCTCAGGTCATGATCCTGGAGTCCCGGGATCGAGTCCCACATCGGCCTCCCAGCTCCACGAGGAGTCCGCTTCTCACTCTAACCTTCTCCCTTCTCATGCTATCTCTCACTCTCTTTCCTAATAAATAAATAAATAAAATCTTTAAAATAAAATATTCATTATTTTATATATAATAATAATATATTAGGTCCTGGACACAGGTGCAACTCCTTTGGCTTTAAAGCCAATTCAGGGTTGTTGGTTTTATTTTAAAAAGACGTGGGTTTGGATCTATCAATGTCACATGTAATACAGATATCAGTGTCACTTATAATAATAATCAGCTTTTATCCTTTCTCCTCCAGATTTTATTTTATTTTATGTTAAAGATTTTAGTTATTTATCTGAGAGAGACCTAGATCATGAGAGAGTGCGCAAGGACAACCACAAGCAGGCAGACACTTAACCAACTAAGCCACCTTGGTGCCCCCAGATGTTATTTTTTAAGTCATCTCTACACCCTCCCTGGGCCTCGAACTCACAACCCTGAGATCAAGAGTCATGCTCTCTACCGACTGATCCAGCCAAGTGCCCTGGAATATCACCTTTAAGAGACACATGCGCAGACTCAGATATGATGAGACAGCTTCAAAAAGATCGATTTTATGCAGCCAATAAGGCCTCTTGAAAATGTTGGCCTGATACCTTGCTTTCAGAAGGCCCCTCAGCCTTAACAGCTGAGTAGGGAATGCCGCCTCCTGGCAGAGGCAGGAACTTCAGGAAATTTGGAGGGCCTCAGAAAGAAAGGAATTCACCCAAATTTACAGGTCTTGCAGGTGAATCGGATGGCAAATATTTGGCTTGGCTCCTGGCTTTAAAAAGGCACTTAAAGGTTCAATCTGGGCCGCCTGGGTGGCTCAGTTGTTAAGCGTCTGCCTTCAGCTCAGGTCATGATCCTGGGATCGAACCCTACCTTGTCAGGATCTCTTCTCCGTGGGGAATCTGCCTCTCCCTCTTCCTCTCCTGCTGCTTGTGTTTCCTCTCTCATTGTCTCTCTCTCTGTCAAATAAATAAAATATGACCTTTACAAAAAGTTCAATCTAAAATTCCTTAGAAAAAGCTCCATCAAAGCAGATTTAAATGAAAGAAAAAAAGAAAAGGAAAAAGACTCCTATATGGTGAATTGCTATTCTTGCTCTGCTTATGTAGATGATTATGCCCAGTTTGTTAAAACCAGACTTGTTTTACAAACCAATTAATCTTCATTTGGCTATCTTTGATGGGAATGAAGGTGACTTTAGAGAGACAGATTCTATTTCAATAACACACTTTTGTGGGTCTTAGATGCTAGTTCTGATTAATTATCTTGGAACGTTTCTTGTTTGCCGGTAAAACTGGATTGGATCCTGAATCCTGGTTTCCTTGATTATCTATGACTCTTCAGACTAAGGTTTCCAACATTATCCCATTCTCTTATCTTATAACCATTAAGAACTAAAACTGCCCTTTTTCCCTGAAGTCTGGCAAAAAAGCTCAACCACTTGAAAGAAACTTCAGGGAAATGGCCACAATAGCTCATAGACAGTCTTTGTGCCTGCAGCTCTGTGGGCCACTCAAAATGAGACATTTGACCTACACACCAGAAAAATCCATCAGATTGTCGATGCCCACTCCCACTCTATCTGAGGATGCTTCAAGCCTGACACCTAGACACCTTCTCACTTGCAACACTCCGGACTTAGACACTGGGTTGAGCCCTTATTTCAACCATTAACCAGTGTTTTCCTTTTGTTTCCATGGAAATGCCTCTTACTCACTCCCAGATTGCTTGAGGAATGAGGCAGAGTCTATGATAGATAACTCCACTTGCTGCACCTGTATTAACTCCTCTTTGAAATAAGAACCCACATAAATAGGGGCCCCTGTCTGGCTCAGTTAGTAGAACATACGACTCTTGATGTCAGGGTTGTGAGTTCAAGCCCCATATTGGGTGCAGAGATGACTTAATAAAAATCTTTAAAGGAAAAGAAGGAGGAGGAGGAGGAGACCCATGATAATTAAAGTCAAACACTTGGCTAGTTGGCTAGAAGAAGCTCTTAACCCACCACAGTGTTTGCCCCCTCCACCCAGGGGAGGGGCTCAGACTAATTTACTGATCTGTATGCTTGGATAACCACTGATGTCAGACCAACTTGAGAGAGAATGAGACAATTGGGTTTGACTCTACTGTTACTATTCCTTAGAGTATACTTGGGGATAAAATCAATGATGTCATGTGGTACCAAACCATGTAGAAAAATACCCAAGTTCTCAGAGAGGGAACTATCCCTGAGACCCCCTCCATTAGCACAAGGGACCAAAAATTGCGACCTGCTCTGTCTCAGATCCTTCCATTCCAAATCCTCTACTGCACCCTAATTCAGCTTGAAGAAATTACAGAAGGCGGACCTCTGCCCATGTTTCATAGAAATGGAATGAAGGATTGACCATGGGTAGTTATAACAAGGAAAAGCGTAGCATGTCTGACTCCCTGTTGTTTCTATTCCCTTTTAACCTACAGGTTAAAAACTTCTGTTTAGCCCTGCATTTAGGCGTGTGCAGGTACAATTGACAGAAACTGTTCTTTACCCAAAACCTACCTCCCCTGAGGAGATAAAAGAATAGCCACAGCATAACTTGGGGGCAGGGGGGGATTCAAACCATGCCCCATAAGGTTAATGAGGTGGATATTAGCAGAAAGCTTAAAGCTTGTTTTTCAGAGAACTGTTTCCCCCTACTCAGCTGTCGTGTCTTTTCAGGCCCTGCCACCGAATGCTAGCCACCTCTGCAGAAGCCTGGACTGAAGGTCAACTGATATGGCAGTAGCCTGTGAACAAGCACGGTGGCCCTGATACTCCTTACCTGAAAAAACGAGCCTAAGACCCCAACCCAGTTGTACCAGCTCTCAGAGCGTGCCCACAACCCCTTCTCCTTGTCCTGAGATAACCTCCTGACATCAGGGACTCCATTTGGCCTCATTCTGAGGTCGAGTCTCTACCCCAAAGTAAACATGGGGATAGATGGTACATAATAAGTTTCCGCACTATGCATGTTCCATCTTTCCCCATGAATAATCATAAATGTCCCTGTCCATTTGTTTTGAAGTTTGATTGTATTTATTTCAGAGAGAGAGAGAGAGAGAGCGAGGGAGTGCATTCATGAGCACATGAGTGGGTAGAGGGACAGAGGGAGAAGAAGACTCCCCACTGAGCAGGGAGCACCAGAGGGGTAGGGCTCAGTCACAGTACCCTGAGAGCATGACCTGAGCTGAAGGCAGATGCTTAACAGACTGAGCCACCCAGGTGCCCCTCCATCCTTTTTTTTTTTTTTTTAAGAGATCAACATTACATACTTTATTTTTTAAAAATTCATTTATCCATTCATTCATGCATTCATTCATTTTTCATTATCTGTGGACTCAACGTAGGGCTTGAACTCTTGATCCTGACTGAGATGAAGAGTCATTGTACTCTTCTGACTTAGCCAGCCAGGTGCTCCCTCCATTCCATTTTTTCAAACAACCTGGGGATCAAGGCTCAGAGTCACAATTTGCCCAGTGAGACCCACACTCACCCCTCCGTGCAGAGGTGCCATCTGTGGGGCTGGTTTATGTTTGCCCATCTTCCTTCCTCCTTTTAGTGGAAGAAGCTGGCTTGCAAAACAGCCAGTGCCTATGTGGAATGAGACTGAGGATTTCCCTTGGGAAGTAGGAGGGAGAGGGAGGACAGGTCCATGGATAATCCAGAAGCTGTTAATGTTGCTTTAGAGGAGTGGGCTTACCAGGCCCCGTAACTCAGTGATGAGTGAGAACTGTCCCCATCAAGCCTCCCTTAGCTCTTATCCCTTCTCACTCCGTGCCTGTGTTTGGCCTCTGAACCCTAAGACACCACCATCATGTGTTTCATGTCCCCCAGACTCAGCCAGCCACACCATGCCACAGCCTCCTACCTGCACCCCCCAGCCCTGGAAGCCTTTAAAGGAAGACGTCATCCTCCACATCCATGGTTCCCAAAAGGTTTACTGCCGTTTCCTGGGTTAGGAAAAGGAGGGGACTATTTTTGCCCCCAGATGAGGTGAGTTCTTCAGACAAGCTCTTTCTCCTTGCCCTTAGCCTGCTCCCTCCTGAAGTTTGCAAGCAGCAGCCCTAGGGTTGGGGGATTTGAGGAAAGCCATTCAATGGAGAGAAGCCCCAGGCTCTGACTTTAACAGAAAGATTTCTGCATTTGAATGAACCCATTGGATTGAATGAGCCCCATTAGAATGGCTCGCCCTGAACTTCCCTTCAACCTCCCTCTCATCCCCCCCCCCCAACCAACTGAAGTCCTCAGGTCAAATTGGGAACAGTGGGGGAAGGGGGCTGTTTATGCTAAGTGCTGAACTAGGCCCTGGTCCGCAGGACAAAATCATGCATGGGTCCAGATGAGTTACTATCTCAGGCAAGTGTTCAAAGTGTTGGCAAGTTTCTGTGGATGAGGGGAGATTTGTTCTGGGACCACCCTCCCATATTCGTCTCTGGCTGAGAAGAGGGCGGGGGAGCCCTGGGGAGGGGCAGGACCCAGATCTGGAGCTCAGACTGGACTATAGCTGCTGCTTGCCCAGTTTGAGGGGGGTGCTGAGGGCTGACGGTGGTGGGGTCTCCTGCACTCCTGCTGACTCCTGCACCTCAGTTCATTTTGGGAACCTTCTATTTTTTCTGCTGAGGTGCCAGGTGCTGCGATGGCCAAAGCTAAATGCTTCTCTTTGCCTAGTTCTTGAAAAGCCCAATTCTCCTGTTCTCTCAATTAAGGGACTGAGCCACACCCTCCTACCGTGCTGGACCCTTGTGCAAATACGTCCACTTGAAGAGTTCTTTCACCCTGTTCAGGAAGTAAACAAACTACACCCACCCAGGCCCATCCCATTGCCACAAATACCTAACCAACAAACAAAACTCCAGCTGGTCTCCTTCTTCCTCAAATGTACTTTAGAGGGTCACTCTCTTAGACACACTTTAGGCTCAAGGACATGCTGTTGTGTCCCTTCTCAGGCACAATTCCATGCCTGGATGAGCCCCTTATTGTATTTACAAGATACACTGTTCATGTGAGCTGGCAACAGTATGCTACAGTGACCGGATGGGAGTACCGTGACTTTGGAATGATGTCCATACCAATCATCCCAAAACATGGTCTCTGGAAATCTTTGACCTTCGCGCGCCTCTGATGAAATCATTGCTTTGCAAACTCCAGCATCTAGAGCCAATCTTGTCCATATTCTTCTAACGTTTACTTGCCCTCAGATTATCTGATATTTTGCCTGATTGTTTATGGAGAAATTAGATCGCTTCTGGCAAAAGCTGAATCCCAAGCCTCTGCTCACCCAACAACAGAAAAGAATACGCACAAACCCACACCCATCTTCTCCTTCTCCACCACATCGAAGAAAATATGGCCCTCCCTCCCTCTCTCCTGTCCAAACCCAAACCTGAGGTAAGACTTAGACATAAAGGAAACCAGAATACTGTTCTGAACTATAGACACTTCTAAAAAGTAGCAGCAGCGGCAGC
>CM052801.1:73689396-73713510 GCA_028533885.1 Nasua narica | reverse complement strand
GGGGAAGAGATGAGTGGCTTTGGAGGGCAAAGCGGAGGGCCGGGCTTCCCAGAGGAACAAGATCTTTCCAGGCCTGGGCTGCCTTCAGGCTGCCCGCTCGGGGAAGAGCCCTTCGGCCATCCCTCGGGCCGGTGTCTCTCCACGGAGCCCCTCCTTTGGATCGAATGCACTCTCTGCTTCAGCCAGATCCCCTCCGCGGCCCAATGGCTCATGGCGGCTGGGTCCCCGAGGCCCAGGGGGTGGTTTGGCTGGCCATCTCGTGGTGGTGGCCCGCGCCTGCCACAGGATGTTTCTCAAAATTGGTTTTTTTTACCAAGCATTATTATAGGAAGCATATAGCATAGCAAGTATGTTTGAAATACAGATTCTTAATCATCACCGTGAAACATACTGAATCTAAAATACGGGTAGGAACCTTGAAATCTTAATATTAAAAAGTGCCTGTAGGTGATTTATTTTTAATTAGACATTGTATTAGCTTTCTAGGGCCGCCATAACAAAATAACCACAATTTTTATTTTCTCAGGGTTCTGAAGGCTAGAAGTCCATGGTCAAAGTATAGGTAGGTTTGGTTTCTTCTGAGGCCTTTCTTCTTGGCTTGCAGATGGCCACCCTCAAGCCACACCTTCACATGGTCTCTTCTCTCTGTGTCAGCGTGTCTCATGTTTCTGTGTGTCCAAGATTCCTCTTCCTATAAGGACATCAGTCAGATTGGATTAAGGCCCACGCTACTGGCCTCAGTTTAACTTAATCACCTCTTTAAAGTCCTTATTTTCAAATACGGGTCACCTTCAGAGGAACAGGGGATCAGGGCTTCTACATATGAATTTTGAAGTGACACAGTTTAGCGCATAACAGACATGATAACTAAAAGTCATGTGACATTCTAAATGGGATCCTGGAAAAGAAGAAGAACTTTAGATAAAAACTATGAAAAATATGAATAAATTATGGACTTGAGTTAATAATGATGTGTCAGTATTGATTCATTAATTGTAACAAATGTATCATACGGACTTAATATGTTAATTGTAGGGGAAACCATGTTGGAGTTTGAGAAATCCTGGTAGATGAGAATCTCTACTCTAGTATTTACAAGTTATGCTATTAGCCAGATCTTTTAATTTCTTTAATTCTTAGTATTCTCATTTGCAAAATGGGAATACTAAGAGTCCCATATATAAGTTCTTTTGAGTTTAAAATGGATAATGTAAGTTTAGGTACTTTGTAATCTGTACATCATGATACGTACAGATGTATTTTTTAAGTGAGCTTTTTTCTTACAACAGTTACAGATATACAGAAAAATTACAAATATAGGAGAGACAGGGTTCCAACATACCCATACCCAGTTTCCTCTATTATTAACATTTCCTATCAGGATGGTGCCTCTGTTATTATTAATGAACCAGTATTGACATATCATTATTAAAATCCATACATTATTCAGGTTTCCTTAGATTTTGCCTAATAATCCTTTTTCTGTTCCAGGAACCTGTCTAGAAAACATTACATTTATCATTTATTTATTTATCCTTAAAGATTTTATTTATTTATTTTAGAGAGAGAGAGTGCAAGCAGGGGAGGGGCAGAGAGAGAGGGAGAGAAAGAATCTCAAGCAGACTCTGCACTGAGTGCGGCAGAGCCCGACATGGGGCTCACTGCGGGACTCGATTTCACAACGCTGAGATCATGACCTGAGCTGAAATCAAGAGTCAGACACTTAACTAAGTCACCCAGGTGCCCCAAATACCACATTAGATTTAGTTATCATGTCTGCTTAAGCTCCTCTTGGCTCTGACGATTTTAATGTGGTGGTAAGAAATTTTCTGTGTATGTGCAAATATACCTTTCTTTTGACACTGATAACATCTTAGAACTAAACCAGCGCATTCTGAGTACATTATTGCCCAAGTCAGGAACATCAGGAGAGTGTTTTTTGGAATGATAAATCCCTGAACCCCGCAGAGTCACAGTAAATGATTATCTCATGGGCTGAGTGATTTGGGTGGGGCCCAGAAATCCAGCTTTATTTATTTACTCACTTCCTTGCTTACACAAATTTCCCTGGTGATAATGAGATCATTGATCCAGCACAGGTTTGTAAACGGGGATTTGAGAGTCACTGCTCTTGAGCATTTCAGCTGTTCCTCCTTGTTGATCCCCTAAATGGCCAGGAGAGATCTGTTGAAGCATGCAGTTTGCCTATATTGACATCAAGTTTCTTGTGGGATAAATGATGAAACTGGGTAATGCACTCAACATCTACAAACCAAAACTCCACCGGTGCTTACATCAAGGGATATTTGTCCACATGGCAAAGAAATAACTCAGCCTTCCCACTGACATCACAAAGACACACGGAATTCAAATCCTGAATTTTGACCAATGTGATCAGAGAAAAACACTTTTTTTCTGTCATTCATCAGTAGTAGATAAGGCCAGGGGAAAAATGGTCTTACGCAGTGGGCAGGATGTTGTAGCATAGAACCAAGAAAATAAAATACTGTTCGGGCAAGTTCTTAACCAACTTAATGCCAGATGATAAACACTGATGAGCTGTTCATCCAAATTACTCTCCAGACAAAATAAGATGTGTTTGGCAAGTACAATCACATAAGACAAGCCCATCTCAACCGAGGGCCCCAGGGAGCTTCACCCCCAAGTCAGTCACGATCATTTCTTTTTGGGAACTAATGTGAGTTTTTATTTGGGATGATAGTAATTGGAGCACCAGTGTAATTCCCCACAGTATCTAGCCAAGAAAATAAATTCCCTGACAAATTATGCTGCCATTCTTTCTTTTCCTCTCTCTTCTTTCCTCAGTTTTTATTTTCACATTAAACATTCTATTGGCAATTTATTAATACATAATTGTCAAGGGCTGGAATGTCTTCCCAATGCTGGAATATCTAGGATTGCTCCCTAGGACACTGTCTTCCGGCTATTGAGAATCCCAGAAATCAAATCAAAAAGTAGAATGCCGATCCATAAATGTGAACTGAGAACTAACCAAGTCATGAAAAAGTCTGATGACTTCTCCACTTCCCATATGGGGACACAATTATCCATTAATTGGAGTATTTGCCTTGGTATGTGTGCCAATCAATTATCTATTTGCCCTGGAATCCATTTCCTTGCTCTGTTCTGTGTCAAAACAGTCTTTCCTGGGTATCTTTGTACTTTCCTTTCTTAGCAAGTTGGGCAAACGTGAGGAGGGTGTGAAGAGGCGAGAAGACAGCAAGGTATTTCCTCTAGCTTCCTCTAGCGTCTCTAACAATGGCTGATTCTCCTGCCTGGCTTCAGTTCTCCTCTATGGTCCCAGCTGCAGTCTTAGTTTTAGGTGCTACAGGATGACCCCAGCTTCCTGGGCTCTGATAATAGCTCCTATTCTTTGTCACTCCTCCATAGGGATAAGCATAAGCATGGCTTCCTGTGGGTTCTACACTCTGAGTTGTCTCACCTTTCCCTATTTGGATTTTCAGCATGTCCATCTTCTAACAAATGCCAGCATTAGATTCTCTATTTTGGAAAGATGCACAGTAGTTTTCTTTTCCTGGTTGGACTGTAAGTGATGTAGTCAACCTGCCTCCTGGATGATGCTAGAAAGACAATAAAAAACTCTTTCTCTCAGAATAATTGTTAATAATAATGAAAATCTTGACTTAGTAGTTGTAGAAGTCATATAGAACAAAAGCAAGAGCAGAAATCTATTTTTAAAATCATATATACATGTGTTTTTGTATAAATATGTGTATTTACATCTATATGAATGTGTTTATATAGCTGTAACCATAGTATATAAAAAAACGTTCAAATCAAGTGCTTGATTCCTTCACCTCCAACCTGCTTCTCCTTAGTGTTCTTTATCTCAGTAAAATGCACCCTTATTCAGTCAACTCATCAAACTTGGAGTTATTCTCCACTCTTCTCTCTCTTTACACTTGGTAGTCAATCTGTTGAGAAATCCCGTCAGATTCACCTTTTAAAATATATCCTGAATCCAACCACTTTTCATCATTATTGGACTATTATAGCCCCTAACTGGTATCCCTGCCTTTGCCTCCTTATATTTTATTTAACACAGAAACCAAATCATCTTTTAAAAAAACCCAAAACCCAAAAAATAAACACTTCTTGTCATTTCCATGTTCAAAGCCTTCAGATTCAAGTCTCTACATGATCTTAACAATGGTTACTTCTCCAAATTTTTCTTCTAACATTTTTCCTTATTCACTCTGATCCAAGTACATTGGCCTCTTGGTGGTTACCCAAATAAACCAAACATGTCCCCACTTTGGGGCTTTTGTACTTCTTGTCCCCTCTGTCTGAAATATTCATATGACTCACTCCCTCACTTTGTTTTTGTCTCTTCTAAAATATTACCTTATCAGAAAAAACTTTCCTGGCCACTCCATCTAAACCCCAAAATACATTGCAGGACGATCATTTGTTCATTTCTCTGTCTTGTTCACCAGAACGAAAGGTCTATATGGGCAGGGTCTTTTTTTGTTGTTGTTCTCTTGTGTAATCTTATGTATTTAGTACAGCCATAGATCAGTATGAATGGATACCCACATGTACTATGTATCCTGAATGAACACATGCCATACTGTTAAATCAAGTTATCTTAAAAAAGTGCGGGTAGGGATGGATGAGTTAAGAATGATTGATTTTTATAATGCCGTGATTAAGAGTGAGGGATCTGGGACCAGACCACTTTAATCAGAAGGCAATTCATCATCCTTTCTACGTATTCTAGTACCTTTTGCCCTTTCTCCTTAATAAAGAGTAGTAGAATAATTAACTTCCATTTCCGGCTATGATACATGAAATATTTTTAGTGAAATATTAAGTTGGTTAGCTCCCATTAATAATATTACCCCTATTGTGCCTAAAGATATGTCTATCAGATTGATGTTTCCATAATGAACATATGATATGCCATTTACTTGTTTTTTCTGTCTTTGTTTTATAAATATTTTTATAAAGTCTAATTGACCTACAACAAACTATACATAATTAAAATGTACAATTTGATATATTTTGACATATGTATACACCAGTGAAATCGCCACCCCAATCAAAATGATGAACACATCCATCACCTCCAAATTTTCCTTATTCCACCCCATTCCCCCATATGCCAGGCAAAACTGATCTGTTTTTTATCACTCTATCTTGGTTTTCATTTTCTGGAATTTTATGTAAGTGGAATCATACAGAATGTACTATTTTCTGCCAGACTTTCACACAGCATAATTATTTTGAAACTCATTATTGTCATGGCATGTATAAATAGTTCATTATTTTTATTGCCAGGTTTCATTCCATCATATGGTTATACCATAATTTCTTTAGCCACCCACCTGTTGATATACTTTGGGGTTGTTTTCAGGCTTTTACTACTACAAATAAAGCTGTTATAAGAATTTGGGTACAAGGAGGCACCTGACTAGCTCAGTTGGAAGAGCATGCAACTCTTGATCTCAGGGTCATGAGTTCAAGCCCTACATTGGGTGTAGAGATTTCTTAAATAATTTAAAATTAAAAAAACAGAATTTAGGTACAAGGCTTTGTATGGACATATGGTTTCATTTCTCTTGGAGTGGCATCATATGGGAGACATATATTTACTTTCTTGAGAAACTGTCAAATTGTCTTCCATAGTAGTTGTATCATTTTGCGTTCCCACCATGGGTGTATGAGAGTTCCAAGTGTTCCACAGCTTTGTCAAAACTTGGTATGATTAGTTTTACCATAGTAGGTTTCTGGGGTATATCCCATTGCAGTTTTAATTTGCATTATACTAATGCCTATGTGTTATCTGTATGTCTTCTTTTAAATTTATTATTTATTTATTTATAAATAATTATTTATTTTTAAGATTTTATTTATTTATTTGACAGAGATCACAAGTAGGCAGAGAGGCAGGCAGAGGGAGAGGGGCAAGCTGGCTCCCTGTTGAGCAGAGAGCCCGATGTGAGGCTTGATTTCAGGACCCTGAGATCATGACCTGTGCTGAAGGCAGAGGCTTAACCCACTGAGCCACCCAGGCGCCCCTAAAACTTTATTTTTTAAGGGCAATTTTAGATTCACAACAAAATTAAGGGAAAGGAACAGAGATTTCCCATATATACCTCCTACCCTCACACATGCATAGACTCCTTCACTATCAACATCCCTCCCCAGAGTGGTACATTCGTTATAATTAATGAACTTATATTGACAGATCCTTATCACTCAAAGTCCGTAGTTAATGTTAGGGTTCATTCTGGGTGTTGTACATTCTACAGGTTTGGACAAATATAAATGACTGTATACATCATTTAGTATTGTATAGTATATTTTCACTGGCCTAAAAATCATCTGTGCTAAGCCTATTCATCTCTCCCCCCCACGACCCCTAACAACCACTGATCTTTTTTACTATCTTCATAGTTTTGTCTTTTCCAGAATGCCATATGTTGGAATAATGCAGTATGTATCCTTTTCAAATTAATTTCTCTCAGTCAGTAATATGCATATGTCTCCTCCATGTATTTTCATGGCTTGGTCATTTTTTTATTTTTAGCCCTGAATAATATTCTATTATCTGGATGTATCACAGTTTATTTATTCATTCACCTACTGAAGGACATCTGGCTGCTCCCAAGTTTTGGTAATCATGAATAAGGCTGTTATAAACATCCATGCACAAGTTTTTGTGTAGACATGTTTTCAACTCCTCTGAATAAATACTAGTGAGCATGATTGCTGGATTGGATGGTAAGAGTAAGTTTAGTTTTGTAAGAAACCAGAAAACTGTCTTCCAAAGTGGCTGTAGCATTTTGCATTCCCCCCAGCAAAGAAGATCGTTCCTATTGCTCCACGTCCTCCCCAGCATTCAGTATTTTTAGTGTTCCAGATTTTGGCCATACTACTAGATGTGTAGTGATATCCCACTGTTGTCTTAATTTTTTTTTAAAGATTTTATTTATTTATTTAACAGAGAGAGAACACAAGTAGGCAGAGAGGCAGGCAGAGGCGGAGAGAGGAGCAGGCTCCCTGCCGAGCAAGGAGCCCGATGTGGGACTCGATCCCAGGACTCCGGGATCATGACCTGAGCCAAAGGCAGCTGCCCAACCAACTGAGCCACGCAGGCATCCCTGTTGTCTTAATTTACATTTACCTGATAACATGTGACATGGAGAAGCTTTTCATATGTTTATTTGCCATCTACAAATCTTCTTGGGAAGGCATCTCTTAAAATCTTTGGTTCATTTTTAAATTAACTTGTTAGTTTTCTTAGTGTTGAGTTTTAAGGGTTCTTTGTATATATTGGATTAATCATTTATTACTAGATGTGTCTTTTGCAAATTTTTCTCCAGTCTATGGCTTGTCTCCTTGTTCTCTTGATATTGTCTTTCACAGAGTAGAAGTTTTCATTTAAATGATGTCCAGCTGACCAATTATTTTTTTAATGGATCATGCCTTGGTATTGTATCTAATGAATAAGTCATGGTGATAAAAAGTACAGCATAAGGAATATAGTCAATGGCATTTTAATAGCATTATATGGTCATAGATGGTAGCTATACTTGTGGTGAGCATAGCATAACATATAGACTTGTGAAACCACTGTTATATACCTGAAATTAATTAACATTATGTGTCAACTATAGTTTAAAAAGTCATTGCCATACCAAAGGTCACCTAGGTTTTCTCTTTGGCTGTCTTTTAGAAATTTTAAAGTTTTACATTCTACCTTTAGGTCTGTGATCCATTTTGAATTAATTTTGGCAAAAGATGAAAGATCTGTGTCTAGATTAATTTCTTTGCGTGTGAATGTCCTCTTGTTCCAGCACAATTGGTTGAAAAGGCAACCTTTTCTCCATTGTATTGCCTTTGTTCCTTTGTCAAATATCAGTTGACTCTATTTATGTGGCTCTATTTCGGGGCTCTCTATTCTGTTCCATTGATCTATTTGTCTAATCTTTTGCCAATACCACATTATCTTGTTACAGTAGCTTCATAATAAGTCTGAAAGTCAGGTAGCACAAGTCCTCCAACTTAGTACTTTTCCTGCAGTATTGTATTGGCAATTCTTGGCCTTTTGCTTCTGCATATAAATGTTAGGAATAGTGTGTCAATACCATAAAACTAACTTGCTGGAATTCTGATTAAGATTGCATTGACTATATAGACCTTGTTAGAAGCAATTGACATCTTGACAGTATTGTGTCTTCCTATCTGTACACATGGATTATCTCTCCATTTATTTAGTTTTTCTTTGAGTTCTTTCATCAGAGTTTTGTAGATTTCCTCGTATAGATCTTGTGCATGTTTTCTTAGGTTTATACAAAGTATTTCATTTCGGGGGATGCTAATGTGAATAGTATTGCTTTTTAAATTTCAAATTCCACTTTTTCATAGCAGATATATAGAAAAGCATTTGATATCTGTATATTAACCTTGTATCCTGTACCTTTCCTACCATTTTATTAGTCCAGGAGTTTTTTTCAACCCTTCTGTATTTTCTACATAGACAATCATGTCATCTGTAAACAATATGTATCTTCTTTGGTTAAGGGTCTGTTCAAATCTTTGTCTTTTGAAAAATTGGGTTGTTTTTGTATCATTGAAGTTTAAAAGTTCTTTATATATTCTGAAAGCAACTCCTTTATCAGATATGTGATTCACAAATATATTTTCCCCAATCTGTAGCTGATCTTTTCCTCCTTTTAAGGGCGTCTTTCAAAGTGGTAAGTTTGAATTTTGATCAAGTCCAATTTATTAATTTGTTTCTTATGGGTCATGTTTTTGGTATTAAATCTAAGAAATCTTTTTCTAAGCCAAAGTTGCAAGGGTTTCTCTGATGTTTTCTTCTAGAAGTTTATATTTTTAGGTTTTACGTTTTGGTTAATGACTTAACATTTGTGTGTGGTATATATTACAAATTGAGGTAAATTTTTTCATGTGAATATGCAGTTGTTCCAAAACAATTTGTTGGAAAGATTGTCATTTCTTCACTGAATTGTGTCTGAGTCTGTGCCACAAATCAGTTGTCCATATGTATGTGTGTGCACTTCTGTACTTTTAATTTTGTTCATTGATCTATTGTTGATTTTCCTGCCAGGACCACTGCCTAGATTACTGGAGCTTTACAACAAAGCCTTGAAAAAAGATAGTGTTAGTCTTCCAAATTTGTTATTTTTCAAAGTTGTTTTGGGAATTCTAGGTCCTTTTCATTTCCATATAAATTTTTTTAAAAATTTTATCTTATTTCACTTATTTATTTGAAAGAGAGACAGAGAGGAGAGAGAGAGAGAGAGAGAGAGAGAGAGAGAACGCACAAGCAGGTGGAGAGGCAGAAGGAGAGGGAGAAGCAGGCTCCCCGCTGAACCGGGAGCCCTGACACAGGGCTGGATCCCAGGACCTGACATGAGTTGAAGGCAGACCCTTAACCAACTGAGCCACACAGGCACACAGGCACCCACACATATAAATTTTCGAATCGGCTTGTGACATTCCACAGAAAAGTCTTTCGAGGTTTCATCTGGCATTGTATTGAATTTATAGATCAATTTGGAGAAAAATTGTATTTTACCATATTGTGTCTTCCTGAACCATAAATATAGTATATCTTTCCATCTTATTTAGGCCTTCTTTAATTTTTTCAGCAATATTTTAATACAAGCAAAAACATACATACATTTGTATTTCCTCCCTTTTTTTAAGATTTTATTTTTATTTTATTTTTTTAACATATTTTAAAAAAGATTTTATTTATTTATTCAACAGAGAGAGAGAGATCACAAGCAGGCAGAGAGGCAGGCAGAGAGAGAGGGGGAAGCAGGCTTCCTGCTGAGCAGAGAGCCAGATGCGGGACTCGATCCCAGGACCCTGAGGTCATGACCCGAGCCGAAGGCAGAGGCTTTAACCCACTGAGCCACCCAGGCACCCCTAAGATTTTATTTTTATTTACTTAAAAATAAAATATTTACACCCAGCCTGGGGCTCAAACTCATGACCCCAAGATCAAGAGTTGCATGCTCTATCAACTGAGCCAGCAGCCAGGCACCTTGGTATTTCCCCTTTCTTAGATAAAGATGACATATTTTACATATTGTTTGGCAATTTTTTTATTTAGCAGTATGCCCTTGAGATTACTCCATTTAAATACATAGTGCTCTTCTCCAGCCCATTGTTTAGCTGCTGACTGGATACTTGGGTTCTTTGCAGACTTTTGCTATTACAAATAGTGTTACAAAAAATAACCTTCTGCAACTATCATGCCATATTTTTGCCAGTTCATCTTTGGGATAGTTTGCTGGAACTAGTAGTTTCGGTATCAAATGGTCAATGTATGTGGAATTTTCTTAAATACTGTCAATACTTCTGCAGATGAATTGTACCATTTTCCTTCCTCTCTCGCAACGTATAAGAAATGCCTTTCCCCTACAGCCTTGCCAACAGAGTATGTTGTCAAATTTTTGGATTTTTGGCGATCCGATAGGTGAGAAATGGCTTCTCAATGTGTTTTGATTCATATTTGTTGCAGGTTGGTTCCCCAGGAAACAAACTCGGATGTGATGGAAGCCGTGGTGGGTAAGGTGAGAAGTTAAACTATCATGCACATGAACAAGGATCCTCAGCAGATCCCAGAGGGAACTCCAGAGCTGAGGTTACCTATAAGTGATGTCCTAATTTGAAGCAAAGGGTCAGGCCTTTATACCTTCTAACTGACCCCCATTGGATGCAGGCTGCCCTCAGAAAGGGGACATGATATTTGAACATGGCTGCTTTCTTAAGCTGAGGGCAATTCCTGGAGAGGGACTCAGCTCCCAGTTTTTAATCATCAACATTCCTAACAGCTGGAGAAATGTTTATTTCAGTCCCTTGGAATTGGGGCTGTGGTTTGATCTGGAGGACTTACTATAGAATACGCCACTATATTTCTATACTTTATGAAGCTGAGTGATAGATACATGGGATTTACTACATAGTTCTGCTTTAGTATGTTTGAAATATTCCATAATAAAAGGTCAAAATGTAATTTGAATTTCTACATGAGCAAATTTGAGGTTCTTTTTAGAGGGCCAAGGATTATTTGTATTTCTTTTTCTGTGAACTTTCTGTTCATATATCTTTTGCCCATTTTTCCTATAGGTTTGTTTTTGCCTCAATATTTAGAAGCTCTTTAGATATGAGAGTTAATCTTTCTTCATCATACATATTGAAAATATTATTTCCAGTTTTACATTAGTCTTTTTATTTTGTTTATGGTATTTCTTTTTTCTTTTTAATATTTTATTTATTTATTTGACAGAGAGAGAGAGAGACAGAGATCACAAGTAGGCAGAGAGGCAGGCAGAGAGAGAGGGGGAAGCAGGCTCCCCGTTGAGCAGAGAGCCCGATGCAGGGCTCGATCCCAGGACCCTGGGATCATGACCTGAGCCGAAGGCAGAGGCTTTAACCCACTGAGCCACCCAGGTGCCCTTATGGTATTTCTTTTCATGTAAATTAAAAACAGAGCAAAATTATTTATTGTCTACCATATAGCTTTTAGAGTATGAGTTGGAATTGGAAAGTTTTTCCTAATTCCAGGTGACAGTAAAACACTCCCATGTTTTCTTATATACTTACATGCTTGTTGTGACAAATGGAAACAATTTGTTTTCCTTACGGAAATTGAACTATCCTAATACCACTTATTAAGAAATCCGGGACGCCTGGGTGGCTCAGCTGGTTGGGCGGCTGCCTTTGGCTCAGGTCATGATCCCAGAGTCCTGGGATCGAGTCCCACATCGGGCTCCTTGCTCAGCAGGGAGCCTGCTCCTCTCTCTGCCTCTGCCTGCCTCTCTGCCTGCTTGTGTTCTCTGTTAAAATAAATAAAATAAAATCTTTAAAAAAAAAAAAAGAAATCCATCTTTCCCCTCTGATTTGAATGCCATCTTTATCATATGTTGAGTCTACTTCTGAATTTTCTAAACTCGGTTTTTTTTCTATGCCAATTTGACATGCTTTTAATTACAGAGACAGTAAGTTTTACTGTTTGGCAAGACTATACCCTCATATTGCTCTCTTTTTCCTCATTGTGTTCCTGAATGATTTTCTTCATTTATTCCTCCAAATATAATTTATAATCAGCTTACTTACCTCAAAAAAAGAAGACTGCATTTTTGTTGGGATTACATTAAATTTACAGATTAAATTAGGAAGACAGCATTTTATAATGGTGAGTATGTAGTTTTATGCAAGAGCAGGGTTTGCGAGGGGTGCCTGGGTGGCTCCGATGGTGAAGCATCTGCCTTTGGCTCAGGTCATGATCTCCAGATCCTGGGATTGAGCCCCATGGTCAGGGCTCCCAGCTCAGCGGGAGTCTGCTTCTCCCTCTCCCTCTGCCTCTCCCCCTGCTTGTGCTCTGTTTCTCTGTATCTCTCTCAAATGAATTAAAAAAAAACTTGAAAAAAAAGGGAACAGGGATTATGATTCCACTTAATTAATTTTTCTCATATCTTTCACAACTTTTTTTTTAGTTTTCTTCATAAAAGTTTTAGGAATTCCTTGTTAATTTTATGAGTAAGTACTGTTTTTTAAAAAAGATTTTATTTTAATCTTCAAACCCAACATGGGGCTTGAGCTCACAACCCTGAGATCGAGAGTCTCCTTCTCCACCCACCAAGCCAGCCAGAGGCCCTTATAAGTAAGTAGGGATATTCAGAAAAACTGTGGGGGCAATTAAAGGACACTGGTCATGAGTGTTCTTCCCTGGGAAATGACCTTTCCTAATGAATTCTCAAAATTATTTAAAAAAAATATTTATCTCTTCTGAGAAAACAATTTTAAAGTAAACTGTTCCTTAAGAGTTTCAAATTCTTAGAGATCAAAACAGGAGAATACTTTTATAGAGGAACAGCTTTCCAGAGAAGTATTTCTTTAGTACAAATGTAATAGGCCAAGGTGACTTATTTTGGAATAGCATATCCTGAACCCCATCAACTTTTTTTTTTACTGTGTTTGTTTTGGCTGTATATATTTGATAAGCTCTTCATATGTCAATAATTTTGTAGTACATTTTGCTATAGAATCTATCAAATGATGATTTAGTCTTTATCATAAAATGATAAAAATAGTTTTATTATTCAAAGTTTAGAAAAGATTCTCTCAGCCACATGACTCACTATCGTTAGTACCATGGATTTTATAGTCTCATGTTTCACATTTGGATCTATGATCCACCCCTCCCTGTTCTTTATTGTGGTAAAATAAACATAACATGAAATTTACCATTTTAACCATTCTTAAAGTGTACAGTCAGTGGTGTTAGATACACTTCATAATATTGTGCTACCATAACCATCATCCATCTCCAGAACTCTTTCCATCCTGTTAAACCAAAATCCTATATCCATGAAAAAATAACCCCTCATTTCCCACTTCCCTTCAGTCCCTGGCAAATACCATTTTATTTTCTATCTCTATAGTTTTTACTACTGTAAATACTTCATGTAATTGCATTCATATAGTATTTGTCCTTTTGAGACTGGCTTAGTCACTTAGCATATTATCCTCAATGTTCATCCATGCAGTAGCGTAAGTCAGAATTTACTTCCTTTTTAAGGCTGAGTAATATTCCATTGTGTTTCAAAAATTGCTTCTACCTCATTCTATTCATTTGTTCCTCCTGAAAAATTTTAGTTATATCTTGGAGCTATTCAATCTATACTCCCTAATTGTTGACTTTTTAAAAGTATTTCCTATTTGTTTATACCTCATCACTATGCTTAGGGAAATTTATTAGTCAACACGTGGATTATCCCTTGAACTGCATCAAGCCTATTGCTTTACTTGATCTAATTTTTTCAGTGACTATATATATATGTATTTATCTTATTTATATGACAGAGAGAGAGCACAAGCAAGGAGAGCGGGAGAGGGAGAAGCAGGCTCCCCTCTGAGCAGGGAGCCAGATGAGGGCTTGATCCCAGGACCCTGGGATCATGACCTGAGCCAAAGGCAGACACTTAACTGACTGAGCCACCCAGGGGCCCCAGTGACTATATTTTTTTTATTCCTAAGATTCTACTTGTTTATTTTACATGTATATTTTCATTTCATATTCCCCTATTCTTATTTTATAAATCTATTTTTAAACTTGTAAAAAAAACCCACATTCATTCTGTAGTTGCCTTTTAAATGCTCTATTATTTCTAGATCTTTGTATGAATTTTCTCCACTATTATTTCTGTGTTTGTCTCTTGGCTATTCATGGTATATATGTTTTATAATTTTTGCCTTTGAATCTATTACCAAAGGTTTTTTTCTTTTGTGAGTACTCTTAAAATAGTTCTTTGGTTATTCTTCTCTGGATCTGATAGTATTCAATAGTTTGTATATTAGTTTATCATCCCATGGTTTTTATTTTCTTTATATCATAAAATATTTGGAAATGGCAGTCTTAATAATTGGCATTTCAATCTCTTGAGGAAGACTCTTTTATTTATGGGTTGAAGTGACCAACTCAGTTTTGGCCATGAATGACGCTAGGCAATAAGTGGAGATATCAACTACCGAACAGCCTTTGACTTAGCATCTCATGGAGATCCTAGTTCTAGGTTTATTTGGTGATTGGTAATTATTTCCTCAAATAAGGATTAAGTCTCCAGTTTCTAAGACCTACATTTCATCTTAATCTACTGGCGGCATGTCTATCTTCTACTTCTGCTTCTCTCTTCCTTCCTGAAATTCAGATGTCCTTTTCTTACTTCAGTTTTCCCCTATGAAATTATGACTTTTATTTATTTTTTAAAAGATTTTATTTATTTTTCAGAGAGAGAGAGAGAGAGAGTGAGCACAAGCAGGCAGAGTGGCAGGCAGAGGCAGAGGGAGAAGCAGGCTCCTCACTGAGCAAGGAGCCCAATGTGGGACTCGATCCCAGGACCCTGGGATCATGAACTGAGCCAAAGGCAGCGGCTTAACCAACTGAGCCACCCAGGTGTCCCAAATTATGACTTTTAAAAGACTTATTTCCCATAACCATTTTTGTACTATAAGAAAGTATCATGACCATCTACATTAATTACAGGTATATAAGAACTCATTTATATAATAAATGAATGCTGGTTGCTTAATAAAGATTTATGTTGAGGAATACCCTACAAGGCATGTGTGTAAGTTTATATTATAGCTCTTCAAAGGCTCCCCATTTCAATCACACTAAAACCCAAAGCCCTTTCAGGTCTTACATGGTTGGGTCTTCTGGTCATTCTTTGACTTCATCTCCTATGAGCTTCCCCATGGCCCACTGTACACCTGTCACGTTGTCTTTTTTTGCTATGCCAAAAATACATCACATGTAGTCCTATTTTAGGGCCCTTGCTTATGTTCTTTCTTCTGTTTATAATGTTCTTCTCCAGGATATCCTCATGGATTACTCCCTCCCATCTCTCAGGTCATTGGTCATCAGGCCTTCACTGACCTTATAGTTTCATCCTATTTAAACTTGCACCCCTTTGGAATACGCTTGTGATGAGCACTGGGTGATGTGTGAAATTGTGGAATTACTATATTGTACACCTGAAATGACCATAAATGCTGTATGTTAACTGCATGGGAATTAAAGTGAAATGAAATGAAATGAAATGAAAACTTGCACCCCTATGTTACTATGCTCTATATGCCTCCTTATTTTTTCACAGTGCTCACACTTTAGATCATATAACATACTTAGCTAAACATATGTCTTCTGCCAATGGAATATAAGCTGTCTGAGTATGAAATTTCTTTGGCTGTTTTACTCACACTATATCCCTAATACTAAAATTTGTATTTTAGTACTGGCAAGTAGTAGTTGTTCAACAAATACAAGCTGAATAAAATAAGAAATGACCGAGTAGTGAGTTTAAGTCAAATATAGACTTTTTGAAAAGTTTACTGCATTCAGATGAGTACTGATGAGTAAAAAATAACTAATTGGCTTCAAATATCAGGGAGTAGCACATAAGAGGGAATTGGTAGACAGATAGAGAGGTTCTAGGGCAACTCACTCCTGAAGACTTCCTACTGGCCCTGTAGACCCCTCAGGCTGCTCATTTCCTCAGCAGTAGGGCTGCCCATCTGAGTGGAACCAAGGGAAATCAGGCAAGCTGTGCTGAGAACACTGTTTAATGCAGTCTCACTATTGTATATAAAGTTAAGTAAATTATGTAAACTCTGTCAAGTATGAAGCCGTGTCATTTCATAAAATGCAGAACTGCAATGTTTAGGGAGAACTTGATTGTTAGCATGCAAATCCCACACATAAGACTGCTCCAGGCCCATTACATGGTGGATCTGATTATATGAAAAAAGGTTTATAATATTAAATTTGAATTGTTATTTGTTTATAATATTAACTTTAAAAATAAAACTGCCAAGTATTTCACCAGTGGAAAATGGATTTATTCAGGAATAGCCAAGAGCTACAACATGGAGCAAGCAAGCTATGGCAAAACCATAAGCAAGTCCAGAGAACAAAGGAGAAGAACATTTTTTTGTAGAGGAAAGGGGGACATTGGGGAGTGCTTTTATAAACAAAAAAGTCCATTAGAGTATGTAGGGAGTTCGAATGAATGAAATGGAGTTTTGTTGGCTGAGTCTCTCATTGAGCCCCGAGGCACTGCCCCCAGGGCTGTCTTGCAATGCCAGGAGAGGAGGAAAAGCCTTTCTTCTTCCTGCTGGCATAATAAAGTAGTATCCACATGCAAAATTCCATCTCTTTCTATTGGCTTTGCAGTTGACAACAAATGCCAGGTCTTGAGAACTCCCCCACGTCCTGGTCCATTTTAATGAGGTTTCCCTTCATGAGTGTTCACATTTCCCCCTTTTGATAAAGATCTTTCTTTAAAAGCATCATTGATCAGGGCACCTGGATGGCTCAGTGGGTTAAAGCCTCTGCCTTTGGCTCAGGTCATGATTTCAGGGTCCTGGGATCGAGTCCCACACTGGGCTCTACACTTGGCAGGGAGCCAGCTTCCCCCCCTCTCTCTGCCTACTTGTGATATCTCTCTGTCAAATAAATAAATAAAATCTTTAAAAGAAAAAAAAGCATCACTGATCGATAGTCAGGTTTCTGTTTTTAGTGGTTTTATCCTTCAGTGCCAGGAAGGACTTTTGCTTGTTGTCATGTCCTATGTCATAGGAAAGTGCATAGTAGATAGAAACCACTTAAAGCCACATTTGAGTAATAAAGAAGGTTAGTAGGAAGAAACTCTCAGGTACAGTGCATCTAAAGTCTACATCTTCTCAAGGTCATAAGAGTTAATCATCTCAAAGCAGTGAGCCAGCATCACTTCACTGGGTATATTGTTGTTTTTTTTTTTTTTAAGTTTGACAGTCAATAAAACACAAAACTTAATTATACAAAACAGAAGTAACATAACCATTCCAAGCTGTGTGATGATTCTAAACCAGCACTTTGGGTCTGAAAGTAGCCAACTGAAAACTTTATTGGCCCTTACACTGACTTGTGGGAAAAATGTCTCCTTATGAAGGCAAATCCAGAGTCACATCTGCCTCTTGGAAGGCTCAACTTAAAGCAACCAAGAAGGACAATAGTGGCTACTGCAAGAGCACACTGAAAGAATGAACTTTGTGCATTTGGGAAGCTACAGTGCAGGTATAAATAAGAGGCAATAATGAATCAACTTTTTGCAAAAGAGCAAAACTTCAAAGATATTTCACAACCTTACTGTTATCTTAAAAGAACTGTTTGGAACCACATACACCATTGATAATACCAGCCTGTAAGGTTGCAAATTCAGAGACCATAAATTTGGATATAAATCCAAAGTCACTTAATTGTTCAGCTGAAAGAAAACTTTTGTGAATTCTGAACCTCTCAACCCTTCAGGAAAAGCAAGTGAAAAGTTAATTTGTCATGAGATCATGAGGAGGTTTTTTCCAAAAACTTTCCCCCTTTCACAAGGGCTTGGGAAATGCAGACGAGGGCTTTGTCTTTCTACAAAAGAGAGAAAAGGAGCAACAGTGAGAAAAAGGTGTACAGGCCTGGTCTGGACATGTTGGGAAAGCTGTCTCATCAGATGTTATCTGCTTCGATTCCAGGATATTTTTACTTTATGGTGTACAGCTTCAGTCGGGGTTTGGTGCTTTCTCTAGGTGTGTCACATGGATCTAAGTTTCTTCTCTGGAATTTGGCAGCACAGGGGCTGGTTTGCTATTCCTGATGAGGTCAAAGAGTCTTTCTGGAGTTGTCTTTCCCAATGGATGAGATCTTTAGGTTGCAAGCTCATTGCCTCATGGGAGCACACTGTGAAAAAACTGCTCTACCAAAGGATGGTTATTTTTAATAGAAGCAATTAGGCCTTTACACTTTTGAAGTGTATCTCCCTTTTATCAACTATGGGTCAAAAGAGGCAGGGACCAAACGCATTGGATGTCCTGGTGACTATCTCAAATGGTGAAAGTCTATGAGTTCTCAAGGGGATGGACCTGAGATTTAGGAGCATTATCCTTGCTTTCAGCCAAAGTGTTTGGAGGGTCTCTACACATTATGCCAGCTGAGTCTTAATAGTGCCCATTAGTGAGCGCAACTAACTCTGAGGATTGAGGATGATATGAACAACGAAAGTGTTGTAAAAACCGGCCAAAACAGCAAACTCGTTGAAGCACCTGACCAGTAAAATGGGCTCCCTGATCACTGTGAAGTTTGAGAGGAGTTTCCTAGGTAAGGATAATCTTTTCTAACGGAAGAAGCACTGGCCTATAGAAAAGTCTCTCATAGATGAGAAAGCTTTGGCCTAGAGAGAAAGCATACAAAACATGATGAAAACATTTATCCATGAGAGGGGGAAGCTGTATGAAATCCATTTGTATGAACAGATTTCCCTAGATTATACTTTAGACAGGTGGGATAAGCAAGGTAGGCACTTTTTGGCAGTCCTATTAAACTTTTCCCACCAATGTTGGTTCATGAATGTTATCATTTTGTAAGTAGACCAATGGTTTAATGCATGTACTGTGTAAGTAGTGGTAATTTTAGAATTTCTGAAAAGATAGATTGTTATTTGGTCCAAACCAGATTTTGCTTTTTATGGAGCCATCGGTGATTAAATTTCCAGTATTGTTTCTCTTTTTCTGAGACCACTTGTTGGGTAGTTTTTCTCAATTTTTCCAAAATTAATCTTTTGGGAGAACATCCTTTAGACCATGACAAAGGTTTACCCATCAGTTTCCTCGACAGCAGCATTTTTGATGGAAGCAGAGAGGTGAACTTCTTTGGCCTCCAGGGAGTTGAGTCTGGCATGCCCAGGAACCTTAACAGCCAGAGCAGCAGACAAGAGTATGTTATCTAACAAATTTCGGACATAGGAGCCATTTTTAATTTTATTCCCATTGGAGGTAAGGACAACTCATTTTTTCCATAATATTCCAAAGTCATGAGTTACCCCAGAGGACTGCCCACTATCATTATAAATGCCAGATTATACCCTTGGCTAAGGTACAAGGTCCAGTAAGGACATATCATTGAAACTTAGGGGCTAAAGTAGCCAACGGTAAAGGTGCTGCCTCAGTGACTTCAAAAGGAATTGCAATGCCATGCCAAGCACAATATTTACCATTTTTATCCTTTAAATAAGAACCCATCAGTAGTAAACCATGAAAACTTTGCATTGGTTAGAGAAGTTTCCTGTAAACTGTCATGGGAATTCAAAAGGTAACCTGTCAGTTTTAAGCAGTTGTGAGGGTTTTTTTCTGGATCCAAATGCAGTCCTTGTTTTCAGATCCAATGCCCTAAGTACCTAATCTGAATCTGAGGCAACTGCCCTTTTCTTTTGAAGACTTTATGCACCTTTAAAAGTTTTTTTTTAAAGTTTTTATTTATTTATTTGACAGAGAGAGACATAGCAAGAGAGGGAACACAAGCAGGGAACCTGACGAGCAGGGAGCCTGATGCGAGGCTCGATCCCAGAACCCTGGGATCATGACCTGAGCCGAAAGCAGACGCTTAACGACTGAGCCACCCAGGCGCCCCTACACCTTTAAAAGTTTTAAGAGGTGGATACTATCTTCCTGTAAAGAGGTTTGAAAAAGGGAGCAGAGAAGCAAATCATCTATGTATTACAACAAGGTAGAGACTGCAGAAATCTTTATAGCATCCAAATCAACTTCTAAGGCTTGTGAAAAGTAGGAAAGACCCTGTGAAACCCTGGGAGATTACTGTCCAGGTGTAGTTCTGTTCTTCCCAAGTGAAAGCAAAAAGATATTGGCTATCCCTCTCAACTGAAATATTGAATATTTCTACATATAATACTAAATGCACTGCATAGATCAATTACAGTGAAAAGTTGGCTTTCAGTGCGAATGGATATCAGTAGTGTATGGGGATTGGGAACAACAGGGTGCTGTGGGATAATGATGTTACTTATCGCTTGGAGGTTCTGGACAAACCTCCATCCTTCGGCAAATCTATGGGAGGTCCTCAGTTATTTTAGGAAACCTTTTAACTAAGGCTTATAATTTGGCCTCAGTTCAGGGAACATAAGAAACTTGAGGTTTATTTAGATCCTCAGAAGGTTTAACTTTAAAGAGGCAATTTTTAATAGGTTCAGGGGAGGAGGGTTGAGAAGAGATTTGGAGAGAAAGGTAGGTTCAGCAGAACAAATAGAGGAAAATGGTGGTGGGTGTGGGACCTGAGTGCAAGGTGGCTCCCTTGTATCAGCAGATAAAGAAGAGGGGAGAAGACAAAGAAGCCTCTGAAGCCATTTTGAATTTTTTCAATGGTTTGTTTGCTTCAGTTAATTTAGAAATAGTATTTTGCAAAAAGGCAAACTTAGGTTCCTGAAAACATCTGGAAGTCTCAAGGTACCTTTCATATAAGCATCCCGTTCAGTTTTCCCCCCCTTTTCTTTTAAGGAGCCATGGCTTTCAAAATTAATTTTGAGTAAAATAATTTTAGAGAGATCGAAAGCTCCTCATAATGATCATTGAAGTTCTAAATTACTTCTGGTTAGGGCAGTCTGTGCATATGGAGGGATTATAATTTTTTGTTTTGTTTTGTTTTGTTTCGTAGTTGGGATGGGGACAGAGGAAGAGGGAGAGAATCCTAGGCAGGCTCCATGCCCAGCTCGGAGCCTGTTGCAGGGCTCAATCCCATATCCCAGAGATTGTGACCTGAGCTGAAATCAAGAATCAGATGCCTAACTGACTGAGCCACTCAGGTGTCCTGAAGGACCACAGTTTTAAACATAGAACCTGCCAGAGTCCCAGTAGGGTGGGGCACCCTCAAAGCATTTTGATGACTGAAATCCCATTTCTTTTTTTTTTTTTAATATTTTATTTATTTATTTGACGGAGAGGAGAGAGATCACGAGTAGTCAGAGAGGCAGGCAGAGAGAGAGGGGGAAGCAGGCTCCCCGCTGAACAGAGAGCCCGACGCAGGGCTCGATCCCAGGATCCTGAGATCATGACCTGAGCCAAAGGCAGAGGCTTTAACCCACTGAGCCACCCAGGCACCCCTCTCTCTTTTTCAAAAAAATAAAACCTTTTTATCTAAAGATTATTTATTTATTTGACACAGAGAGAGTGAGAGAGAGAGATCACAAGTAGGCAGAGAGGCAGGCAGAGAGAGAGGGGGAAGCAGGCTCCCTGTTGAGCAGAGAGCCCGATGGGGGGCGGCTCCATCCCAGGACGCTGAGATCATGACCTGAGCTGAAGGCAGAGGCTGTAACCCACTGAGCCACCCAGGCACTCTGAAATCCCATTTTTTAGAAGTTTTTCTCTAGAATAACTAGAAAATTCCTAAACAGAACAGGAATTATTAAAATAATCTTGTTCCAAAGTAATCAGACCAAAGCCAGCACAGTTCTAACAGAACTGTCCAGTTCTGAAAAGGACTTGGATCTAAGGCTAGTGCAATTCCAGTAGGAAGAATCTGATCCCAAGCAAGAGTCTAACCAAAGGCTAGCCCAATTCCAGCAGGCACAGTTCCAACTGGAACAGTCTAATCCCAAAAGGAAATCAGACCAAAAGCCTACTTATTTCCAACTGGTACACTTCCAACAGGAAGAGTTTAGTTCTGAAAAGGAGTCAGACCGAAGGCCGGCACAGTTCCATCAGGAACAGTCTGATTCCAAAAAGGAGTCAAATTGAAGGCCAAATGAGTACTCTCTGAAATAAAACAAAAACAAAAACAAGGCTTTAAAACAGGATCCAGATAAAGCCTGGGGAACTCCAACACAAAGTATGCAGCTTGAAATCTGGGAGAAAACCTACCCTCAAAGCATAGGGTCAGCAAGAAAGCAGTGAACCGAATTGGCTGTGTGAGTATTGTCACCTGTTGGCCCACCAGTCTCAGAGTTGTTAGGGGTCTTCTCTGGATCCTACTTCTGATCACCAAGTGATGTTAACCTTAAAAATAAAGCTGTCAGTTATTTTTCCAGCAAAAGATAGGTTTATTTGAGAATAGCGAAGAATTGTGATCTGGGACAAGCGAACTAGCGCAAACCCATAGGGAATTCTGGAGAAGAAAGAAGGGGAATGCTCTTTTATAAAGGAAAGGGGGACATTGGGAAGGGCTGTTACCAAGTTTCTAACATAATGAGTATTTCAGAACGTGCAATCAGTAAATCAGAGTCCAGTTTAAGAAATTATGCCAGCACTTAGGAAAAAAAGGGACGTGCGAATGAACATCATGAATAAAAGGATGAGACATAAAAAATGATATGGGCATCTAACATGTATATCATAGGTTCCCTAAAAGTATAAAACAGTGTACATGGCTCAAAATAAACAGTAAAAAATAATAGAAAAAATTTCCCTTATCTATACAAAGGGTTTTCAGCCTACGAAGTAGTAGATAAATTAATGAAAGTAGATCTGTATGTATACAATATGGAGTTTTATATTTATTTTTTAATAAAGATTTTATTTTATTTATTTGACTGAGGGAAAGAGATCACAAGTAGGCAGAGAGGCAGGCAGAGAGAGAGGGGGAAGCAGGCTCCCTGCTGAGCAGAGATCCCGATGAGGGGCTCCATCCCAGGACCCTGAGATCATGACCTGAGCTGAAGGCAGAGGCTTTAATCCACTGAGCCACTCAGGCGCCCCCAATATGGAATTTTAAAAATGAAGTAAAATTCTACAAGCATTCATAAAATAACATGTCAGAAAATAACACTGCTAATAAAAGAAAATATCAAAATAATATCACAATACTGAAAAGCCTGAGGAAATTTGGGTAGCAGATCCAGGTTTGAGGGGAAATATTTTGACTCAAGAGTTCTAGGTCTGGGGCACCTTGTTGGCGCTCTTGGTTTCGGGTCTGGTCATGATATTGGGTTCATGAGAGTGAGCCTTGTGGTGGGCTCAGCACTCAGTGGGGAGTCTGCTTGGGCTTTTCTCTCTCTCCCCCTCTGCCCCTCTCGGTCGTTCTCTCTCTCTCTCTCTCAAATAAATAAATCATTAAAAAAAAAGAGTTCTGTGTCCAACTAGGCTATCATTTAATGCAATCGTAATAGATGATCTTCTCAGATTTGCAAAAAATCAAAGTATACTCCCTAGAAAAATATTATTTAAAAATTTTTAAGAAACTGAAAATGGAACTAAATCAATAGCTTAAGAAATAAAGATAATATTCCATTGTATAGCTGTACCACATCTTCTTTATCCACTCATCTGTTGAAGGGCATTTTGGTTCTTTCCACAGTTTGGCAATTGTGGCCATTGCTGCTATGAACATTGGGGTCCATGTGGCCCTTCTTTGTACTGCAACTGCTTCTTTGGGGGTAAATACCGAGTAGTGCAATTGCAGGGTCATAGGGTGGCTCTATTTTTAATTTCCTGAGGAATCTCCATACTGTTTTCCAAAGTGGCTGCACCAACTTGCATTCCCACCATCTATACAACGGAATATTATGCCTCCATCAGAAAGGATGAATATCCAACTTTTGTATCAACATGGACAGGACTAGAAGAGATTATGCGGAGTGAAATAAGTCAAGCGGAGAGAGGCAATTATCTTATGGTCTCACATGTGGAATATAAAGAAAATCATGGAGGACATTGTGAGAAGGAAGGGAAGGGTGAATGGGGGGAAATCGGAGGGGGTGATGAACCAGGAGAGACTGTGGA
>CM052801.1:73644194-73688896 GCA_028533885.1 Nasua narica | reverse complement strand
CGAGCCTGGTGGTGGGTATCGAGAGGGGCATGTACTGCATGGAGCACTGGGTGTGATGCATGAACAATCAATCTTGTAACACTGAAAAATTAAAATAAACATATTTGGGGAGAAAAAAAAAAGAGTTGCCTCTGTTGAATAGAGTGGCCTGACATTAGACATCTCTTTTGGGGGCAGTGGAGGTATAGAGGTCTGGTCCCCTCGCTTTAAGTTGGAACAACTCTGGAGGGATACCTTAGATTCAGAGCTCACCATGGGAGTCAAATAAGTGTGATCATTGTTTTTGTTGTTTGCACTTCTTACTTGTCTTTCCCCTGGTATTGTAGTCATTGAGTACATGCAGAATTAGTCAGGAAGCGTGATACTTTCTGGTTGTGTTTGTCTTTGTGGATTTATTTATTTATAAGATTTTATTTATTTATCTGTCAGACAAAGAGAGAGAGAGAGCAAGCATAAGAAGGGGGAGTGGCAGGCAGAGGGAGAAGCAGGCTCCCCACTGAGCAAGGAACCCAATGCTGCGAGGAACTCCATCCCAGGAGCCTGGGATCATGATCTGAGCTGAAGGTAGACTCTTAACCGACTGAGCCACTCAGGTGTCCCTGTGTTTGGGGACTTATTTTATAGGATTCAATTTAACTTGCAAAGAAAATGAAGAAGTGGTTTATTTTCCCCTCTAAAGATGCAGGGGGTGTAAGTCCTTATTGTAAGTACACCACCATCCATCTTCTCCCCTTGCCCTGTGCAAGTGGATCCCAAGAACGCTTTCCAGTAAGCATCCTGCACACTCATTTTTCAGGATTTACATCCCAGGGAAGACCAACCTATCTCTTAGAGCTATATATCAGTGTGCTATGGGTCACATAATATTTGAGAACCACTATGATGCTGCCCTCTTCTGTTGGCACTGCCTATAAAAAATACCTCTTTCAAATATATTCAGTTCTCTAGGTGATATGGTAACATGACTAATGAAAATGTCTGAGGAGAAATGGGCCTCAACCCTGGAGAATTCGTTGCCCTAATTGGGAGCTGAGAGGCTGTGTGGAAACTGTATTTCTGCAGTAAGTAGAAATGTGTGTGGAAACCGTGTATTTCTGTAGTAAGTAGAAACGTACTTCCACTTGATGACAAGAAGCATCTTTCTCTTCTTAGACCATGAAACCTTCCGGTGCTCTGGAACGAAGCACTTTAATCTTCCCCTGCCCACCTTCCCTTCTACCTCCTGTTGTGCGCCATCAGAAATTCCAATCTCTCTCCATTGTCTTGCATTTGGGGAAGAGTAGCCCCTTAGCTTCAGTGTTAAAAGGTATTTCTGTCCAGCGGCAGCAGTGACTTGTTTCAAGTGACAGTTCAACTTTTATCTCTTGATGCACGCCTAGGAATCAGCCTAGTCATAGTTGCAAAGGAACGAGATAGTCCTGCTTTTTTCTCAGGCAACCGAGGTCATGCCAATATCATCTAGGCTCACTCATCATCAGTAAGGTATTAATGTTGAAAGAAAAGGCCAATGTATTTTGTCATTTGTTCCAGATGTGGAGGAACAGAGTGGCTTAATAGAGTGACCCTGATTATAGAGGTATCCAAAGCCGTTTGGAATAGAGGTAAATTAAGGTGCTCCATGACTGAACAGCGGTGAGTTGTGAGGCCCATTTTGACATCCGGAACAGATAAAACAATGCCCACAAATACTGAGGGTGCTCAATATGTATTTGTTGAATGTAGAGTAGCTGCCAAGTACTGGGAATAAAACCATCAACAAGATAGACATGGTCCTTTCTGTTCTTGGGGAACTTGGAATCTGGTGGAAATAAGATGGTAATGATACCTATTTGCAAAGAGGGTACATGAACCATCCAAAGCCCCTCCTCGGGTTAGGGAAAGTAGGATAATTTGGGAGTGCAGTTATTCTGCTCACAAGAATCAGTGATATTAATATTGTTTTGTTGTTTATATCTCTTAATTGTCTTTCCTCTGGCTTTGTTGTTTTTGAGTACATGCAGAATTAATCAGAAGAGTGATATTTTCTGGTTGCATTTGTCTTTTTGATCTTATTTTACAGGATACGATTTAATTTTCAAAGAAAATGAAGTGAAGTGGTATGTTTTCCCTTCGAACGACAGAGGGGCAAAAAAAAAAAACACGTGACATACTAGCCAACATTTAATAAATTTAATAAATTAATAGGAAGTATCACAAAAACTTGGAATGGATAACACACAGGAACCACAAATAAGACAACACTTTGCAACCACTCACAAAAAGTACCATTTGACCAAGGAGAAGATTTACAGGAAATAATATAAGGCAGTCTGTTGCACGTGTCTTAAAGATATACATATATAATAGTACATCAAAATGATTTGTTTGACAGGAAATTCACCACGTTTACGTTTATCACATGGGCTTTTTCTTTTAAAACATTTACAAAAGTTTGTAGATTTAACATGGAACTGTAAGATTTATATCCAAATGAGTATATTTGTTTCATACCAAACTGCACAGAACTTACGAATAGCACACGATTTGAGAATAATTACTGTGTTGGGTACTATTAAGTACTACTACTTGATGACATAAGAGTTATTAACAAATGTGCCATAAGCTATTATCATTCAACTTATTGCTAGTGCTTTTCAAAATCTGTGGTTTATATTTTATTTCTTTGTAAAACATGTGCTATGAGCTTGCCCTGATAGTTAAAAGAAATCAGATGTCTCCAATTTTTTCTAATACTCACAATACTTCAGATCTGAATGCGTAGTCATCTCAAGGACTGCCGAAGGATTTCCTTCAGTTCTTTTTGTATTACCTACTCTGCCTTATGTTAGTACAAATTGATGGATTCATGCAACATACGTGGCATACATGCAGGACACCATCCGTATGTGCAGAACTCATGCTCAATGCATGCTGTGTGTCTTTGGATGTCTTCAGGTCAGTAAGAATTAGATCATCTCATTAGATTTCACATAATTTTTTTTAACATGCAATTCAATAGAGCTAACAGGCAGGTAGACTTTACTTTCATGGTGTATTTGGGCATGCTCAACAAGCAATTGACTGACATTTGGCAGTGTTGCTAATCAAGTAGAGACTGTATGAGTTTCCTCAAATACAGCAGCTCTCCCACTGCCCCTGTGGCAGACTGTTGGATTTCTCTATGCTGTGTGTTAAGAACATAGACCAGGGGTTTTCTGAAATTCAGATTCTACCTTCACTGATTTCGAGATATTGAGAAACACACACTGAGGTGTGTAAATAACTGTCAGGCATAAGAGATAGCATCATGAATTCTTCAGAAATTGATCCACAGTTGTGTGAAATGGACACACATGGTTAAATAGCGGAAACACTTGGATACTCGGCACACAGCATAGACCTCATGGTCTGACTTTAGCAATGCTTGAAAACCTTTCATGGTTAACAAACTATTTAAATGGTACTGAATTCTTAGAGCAGCAGGCCCACGAATGAAACAATGGCCAACACTTATTGTGACACGACACTATTAATTTAACAAAGATTTTAAACTTCTGGTACGTAATTGCAGTACAATGAAGAGCTTGCCACTTTCACAAATTAGCTGCAGCCTTTTCCTGCACTAGAGAGTTTGGAAGGATCTGAAAATGAGATAAATTTTGTTTAAAATCCAAATGGAAACTCTGTATTTCTGTTTTTCCCAGAGTTCGGTACAAGCTTGTTTTTAATTACTTTTTTTTTTTTTCACATTCTAAGGGCCTAATTCTGTAGTCCTTAATCAAGTAAAACTTCCAAGGTTTTGATCATCTCTGCTTCCAGCGCAAGTTTTACTCAAAAATGGACTGCGAAATTGGGTCCTATAGATAGAGGTACCATAATTATGAAAATATTTTAATAAGGCTCAAAATGCTAATTTCACTTTGTGTGTAGCACACGAATTTCCAGGATCCTGAGATCAAAACCCAATTGATGTTGAATCCTGGATTGGGAAATAACTCTGGGATCTCGTTCCCCAGTTTAATCACAGAATTAGGTATTTACTAAGGACCAGAATGAAAACACTAATTCCAGTTTGCTTGTCATTTATAATCAGAATTTGAACATTGTCCTTAAGAAGTGAAAAGCTATTGGTGTATATATCTTGTATCATCCTTCCACTTCTGTAGTCCTGGTTAACCAGCTGCTATGTTAAAATACCACTATGGGGACGGACATTGCAGTAAAATACCAACATGACATCCCGACAATGTCAAATTTTGCCCCTATATGTGACAATGAGGCTAAGTTCTACCTTTGACTCGCCAATGCGTGTGATGGGGTATCACAAGGCAGAACCTATCTTACTGTGTTTATGTGTGTAGATGAGCAGAGCAAGAATTTAAAGTGTATATTTACTGTTAACCCGGAAAAAGATTCCACTGAATTCGTTAATTTTGGTGTGGATGAAATAACCACCGTCACGTGCATCATTCTGGTCTCCTGCAAATGCCACCTGAGATAAACATCAACATTTCCTTACGCACAAAAGAAAGAGAGAGGGAAAGAGAGAGAGAGAACAAAAGAAAGGGGGGAGGGAAGGAAAAAGGAAGGAAGGGATAGCAGAAACATCAACATTTTATGCATCGAATAATCAAAATAAGTTATTCTCAATCTATTATAAACAGTAAATATAGAACCCTAAATCTCACTGTTGTGTGCATGATTGTACAGTACAGGGTTGCAAAGCTATATACAAAACACTTTTTATCAGACAACGATATTTACATTAGTTATGACCGACAGAAGAATTCTAAGACCTTTCCCTACATTTGTAGCTTTACCGTAGGAAAAGACTGTGCTGCTTGCACACTACTAATTACACACTGCTGATCCTTTCACTAACCACATTGGAGGGATTAACTGGTAGCTCCAAATTCTCCACTTGCATCTCTATACCGGGCTCATTGTCGTTAGCTTTCTTAATCACCGGTTCATTGGTATGCCGGTAAATGTGAACATTAAGCTCCCTCCCTGACAAAGCAGTAGCAGCCACTCTTGGGATCTGTCTCACGGGAGGCTTCTTCTTTTCTGCCTTATAATTGCAGCGCAAATAGTTAGAGAAAGCCCTTCGGTAAATTTTGTTGAAAAGCGTGTACACTAGAGGATTAATTCCTGAACAGACATAGCCAATCCAAACAAACACATTCAGAAGCTTCTCCATGAGCTTTTGGTTACAAGCCTTCCCGCACAGAACCGACAGGATATTGGTAATGAAAAAAGGGCACCACATGACCAGAAACACAAAGAAAACAATGCCAAGGACTTTCGACGCTTTTCGTTCATTGTTGATCGCTTGCATGGTGCCCCTGGGACGTCGCTCTTTCTTCTTTTTTCGGCGTGGGTTCGCATCTTGGTTAGGGTTGGCCGAGTTCTCTTCCTCTGTGGTGTTCCTCTTGCAGCACTTCAGAAAGTCCCAGTTTATTCCAGGCGGTTCCTCGATGTGGCCGTGCAGTAACATCAGAGCTTGACGGCGAAGAACGTGGATCGTCAGGCAATACGTAATCACCATGATCGTCAACGGTATGAAGAAAGCGACGA
Organism: Nasua narica; assembly: GCA_028533885.1. Taxonomy (NCBI): domain Eukaryota; kingdom Metazoa; phylum Chordata; class Mammalia; order Carnivora; family Procyonidae; genus Nasua; species Nasua narica. The sequence continues at coordinate 73,683,340 of CM052801.1, read as the reverse complement.
ACGACCCAATGAGAACGAAATTTGGGTCATTCAGCACGCACGTGGTGTTGTTGACGAACACTTTCTCTTCATCTCTCAGTCCGATCACTGGGATGGGAACTGACACACCTAAAGGGACAATAACGACAGCAAAAGGTAGGATATAGTTACAGCACGCTGAAGGACTGAACAGGTTTGTGCAGTGGCATACATTCAATTGCATTTTACCGAAGAAAATTCAGAACTGGCATTTGTTGAAAGCTATTCATGGCATAAGCTGATAGTCACAGGAAAGAGTAGCAGTGTGACCTCAGAGAAGGACAGTTTCTTTTAGGCTAGGAATGTCTTCTCCCCCAAGTTCTGTAGAAGGCGAGGCATTCTCCGTTATTGCTCCCGTGTAAGAGTGGACTGTGTGTGCTCTGTTTCATTTCCGGTTCCTGGAACTGTCTTGGCTCACAAGGGGCACTCGAGAAATAATTGTTCAATGAATGAATACATTACAGCGATACTCAGTGGCATTAATAAATTCACTGGTTCATTTTTCTTTTAGCCTATCGTCTTCCACATGCAATAAAAATGATGTGTGTACCACCTAGAAGAGGAACCACGCCATATAAGGGTTGGCTGGGCTGAGTTTGAGATGAGTGTTTAGTCGACAGCGTCGCTTTTCACGCCCTCCTTTCCTGAAGAAAGAGGTTAAGAGGAAATTTTATGTGTGAATCCTATGGAGCCAGAGCTCTGGATACTAGAGATGGAGAGGACAGTAGGGCCCTCAGCCATGTTGCAGGGATTAGATCTGAGCACTATGTAGAAATAATCATCTCTATGCAGAAACTGAGAGAACTCTCTTTTTAGCAAGAGTCTTCTGTGAGTCATTGGGCATAAGCAACCTCATTTCAAGGGCAAGAGACAGGGTAAAATACAGAGCTGGGAGAGATGCAGTATCCCCATTTCTGTGTGGAATTTCAAGCATTTTTTTGCTTTTTTAAAGAATACCAAAAGGTTGTTTTTGGAGGCCTGCACCTCCATTAATAAATAAGCCCACTGGCAGAAAACAGCAATGAGGAAGTGGGAGCAGAAGGGGATCTTGTGCCTCAGTCTAAGTGAGAAACGTGGAAATTTTCAGAAATCGCTCTGGTAGATCTTGAAGAGATCCCACATTGATAGGATGACTTGTAAGTAAAGTTCAAATTTTAATGTTAATTTATTTTCCCTTGTGTCCCTAGGAAGTTGGGGCCTGGGAAAAATCAGAATTGCACTTTTAGGAATCCATCAGAGATTATTATTAAGAATCCTGGGCTGGCAGATACTCACTATGAGCTGTGAGCAGAGAGAGAATTGCACGCTCAGAGCTCAGAGATTGCTGCTGGCTTTAGGGAACACACAGAGAACTGACAAAGCTGAAAGTGAAAATCCCTTTTTTTTTTTAATTTGAAGATTTTATTTATTTATTTGACAGAGAGTAAGAGAGAGAGAGAGAGTAAGAGAGAGAGCGAGAAAGAGTGAACAAGCAGGGGGAGCAGCCGAGAGAGAGGAAGAATCAGGCTCTCCACTGAGCAGGGAGCCTGATAAAGGGCTCGAACCCAGCACCCTGGGATCATGACCTGAGCCGAAGGCACATTCTTAACCAACTGAGCCACCCAGGCGCCCCTACATTTCTTAAGTTACAAAAAGACAGGTAAGAAGGCTGCCAGCTTGTAACATTAGAACCTTCCTTCCAAAAAGTCGTAAATATAAGGGAGTCTTTTTTTTTTTTTTTTTTTATAAGGGAGTCTTTAGAAAGGGTTTAGATCAGGCTTGCCTGAAGGAAGTCAGTGTTGGCTTATCTTCAGGGAAATGTTTTAGTGAACGGTTAGGCTTCAAAAAGTTTTCTGGAGTTAAGGAAGCGAATAGGGAATTAAGAAAAGAGGGAAGGGCTTCTTCAAAACATAATCTACAAGAGAAAAAATTAGAGTGAGAACCTTCAAGTTAAGAGAGACTTAAAATACCTATTAAGCAATTATAATATGTAGCCCTTCTTGGAATCTCAACGCTAACCAACTTTGAAAAACTTCATGACACAGCTGGAAATTTTGAATAATGACTGGCTTCTTGATGATATTAAAAAATTACCATTCATTATTTCTTTTTAAGGATTTTATTTATTTATTTGACAAAAAGATGCAGCGATAGAGGGAAGAAAGCAGGGGGAGTGGGAGAGAGAGAAGCAGGCTTTTCACTGAGCAGGGAGCCCGATGCGGGGCTCCATCCCAGGACCCTGGGATCATGACCTGAGCCGAAGGCAGATGCTTAACGACTGAGTCACCCAGGTGCCCCAATTACCATTCATTAACTTTTAAGAGAGATGTTGAGTTTGTGGTTATGTAGAAAAATATATGTTATATTTTTGGATATACAAACTGAAATATTTATGAAGTATTATGATGTCTGGCATTTATTTCAAAATAATATAGGAGCTAGAAGTAGATAGAAGTATGAATGAAACAAGACAGTCCATAAATTGATAAGTCTTAGAGATAGCTGGTAAATACATGGGTCTTTATTATGTAATTGTACCTACATTTGTCATCTTTGAAAGCCTCCATAACAAAAGTTTAAGAATATTTTAAAAGTTAACATGAGAAAAAGAAGATGTAGAGGTCCTTTCTGAAGCAGGCAATGAAATCACTATTAGATCTCAGATCATAAAGTTCTCCAGGATTTACTGGCCACTATTGACCTCGGAAGTGATTACTGTAGAGCAACAGACTTGGAGTTCTGTGTAGAAACACTCACCACTTTGATATAATTGTGGGAAAGAAGGCCATTTTCTGCCAAAGTGCTGGTAGAAAAACTCATACTTTCTTAGGATACTATAGGAAGGCCAGAGAGGGGTGTGGGAACATCCCCTTCCAAACTCTCCCCCTCTCCTGACCCCTAGCAATGTGGAAACTAGAGACTTGGTCTGGGGAAATTGCATTCTCTTTGGAGAAATCCTGATAAGGACAGACAAGCCTACACTCAAGAAACAAGTGCTGGAGTGGAGATTCAGTTCCCTACGGGAAATTCTGCACAATCTTCCAGAGCTACCTGAAGTCTCTGAAGGCCTTACACACTGACAAGAAGAGCAGAGCCCAGCTCTGCAGTGGGATTAGCTTGTTTCTGTTAAAAGATTTATTCATTTTCCTAAGGGACTCTGGGGCCTAAAAATAAGCCTGTGTCAAAGGATAACAAAAGACTAACTCTGGATGAGCCAAAACTTATTCGATATATGAGTTCAATTTTATCTGTGGCACCTATTTGTATAGTTTTATGTACATTGAATAAAGAGTGATTCCAAAGCTGCCTTTTTCTGAGTGAGCCATGCGTATCACTGACATTATAGATGTAAACTGTATTGTCTCAATTTGGCTAAAGACTCTGTAACACAGATTTTAGTAAAGTAGCTTAACCCCTTTACCAAATTTACGCCATTATTAATTTTCTTTTTCTTTTCTTTTCTTTTTTTTTAAGAAACCATGAATGCAGTCAACAAAACAAGAGGAAACTCAAGAATTTTTGACCATATCTGGAAATTATAAATAACAACAAATGAAGCAGTATTAATAATGATATATATTGCATGGATTATCTTATTAAGTACTTAAAAAAATTAAAGGTATATGTCAGCAGTTCTCAAAGTGTAGTTCAAGGACCCTGGGAGCCGCTGAGGCTCTTTTAGAGGGTTTGCTAGATTTCCTTTTTCCAACTATTTGTCTTTAAAACTGCATTTTCTTCATAAACCTCAACCAGAACAACAAATCACAAGTTGAATGCAGACACAGATATGAGAATTCAACAGTATTTCCATAAAACTACACATTAAAGAGATTTTCAAAATTGAAAAATATGGTTTTTATAAAAATGTTATCTTAACATTAAATGGGTTCATTCTTTTTATTTAAAATGAAATGATATAAATATTTGAAACATTTCTGAGTTTTAATTTCAAATACGGCAAATATCAATAGGTATAATCCACATAAAAAAAGCGTTTTGGGGTCTTTAATTATTTTGAAGAGTATAACAGGGGTCCTGACACCATTGAGTTTGAGAACTGCTCTTCTATGTTAATAGACAAAGTTATTTTAACATTGGAGAGTTAAGTTCAGCAAATGAGTATGTCTTTCTCAGTATTTTAAATTTGTCAACCAGTAGAAGAAATTCAGATAATATTATAATGTCAGGTAAATAAACAACATCAATAATAGCAACATACTACATGCACTATCTTATTCATGCTTATAAAAATCCTGAAAGTCACATGGTATTTGGTGAAGTTAACTTCAGAAAAGTTAAATAATTTCAGTAAGTATATTTGGAGCATTCTTTGATATTTTTAAAACCTTTGAGTTGGCCAAGGAGAAAGAGTAAAAATGAACTACCATAGAAAATACCAGGTACAAATCATAATTGCAGTAATATAACTACCTTTACTGAGTGCTTATTTGTCATACACTGAGTCAAGTATTTTCTGATTATTATATAGTTTCATATATTATCTTACTCAATCCAGACAAAAATCTAGAAAGAAGGAATTATTAACTAGAATCACTTAAACTTTCTGAAATTAACTTCAACGAGTCTTTATCAGTCTTCCTTAGAATTTTAGAAACAACCAAGATAAATTATAACTCATGTTCTGTTGAAAATATCAAGTACTACTTCAACCAATAAGCAGTCAAACATTTTGCATGCATTATCTCATTTAGTTCTCAAAAAAACCCCAAAGTGAGTATTATTTATTAAGATTACTAAACTCAGAGACAAAAATACTTTCAATAAACATATAGAGTCTTAGCACTTTAGAAATGTTAAATTCACGAACTGTTATAGTTTAAGTCCTTATTGAAAATATCACGTGTTACTACTACTACAATGACTACTACTACAACTACTATTATGACTATGACCACTACTGTTACTGCTGCTATGACTACTATCATTCACTGAGTACTCACTGATTCTGATACTTTATCTGCATCACATACTTTACATGCGTTATCTCATTCTAGCCTTGTAAAAGCCATAAAATAGCCCGGAAAGGTTATTTACTTCAAGTAAGGCAAGTGAATCCAGAAAATATATAAAGATGTTCACATTGTTTCTTAAAACTTCGAATTCAAGCAACACAGATCAATTCTCTTCAAACTCTCAGATGATAATACCATATGCCAACGATTCTTAGATGCACATTTCTTTCAGATTTCAACATCTTTGAAAACATGATGTGTCTTATGAATGAAAGTCTCTTACAATCATTGTTGGCCAGCCCCCAGTCCCTATGTAGTTGTCATTGTCAGTACATGTGTGAACCTGTTCCAAAAAGCTTCTTTTGATCTCTTCTGGTAAAATCAAAATTATCAGCAGCAATTTTTTTTTTTAGCGGCGAAATTTGAAAAATGGGTATCAGCGGTATGGTAGTAATTCAGTGTGAATGAAGAATTATGTCAAAACAGGTAACAGGATGGATTGTTCTGAAGAAGGCATCCTCAACAGTGTCAAATGCCACAGAGAGGTCTGGATTAAAAATATTTCCTCTGTCTTTGAATATGAGGAGTTCACTGGTGATTATAGAGAGAACAATTATAGTGGAGTAGTGAAGACAGGAAACAGATTGCCAGGAAATAAATAATAAATGATGATACAAAGGAGGAGAGAGAGATTATAGAATAAATTTCCTGGAGCAAATTGGCCAACATCAAAATCCAAACATCCTTCTAAACTGCAGGGCTATCTTTAGTAATACACCATCTTACTAAAACTGAAGGGTAATCTCAAATTATCTATTTTTATGAGTTGTTTTTCATGGAAAAAAATTTTTTTGAGGACACCTAGGAGGACCACAGAATGTTAAACTGACACGCATGGTCCTTTGCCTTATGGAGTAACAAGTGAATCTCTTGCACATGGGAGTCAATAGCAGAAGATGAAAGAACTGTTCAGAAAAGAATATAGAACACAAAACAATGCAAACTGCGTTGCCTTCCTTTTCAGGTGATAAAGTGTGACAAGAGTTGCAGAGAGAAGCATTGTGCATGCTTTGGCAAATATATCAGTATGATGTTTGTGCAGTGAGAATGTTAATAAATTCAGAGTCAGGTTCAGAGTCAACTTTGAACTTCAAAGGATTTTTAGGTTTAAGAAGAGTAGAAACATAGGCACGTGTGAATAAGGGATAGAGATTGCAATCATAGGGGTAAGAAGAACTTAAATGACTGAAGAAAGTTGAACTAAAAGAGGAAGACTATAAACAAGGAAAGCAAGGGAAGACAGCCCATGAGCTAACAAGACGAATGTTCAGGATTTGTAAGATATATTTGGAAGAGAATCTGCAAAGTGGTGGGTGGGGAAGGTCTTAGTATTTTACTACAACACAGCTGGAGGCATGAGAAAGTGAAACTGGAGGTAGTGCTGAAAATGACCACATTACTACCAAGAAGTAGTAGAATATGCCACCCCAAAAGATGCCTCTTTGACATAAAGATTATTTTGAGCTGATTTTTTTGAGAAATTGCAAACACAGGGGAAGCTCTGAAAACAAAGTAGGAGTTGCCCTTTTATAAGAGAAATTTGCGTTCATAAAGGAAATCTCCCTATGTAAGGTTTTCTTCTCTGTACCAGGAAGAGAAGGATGACTAAATAGGAGAGGAAACAGTATTATTAATGGAGAAGGCACCCACTTAAATAACAAACCTTACCCTTGTTTATAGTGCTTTTCCTAGTAATCTCCCATAACTGGTCTCCTCCCACCCAACATCTTTGTCGTTAGCTGAAGATGATATTTAAGGTGGTAGCTTGCAGCATCTAGAGAAGTTACTCAGTTTTCTTTTTTTTGAGGGGAGTGTATATCCCTTGTGTATAAGAAGTATCTACATATTATTAAATATCTGTTTGTTTTTCACTTGTTAATCTGTCTTCTATTATTGGAGGTCTAAGCTAAGACCTCAGAGAGTAGATGGAAAATCGTTTTTCTCTCCTGCATTACTCACAAACTAATAATGTTTGAGAATAAGATTATATTTAAGATTATATTCAAGATTAATTCTGATTATAAATTCAAGATTAATTCAAGATAAATTGAAGATTAATTAAGATTAATCATATGCTTACACATTAAGGGTGAAAGCTAGTAGAGTGGGAGAACTTAAAGATGCAAAAAAGAAAGGTAACAGATGATGGAATAAGGTCCTTGAAGAGGCAAAGTCAGAAACAATTGAAAGAATTACACTAGGAATTAAGAATGGCTGTTACTTTCAATTAGAAGAGATGATAATATGAATGGGTGGTAGAAATTATCAAGGCCTACATGAAAAGGTAAAAGAGGGATAAATAGAAATAAGAAATAACTCGTAGATGGCAAAAGAGAATTGCACAAAATGATTTAAGTGGATATTTGTTGATTCTGTGAAGCAATGAGAAATAAGGAGAGTGAATGCAGATAGGTGAATGTAGATAGTAAACTTTTCTTAAAAATAAAATCAGGCAATTGAACATTCTTATATGCTACTGGGAAAATATTCAGAAGAGAGTTTGGAGATTCAGGGAAAAAAAAGAGAGAGACACACAATGGGCAATGGAACAAGGCTCGGAACCTGAGAATAAATGGACTGCTGGGTCCCCAGGCAGAAAGTAAAGACTTGTGTAGAAGGTGGCCTCAGTTCTTTTGTAACAGGTAAGAAAGATATTATTATGCAAGGGAAAGAAGAGTCTAAATAAAGTGAAAATTAGAAAAGATTAAGGGAAATAAACCAACTTTTGGTATATTTAGAAAGTTTTATTTATAAGACATGGTGATTGATCAGATATGGCATGTGAGAGAGAAGGAAGAGTCAATAAGTAATTGCAGGTTTCTTGCTTGTGTCCTTAGGTAGATGGGGTTGCCATTAAACATAGGGACATAGATGAAGGAGCAAGATTGTGGCAGGAAAGGTAATGGACTCTGGATTGTGTTATGTTAGAAATGCTTGTTGAGGATCAATATGAAATTCTATGTGAATATAGGTGTTTGGAACTCAGGAGACGGGTGTGAACTGGGGACAGGACATTTCTTTTAAGGGGAAATTACAAGATCATGATCTTTTGAGGATAACTATTGTGGAAAGAAGAAGGATCAGAAAAGAATCTAGGGCAAGTGTTCTAAACCTTTTTGTAAATATAGACCTCCTCTCAGAATAATGTTTTTGAATGGATAAAACAACACAGGGGATTGCAAAGGAAACAAAATTATTTTGACATTCTGCTATCAAACATTAAAGATAAACTTTAGGAACAGTAATATATGTGTTTTTTAATTAACACATCAAATATCAAGTTCTAGTGGTGGATCCAATAGCTACTCAAATTTTGAAACAGTGACCAAGGTTTATCATATGTCAAGGTATCTGCCAGAACTGAATGAAATTTTTAATTGTCTGTGATTCCTCTTGGTGATAATAATATAGATACTGCAAATTACTATTCTGGTTTATTACCTATATTTGTAATTGGAGTAAATCCCAAATTTCAGTTATCAGTTAGTTAAAGATGTTAATTTTTTTCAACATCAGACATTAGAAATTTCTAGCTACAGTCATGATGCACTATCTGGTATCAAAATTAGACTTAACTTCTTGCTATAAACAACTATTAAAACTGGCAAAAAAAGACTATCATTTTTTAATAATGGTGGAGTAGCTTATAGAAGACCAGCACTCTTGCTAATAACAATCATAAATTGTGAACAAAATTTTAAAAACCCAACATTTAAAGGTACATAAGGGTGAGCAAAAACATGTAGAAAATACAGGAGACTCAGCCATTGAATGAGGGAAACATGTTGTTTGAGTTCCAAATTTATATGTCTCTTCCCCTGAGGGTATTTGCCAGCAGGGAGGTGACACCTCAAAGCAGAAAGTTATAGTCTAGTGGCACTAGGGTGTTACAGTCAGTTGAGCATCTGACTCTTGGTTTTGGCTAAAGTGGTTGTGATCTCAGGGTCATGATCTGGGGGTCATGAAATTGGGCCCTGTGTTGGGCTCCATGCTAGGCATGGGGTCTGCTTAACATTCTCCCTCCCCCTGCCCCTCCTATTCATGTGCTCTTTCTCTCTAATAAATAAATCTTTTTTTATATATATAAAAGGAGAAGTTACAGTCTAACTGAGCTGCAGAGTAAGAGAATAGCATGAAGATCTGCGAGAACAGCTAGGATTTGAAGAGTGCAGTCAGTGAAAGGACAAGCCACAGGGAGGAGGGGTTTTAAAATTTCTATAGAAAGTTCCCTCCATTTCTTTCTTGACACCTGAATCCTTTATGTGTGAGATTTGTAAGGAACCCATGGAACAAGCAATATTTGAAAGGATGAAAGTATTTAATAGAGATTTCAATAATTTTCCATGGCAAAGAAAACAAAGTTGGGAGTTTGCATCACATCATTAGAAAAGCTTGGTAAATACCTTGGCCTTTCATTTATACTCAAAAGGAGCATACTTTAGGAGAAAAATCAGTTTCTTAGTACTAAAGGATTCGCCCTAGAACTGAAAAAAGAGCTTTTAAATCCCAGAGTCCACCATAAGAAACAAAAAAACAATGCTTCTATAAGAGTATATTTATATTAAGTATTAACATTAATCATTCCAATGGAAGTCAAAGAAAGAGTAGCAATACTTAGAATAACTAGATGCTTAAAGCAAAGACTATAACAAGAGATGAAAGAGGACCTTATATCACAATTAAAGGGTGTATCCAACAAGAAGATCGATCAATTGTAAATATTTATGCCCCCAACTTGGGAGCACCCAAATATATAAATCAATTAATAGTCAACATAAAGAAACTCATTGATAATAATACAATAATAGTACGGGATTTTAACACCCCACTTACAGCAGTGGACAGATCATCTAAACAGAAAATCAACAAGGAAACAATAGCTTTGAGTGACATACTGGACCAGATAGACTTAACAGATATATCAAGAACATTTCATCCTAAAGTCTCAGAATATACATTCTTCTCAAGTGCACATGGAACATTCTCCAGAACAGATCCCATACTGGGTTGCAAATCAGCCCTCAACAAATACAAAAAGATTGAGATCACAGCATGCATCTTTTCTGAATGCTATGAAACTTAAAGTCAATCACAAGAAAAAATTTGGAAAGACCACAAATACATGGAGGTTAAGCAATATGCTACTAAAGAATGAATGGGTCAACCAGGAAATCAAAGAAATAATTAAAAAAAAGTATATGGAAACAAATGAAAATGAAAATGAAAACTTGATAGTCCAAAACCTTTGGGATGCAGCAAAAGCAGTCATAAGAGGGAAGTATATAACAGTACAGACCTACCTCTAGAAGTAAGAAAATTAAATAAACAACCTAACTTTACACCTAAAAGAGCTAGTAAAAGAACAACAAATGAAGCCTAATGCTAGCAGAAGAAGGGAAATAATAAAGATTAGAACAAAAATAAATGATACAGAAACTAAAACACAGTAGAACAGATCAATGAAACCAGGAGCTAGTTCTTTGAAAATATTAATAAAATTGATAAGCCCCTAGCCAGACTTATCAAAATGAAAGAGAAAGGCCCCAATAAATAAAATCACAAATGAGAGAGCTCACAATCAACACCACAGAAATACAATTATAAGAGAATATTATGAAAAACCATATGCCAACAGATTGGACAATCTGGAAGAAAGCATAATTTCTTAGAAATGGATAAACTACTAAAATTGGAAAAGAAGAAAAAAAGTGGAACAGAATGATAACCAGCAAAGAAATTACATCAGTAATCAAAAATCTCCCAAAAAACAGAAGTCCAAGGCCAGACAGCTTCCCAGGGGAATTATACCAAACATTTAAGAAGAGTTAATACTTATTCTTCTCAAACTATTCTAAAAAAATAGAAATGGAAGGAAAACTTCCATATGTATTCTATGAAGCCAGAATTTCCCTGATTCCAAAACCAGACAAAAATTCCACTAAAAAAAGAGAACCTCAGGCCAACATCCCTAACAAACATGGATGCAAAGATTCTCAACAAAATACTAGCAAATTGAGGGCGCCTGGGTGGCTCGGTGGGTTGAGCGACTGCCTTTGGCTCAGGTCATGATCCCAGAGTTCCGGGGTCGAGTCCCACATCGGGCTCCCAGCTCCCTGGGGAGTCTGCTTCTCTCTCTGACCTTCTCTCCTCTCATGTGCTCTCTCAATCTCTCTCTCTCTCTCAAATAAATAAACTTAATCTTTAAAAAAAAAATACTAGCAAATTGAATCCAAGAGTACATTAAAAGAATCATTCACCATGATCAAGTGGGATTTATTTCTGGGCTGCTAGGGTGGTTCAGTATTCACAAATCAATCAATGTCATGCACCACATTAATAAAAGAAAGGGTAAGAGCCATGTCATCCTCTCGATAAATGCAGTAAAACATTTGACAAAGTACAACATTCACTCATGAGAAAAACCATCAACAAACTAGGTATAGAGGGAACATACCTTAACATAATAAAATCCATATATGAAAAACCCATAGCTAATATCATCTTCAATGGGGAAAAACTGAGAGCTTTTCCTCTATAGTAAGGAACAAGACAGGGATGTCTACTCTCACCACTGTTATTTAACATAGTACTGGAAGTCCTAGCCTTAGCAATCAGACAACAACAACAACAAAAAATAAAAGGCATCGAAATCAGCAAGGAAGAAGTCAAACTTCCACTATTTGCAGATGACAGGATACCATATGTAAAAAACATGAGACTCCACCAAAAAATTTCTAGAACTGATACACAACTTTAGTGAAGTTGTAAGATACAAAATTGATGTACAGAAATCTGTTGCATTTGTATTCAGCAATAATGAAGCAGCAGAAAGAGAAATCAAGGAATCAATCCCATTTAATTTCACCAAAAACCATAAGATACCTAGGAATGAACCTAACCAAAGAGTTAAAAGACCTATACTCTGAAAACTATAAAACATTGATGAAATAAATTGAAGATGATCCAACAAAATGGAAAGACATTCTATGTTCATGGATTGGAAGAACAAAGATTGTTAAAATGTCTATGTTACCCAAAATAATCTCTACATTTAGTGAAATACCTATCAAAATACCGCCTACATTTTTCACAGAGATGGAAAAATCCTAAAATTTGTATGGAATCACAAAAGACTGAACAGCCAAAGGAATGTTGAAAAAGAAAACCAAAGCTGATGGCATCACAATTCCAGTCTTCAAGTTATATTACAAAACTGTAGTGATCAAGACAACATGGTACTGGCACAAGAACAGACACACAGATCAGTGGAAAAGAATAGAAAGCCCAGAAATGGACCCACAACTCTATGGTCAACTAATTTTTGGCAAAGCAGGAAAGAATACCCAAAAGAAAAAAAGGCAGTCTCTTCAACAAATGGTGCTGGGAAAATTGGATAGCAACATGCAAAAGAATGAAACTGGACCACTTTCTTACACCATACACAAAAATAAATTCAAAATGGATGAAAGACCTAAATGTGACACAGGGATCCATCAAAATCCCAGAGGAGAACACAAGCAGTAATCTCTTTAACATTGGCCATAGCAAGTTCTTACTAGATATGTCTCCCAAGGCAAGGGAAGCAAAAGCAAAAATAAACCATTGGGATTTCATTAAAATAAAAAGCTTCTGTACAGGGACGCCTGGGTGGCTCGGTTCATTGGGCGGCTGCCTTCGGCTCAGGTCATGGTCCCAAAGTCCTGGGATCGAGTCCCGCGTTGGGCTCCTTGCTCGGCGGGGAGCCTGCTTCTCCCTCTGTCTCTGCCTGCCACTCTGCCTGCTTGTGTTCTCTCTCTCTCTCTGACAAATAAATAAATAAATAAACCCATCTCAGAATAAAAGACTAAATTCTTATTTTGAAAATAAATAAATAAATAAATAAATAAATAAATAATCTTAAAAAAAAAGCTTCTGTACAGTGAAGAAAACAATGAACAAAACTAAAAGGCAACCTACATAATGGGAGAAGGTAACTACTCAAAACATATCTGATAAAAGGTTAGTATCCAAAATCTATAAAGAACTAATACAACTAAACACCCAAAAACCAAATAATCCAATTATTGAATAGACATTTTTCCAAAGAAGACATCCAGATGGCCAGCTTACACTTGAAAAGATGCTCAGTATTACTGATGATCAGGGAAATACAAATCAAAACTCAGTGAGATATGACCTCACACCAGTCAGAATGGCTAAAATTAACAACAGCAAAAACAACAGGTGTTGGAGAGGATGTGGAGAAAGTAGAACCCTCTTGCACTCTTGATGGAAATGCAAACTGGTGCAGTCACTCTGAAAAATAGTATGGAGGTTTCTCAAAAGGTTAAAAATAGAACTACCCTATGATCCAGAAATTGCACAACTTGGTATTTATCCAAAGGATACACAAACACTGATTTGAAGGGATACATGCATCCCAATGTTTATAGCAGCATTATCAGCAATAGCCAATCCCAATTTCCAAATTGGGATTTGGAAAGATCCCAAATGTCCATCAACTAATAAATGAATAAAAATTTTTATATGTATACAGTGGAATATTATTCAGCCACGAAAAAGAATGAAATCTTGCTATTTGCAAGGACATGTACGGAGCCAGTGAGTATTATGTTAAGTGAAATAAGTGAGTCAGAGGAAGACAAATACTATATGATTTCATTCATATGTGGAATTTAAGAAAGAAAAAGACATAGGGGGAAAAGAGACAAACCAAGAAACAGACTCAACTACAGAGAACAAACTGAGAGAGATGGGCAGTGGGAAGTGTTAAATAGGTGATGGGGATTAAGGAAGGCACTTGAGATGATCACTGAATGTTGTATCTAAGTGAGGAATCACTAAATTCTATACCTGAAATTAACATTACAGTATGTTAGCTAACTGGAATCTAAATAAAAACTTGAAAAAAAAATAACTGGAAGAACAAAGGAAAAATACTTTAAAAAATTAAGACTTTCATTGACCTATGGAACAATATAAAGCACTCTAACACACATGTAATAAGAGTATCAGAAGAAAAGAAATAATGGAACAGGAAAATATTTGAAGAGATAATGATAAAAATTTGAGTGGAATAAATTCATAGGAAAGAAATCATAAGTATATTATAAACAAACTACTTCTAAACAATATAAATAATAAATCTAAAGGCAAGAAAAATGTAACACATTTCATAGAGAGGATTAATACAGAAATGTCCAAAGACTTCAAATCAGATACTATAGAAGACAGAAGATAATAAAACTGTCTTTAAATAGAACAAAGTAAAAACAAAACAAACCTGTCAACCCAGAATTTTATGAAGGTAAAATTAAGACACTTTCAGACAAAATAAAGGTAGGAGAATTTATTGCCAGTAGAATTTCACTAAAAGAAATGCTGAAGGAATGTTTTGGATTGATTGAAACAACAGATGTAAATTCAGATCTACTGGAGCATAAGCTACACCTTAATAATTTCCAAGACTGAAATGTTCTATAATACCTTTTTGACAACATCAGAATTAAATATCTAAGTTGTTTATAGGCCAAAAAAGAAATCACAAGGAAATGTGGTAAAACATTTGAATAAATATATTGAAAACACAGCATATAAAATCTGTGGACATTGCAAAAGCAGTGTTCAGAGACTATTTTAGCCATAAGAGTCTATATTAGAAAAAAAAGAAAGGGTTAAAATCAGTGAACTCAGTTTCCACAATAAGAATTTTTTTTACAAAGAAGAAATTACATCCTATGTACAAGGAAAGAAATAATAAAGACAAGAACAAAAATCGATGAAAGAGAAAACAAAAATAATAGAGAAAACTGGCAAAGTAAAAGCTAATTCTTTGCAAAGTTTAATAAAGTTGATGAATCTTTAACAAGACACACCAAGAAAAATCAGGTAGAAAGAAGAGAGAGAGAACACAAATTACCAATATCAAGAATGAAAGAGAGGGTATCACTACATAACCTACAGACATTAAAAAATAAGGAGCTACTACTATGATCTGTTATGATCAGGTTTATGATCTGCTTCATGTATATTGTAAGAATCATATAATAGTACAGGTCTGTTTAAACCCACCGACATATGTGCAATTGTTTCCATATGGTTTATTTCTAAATATGGTATAACCCCACACATATCTTATTTTTTCTTTGAGTTATTACTTAACTTTTAAAAAACACAATGAGAGAATGTATGCGTTTTATATGCTTCAAATGTTTTATTTTCCCAATCTCTCTCCTTGCTTTCTGAGATCCATGCATATTAGATGACTTTCTAGAGACCCACAATCTGTTGATGCTCTGTTGGTTTTTAAAAGAAACTTACCTATTGAGCATAATTTACTGGCCTATAAAAATAGATTTCAATTACACATTTGCATGAGGTTTTACAAGTGTATACACCTGTGTAATTGCCACCCAATCAAAATAATAGAACATTTTCAACACTGCAGATAGTCTTCTCATGTCCCTTTCTAGTCAGTGTCTTTGATCTCAGAAAATGACTATTTGGATATCTATCAATATAAATTTGTTTTGTTGTTCCAGAACTTCACATAGATGGAATTGTATAAGATCTATGCTTATGTGTTTGGCTGCTTTTGGTCATTATAATGGCTGCCAAATCACCTTTATTTTTGGTTGCATTGCTAGTTTTTATTGTAAGTATCATACTTTTGCAAGAACTTTTGCTAATATTTTCACATGTTGATGGACATTTGGGTTATTTCTAGTATTGGACTATTATGAATAAAATAGCTCTGAGTATTTGTGCATAATTTTTTTGTGTGCATAGACATACATATTATGCTGGCAAATATAAACAGTGGAATGATAGGGTCATATATATCTTTAATATTATTATTATTAAGGTATAATATATTATTTATTTCAGGTACAGGTACCAGTACACCAGTATCACAGGTACAGGTCTGTGATTCATCAATCATACTCAATTCATAGAGCTCACCATAACACATACCCTCCCCAATCCATTACCCAGTCACCCATCCCTTCCACCCCTCTCCACTCCAGCAATCCTCAGTTTGTTTCCTGAGATTAAGAGTCTCTTATGATTTATCTCCCTCTCTGGTTTCATCTTGCTTATTTTCTTTCTATGATCCTCTGTCTTCTTTCTCAAATTCTCATTCTGTTGGTTGTCTTTTGGTTTTGTTGACCGTTTCCTTTGCTGTGCAAAAGCTTTTGATCTTGATGAAGTCCCAATAGTTCATTTTTGCCCTTGCTTCCCTGGCCATTGCCATGTTTCTAGGAAGAAGTTGCCGCAGCTGAGATCGAAGAGGTTGCTGCCTATGTTCACTTCAAGGATTTTGATGGATTTGTCTCACATCTAGGTCTTTCATCCTTTTTGAGTCTAGTTTTGTGTGTGGTGTAAGGAAATGGTCCAGTTTCATTCTTCTGCATGTGGCTGTCCAATTTTCCCAACACCATTTGTTGAAGAGACTGTCTTTTTTTCCAATGGACATTCTTTCCTGCTTTATCAAAGATTAGTTGACCATATAGTTGAGGGTCCATTTCTGGGCTCTCTATTCTGCTCCATTGATCTATGTGTCTGTTTTGGGGCCAGTACCATACTGTCTTGATGATTAGAGCTTTATAGTAGAGCTTGAAGTCTGGAATTGTGATGCCACCAGCTTTGGTTTTCTTTTTCAACATTCTTCTAGCTATGTGGGGTCTCTTCAGGTTCCATACAAATTTTAGGATTATTTGTTCCAGCTCTGTGCAAAAAGTTGATGGTATTTTGATAGGGATTGCATTGAATGTGTAGATTGTTCTAGATATCATAGATATTTTCACAATATTTGTTCTTCTAATCCATGAGCATGGAATGTTTTTCCATTTACTTGTGTTTTCCTCAATTTCTTTCATAAGTATTCTATGGTTTTCTGATTACAGATACTTTGCCTTTTTGTTTAGATTTATTCCTAGGTATCTTATAGTTTTTGGCACAGTTATAAATGGGATCGACTCTTTAATTTCTTTTTCTTCTGTCTTGTTGTTGGTGTATAGAAATGCAACTGATTTGATTTCTGTGCATTGATTTTATATCCTGACACTTTACTGAATTCCTGTTTGAGTTCTAGCAGTTTTGGGGTGGAGTCCTTTGGGTTTTCCACATAACGTATCTTTTTATCTGCAAAGGGTGAGAGTTTGACTTATTCTTTGCCAATTCAGATGCACTTTATTTCTTTTTGTTGTCTGATTGCTGAGGCTAGGACTTCTAGTACTATGTTGAACAGCGGTGGTGATAGTGGACATCCCTGCCATGTTCCTGGCCTTAGGGGAAAAGCTTTCAGGTTTTCCCCATTGAGAATGATATTTGCTGTGGGTTTTTCGTAAATGGCTTTTATGACATTGATGTACCCTCTATACCTACACTGTGAAGTTTTAATCAAGAAAGGATGCTGTACTTTGTCAAATGCTTTTCCTGCAATCTATTGAGAGTATCATACAGTTCTCGTCCTTTCTTTTTTTTCTTAAAGATTTTATTTTTTTATTTATTTACTAGGAAAGAGAGAGAGTGAGAGAGAGCATGAGAAGGGAGAAGGTCAGAGTGAAAAGCGGACTCCCCATGGAGCTGGGAGCCCGATGTGGGACTCGATCCCGGGACTCCGGGATCATGACCTGAGCCGAAGGCAGTTGCCCAACCAACTGCGCCACCCAGGCGCCCTCGTCCTTTCTTTTGTTAATATAGAATATCACATTGATTTGTAGATGTTGAACCATCAATGAAATAGAATAAAGTCTATAAATAAACCTACACTTTTACAGTAATTTTTTTTTTTTTTAATCCAAAATCTGTTTATTGGGATAGTGTCCCACTCATCTTGATTCAGGGTGCTTTTAGTGCTGCTTCCGCCTGAAGGAGCATCCTTCTGTAAGCCTCGCCTTCCCGCCCGTGGGCTGGCACAGGACAGTGGAGCAGCCGACGCGCAGCACGACCGTCTGTGCGTGGCTGAAGACGGTGGTGATCTTGTAGCACCCCGGGCACTTCACGTCCATGAAGTAGGAGTTGGGGCTCTGCACCAGGCGCTTCTTCTTGTGCTTCCTCTTCTCCTCTTCCGGGGACGGGTGCAGGAGGTCCTTCGCGAGGGGCATGTTCTCGTGGGGAGGTCGTCACCGCCGGAAAAGCCTTTTACAGTAATTTAACCTATGACAAAGTAGGCAAGAATATACAACAGGAAGGAGACAGTCTCTTCAACAAATGGTGTTGGGAAAACTAGACAGCTACATGCAAAAAAATGAAACTGGATCACTTTCTTATACCACACAAAAAATGGGTTAAAGACCTAAATGTGAGACTTGAAACCATCAAATTCCTAGAAGAAAGTATAGGCAGTAATTTATTTGACATTGGCTATAGAAACATTTTTGCAGATATGTCTCCTCTCACAAGGGAAAGAAAAGCAAAATTAAACTATTGGAGCTACATTAAAATAAAAAGCTTCTCTACAGTGAAAGAAAATATAAACAAAACAAAACTACAATGTACTGAATAGGAGAAGATATTTGCAAGTGATATATCCAATAAGAGGTTAATATCCAGAATACATGAAGAACTTACACAACTCAACAGCAAAATCCAAATAATCCAATTAAAAATGGGCAGAGGATCTGAATAGACATTTTCCCAAAGAAGATAAAGAGATGGCTAACATATACATGAAAATATGCTCAATATCACTAATCAACAAGGTAATACAATCAACACCACAATGAGATATTAGTTTACACCTGTCAGAATGGCTAAAATAAAAAACACAAGAGACAAGTATTGGTGAGGATGTGGAGAAAGAGAAACTCTCATACACTGTTGGTGAGAATGCAAACTGCAGCCAGTCTGGAAAACAGTATGGAGGTTCCTTAAACAATTGAAAATAGAATTACCATATGATCTATTAATTCCACTACTGAGTACTTACCCAAAGAAAATGAAAACACTAATTTGAAAAGATACGTGCACCCCTATATTTATTGCAGCACTATTTATAATAGACAAGATATGGAAGCAACCCAAGTGTCTATTAATAGATGAATGGATAAAGAAGATCTAATATATGCATATATATATATATAATGAAATATTAGTCAGCTATAAAAAAGAATGAAATCTTGCCATCTGAATAACATAGAAGGATCTAGAAGGTATAATGCTAAGTGAAATATGTCAGTCAGAGAAAGACAAATACCATATAACTTCACTTATACGTAGAATTTAAGAAACAAAACAAATAAACAAACAAAAGGACAAGAAAATAGACTCTTAAATGTACAGAACAAACTGGTGGTTGTAAGAGGTGAAGTGGGGGGGAAGGAATGGGTGATATAGATATAGGGGATTAAGAGTACACTTATCTTGATGAGCACTGAGAAATGTATAGAACTGTCATTATTTTGTACACCTATAACTAATATAACACTGTTAACCATATCTAAATTTTAAAAATAAAATAACAATAAAAACTGACACTGCTGGTATTGGATGTAACAAATGAAGTAGGAGCTCTTTCAAAGCCACAAACTCCCAAATTGTCATTCTTTGTTCTGTCTGATGGTTTCTTTAAAGATAGAACTCAAACAGCTATCATTATTTGATCTGACCCAGAATTCAACAAGTGCTAAAAATCTCTCTTTGTGGTGCATTTCTGGAAAATATTTACTGGCAAATACTTTAAAAAGAAATCAGTAGAAACTGCCTAGATATTGCACTTACTAGACAAAGACTTTAAATAAGCTATTTAAAATATATTCAATTAACTAAAGGAAATTATGTAGTATATCCATTGAATGCAATATTATTCAGACAGAAGAAAGAATGAAGTGAGTTCCATTTCTGGCTTGACAGCATAAGGAACTTCACAGACTGACTCCCCCCAAAACTGGTGAAAATTAGAAAATAATAGCAATTTAAAATTCCTGGAAATGATTGCAGTAGAAACATTTGTTCCAAGAAACCTACTAGAATTCAGTAAGAATGGTTAAAAGTTGGTGGTGTTTGAACCAGTAACCATTCTGTTCCTTTTCCTGCCCAACTGCATTCAGACTGGTGCAGAGAAAAACATAGGGCCCTTCTCTCCCATAGTTCTTAGTCAAATGTCTATCTTGCAAAAAAAAGCAGAATATCAACATTTTTCATCCTGTTGCCAGTTACTTGTTGCTGAAGCTATTATCTGAGTGACTGCAGCTGAAAGGGGGAGGCTATAGTTCATGCGTCTCTCATGGGATAGAGTTTCTACCTTGGGCATAGTGCTACTGAGGATCCTTAGTCCCTGATCATCATTTTCCCAGCTCATAAAGCAGTGGTTCCATGCAAGAAAGGGAAGAGTTGAGAGACCTGAGGCAATTGCTAACCCCCTCCACTAGGCACTCAGCTTCTAGACTGGGGCTATCACTCAGAGAGAAGAGAACTATTGTCTTCAACTCCAGATCCAGAACTGTGGCTTAGAGATTTTTGTCTTGGGAAAGAAGAAAGACATAAAGCACATAGCTCCCAACCTCCTCCCAGAGAAATTGATTTTATTTGGTGTGGAGCTTAAGAGCACTCTAAAAAATAGTGGAGATTCTCAACAAGTGAGATGAGAAATCCACTCTTTTCTAATTTGTTTTTATTAAGTAAACTCTACCTCCAATGTGGGGTTCAAACCCCCAAGATCGAGTCACATGCTTTACCACCTGAGCCAACCAAGCACCAAGAGAAATCCACTCTTGGCTAGTATAGCAAAGAGCACAGGGCTCTTTCCACCTCAGCTCTCAGTTTGCAGGGCTATCTTTTGGGAAAGGGCACGATACCAGCATTTTCATCCTGTCCACAACTATCTATTACTGAAGCAATTTCTGGTGGGTGTGGCTAAGAGTTGGGGGTTCACTTTTTCCACCCAGTGTCCACTTGTAGAATAGAGATACAACTATGAGCATATTACTGCTGAGAATACTGAGGCAGTAATTGCCCCAACCTTGATCCATAAGGTGGTAGTTCCACACAAGGAGAGGCAAGCTAAGAAGAATTAAGGTTATCACCCACCTCTACCACAAAGAGTGTGCAGCTTCTAATTTGGAAGTGTTGCTGAGAGAGAAGCATGCCATTGTCTCTACTTCCAGCTATACAGCTAATGACCCAGAGATTTTCCTAGGAAGAGAGTGGAAGAACTGGGAAAGAGACAATTGAAAGGATCCTGCTTAGACTCAAAAAATCTCAAACATTGACCTCAGAACTACCCCTTCCAAAGAGCCCAAATTTGATTGGGCCAACCCACACAGCAAGTTGGGTCCCAGGGCCCCATTAAAAAATTAGCAATCAGTCAGCAATTAGTAGAACTTAATAGCTTGGTGTGCTTAAGGGAAAGAAACAGTCAAAATAATTGTCATCCAAGGTGACTTTGGGCAAACTAAAGGTTGTGCTTCTCTGAGGAGCAACAAAAAAGGCTAACACTTTAGGATAATAGATATCACTAAAATAACACAACCAATTACTAAATAAATTAAAATGCAAATAACAATAATAAGCCCTCGAGGAGAAGTAGGTACCCAGAGTTGCTACAATATATTATATAAAATGTCTAGTTACTATCAAAAATTACAAGACCTGAAAAAAAAACCACCCAGGAAACCATGACCCATAACTAAATAAAGTGCTCATGAGAACAAAAAGAAGTCATATTTAACAAAGATTTCAGAATAGCTATTATAAATACAGTTAAGGAACAAAAAAAAATCATGATTAAGAAAGAAAAGGAAGACATGATGACAATGTCATGTCAAGTAGAGAATATCAATGGAGGTAGAAATTTAAAAAAAGAAGCAAATGGAAATTCTAGAGTTGAAAAGTACAAAAACTCAAGTGAAAAAAAATCACTTGGTCTCAGAAGTAGATTTGAATTGGCAGAAGAAAAAATTAATGAACTTCAAGATATATTGATAAGGAGTGTGCAAACCAAAGAACCAACAAAAAAATGAAGAAAAATGAACTGAATTTCAGAGAATTGTGGGACACTATTAAGTATCCTAAAATAAATGTAATGGAAATACTGAGTGTGTGGAGGGGGGAAAAGCAGAATAAATATTAAAGTCATGGCTAAATATATCCCAAATTTATTGAAAATGAATAATCTATACATTTAGGAAATTCAATGAACTCCATGTTGAATTAATGCAAAGAGATCCACAAATAGACACATCATAGTCAAAATGCTGAAAGCCAAAGACAAGAAGATAATTTTGAAAGCAGCAAGAGAAAAGTGATTTGTCACAATGGAACCACAGTAAGATAAATAGTTGACTTGTAATAAAAAACAATGGAGATTGGACAGCAGTGAGATAACATTCAAAATGGCTAAAGAAAACAAATGTCAGTGAAGCAGCCTATGTACAGTAAATCTATATTACAGAAATGAAAACAAAGTAAAGACAATTTCTGAAAAAATTTTGCCAGAAAACCCACCTTATAGGAAATATTTAAAGAAGTTCTTCAGACTGAATGCAAGAGACCCCAGACAGTAATCCAAATATGCACAAAATACAAAGAAACATGCAAAGGTACTTTTTTTAAAAAAAAGATTTTATTTATTTATTTGACAGAGAGAGAGATCACAAGTAGGCAGAGAGTTAGGCAGAGAGAGAAGGGGAAGCAGGCTCCCTGCTGAGCAGAGAGCCCGATGTGGGGCTTGAGCCCAGGACCCTGAGATCATAACATGAGCTGAAGACAGAGGTTTAACCCACTGAGCCACCCAGGTGCCCCACAAAGGTACTTTTTAAATTATAAAAGTATGAATACATATATTTCTCTTTGCTTTACTGATTTAAAGAACAATTATACAGAAAATATTGTCGGCCACATACCATACAGAAATGTAACATATTTGTCAATGAAAACATAAAGAAGTTATATGGAAACAAATATGTAATGCGCAAAGGAAATAATCCAGATGTAACTTAAATAATCTAAAATTATAAGGTAAATTTGACAAAACCTCTCCTCTCTCATCTTTAACAGACATGAAATTATGTAAAGTAATAATTATGATGATATATTGTATTTTAAAGTTTTATTAGTATAATATGTATAGCAATGATATCACAGAGGGCAAAAGGAATAAAACAATGCATTCAAGTTGGCTCCTTGTTCATACTTCCATGTGTATTGACAAGAGAACTCTGGTAGACAGGGAACATATTCAGGAAACAGGCCAGGGTCTGTGGGCAAGGTAGAAACCGTAAACTTGAGCTAGAGTGCCACTTTCTGGAAAACAAATAAACAAAAAATGTTTCCAGTATGTAGAATTGTAAGAATCAAAAATAAACATAAGAGCTCAAGATTCTGATACAAGAGGGAGCAAGAAGATTGGAGCAGATGTATCCACACCATGACAGAGAAAACCCCAGGTAATAACACTGTCAAACAGAATACCCCATCTGAAGTCACCTAGTAAATATTTAAAGAAGTGTTTGCTACCTCAGGATATAAAATCAATGCACAGAAATCAGTTGCATTGCTATACACTAACAATGAGATGGAAGAAAGAGAAATTAAGGTATCAATCCCATTTACAATGGTACCAAAACCCATAAGATACCTAGGAATAAACCTAATGAAAGAGGGAAAGGATCTGTACTCTGAAAACTATGGAACATTCTATATGAGTGTTCTCATTTGAAAGGAATTCCTGTATGAAAGGAATTGAGGAAGACACAAAGAAATGGAAAGACATTCTATGCTCATGGATTGGAAGAACAAATATTGTGAAAATGTTTATGCTACCTAGAGCAATCTACACATTCAAAGAAATCTTTATCAAAATACCATCAACTTTTTGCACAGAGCTGGAACAAATAATCTTAAAATTTGTATGAAACCAGAAAAGACCCCAAATAGCCAGAGGAATGTTGAAAAAGAAAACCAAAGATGGTGGCATCACAAGTCTCTACTTCAAGTTCTATTAAAAAGCTGTGATCATCAAGACAGGATGGTACTGGCACAAAAACAGATGCATAGATCAATGGAACAGAACAGAGAGCCCAGAAATGGACCCTCAACTCTATGGTCAACTAATCTTCAAAAAAGCAAGAAAGAATATCCAATGGAAAAAAAGTCTCTTCAACCAATGGTGTTGGGAAAATTGGACAGTTTTATGGTATGTGTTAACAAATACACAATATGAAGAGAAGTAAATAATGTCATTAAAATATAAAAAGGGAAGACTAAAAGGATGAAGCTTTTATAGATTATCAAAATTAAGATGTTTTCAGTTTAAAATGGACTGTTTTTATCTATGAGATGTTTTATGTAAGCCTCATGGTAACCACAAAGCAAAAACCTAGAGACAATGGACAAAACATAAAAAAAGAAGAAACAAAGCATACCACATGGGCAATTACCAACTTGCAAGGAAAAATAGAAACAATGGAAATGCAAAATAACCATAAAACAGTAAGATGGCATTAGTAAGACCTCACACATTAATAATTACTCTAAATATAAATGGATTGAAATTACTAATCAGAAGGCACAGAGTGTCTGGACTGGGAAAATAAAACTCAATTATATGTAGTCTACAAGAGTCTCACTTCAGCTTTAAGAACACTCAAAGGCTCAAAGTGAAAGGATGGAAAAAAGATATTCCATGCAAGTGGAAACCAAAACAAAGTAAGGATAGGTATACTTTATTTGAAAAAAAATAGATTTTAAGTCAAAGATGGTAACAAAAGACAAAGAAGGCCATTTTTAATGATAAAGCATTCATTATAAATGTATAAAAACTATAAATGTAAATGCACCCAACATCAGATCACCTAAATATATTAAGCAATTACTAACAGATGTGAAGGGAAAAATAGATAGCACAACAATAATAGTAAGGGACTTTGATACCCTACAATGGATAGACCATCCAGAGAGAAAAATCAACAATGAAATGATGGACTTGAACATCAGGCCAAATGAACCTAATAGATATTTACAGAACTTTCCATCCAACAGCAGCAGAGAACACATCCTTTTCAATTACACATGAAACATTCTCCAGGATATATAATAGGTCACAAAATAAGTCTTAGAAAATTTAAGAAGATTGAAGTCAGACCACAATAATATGAAATGAGAAATCAACAAAATAAAAGAAATTGGAAAATCTACAAAATGTGGAAATTGAATGACACCCTCCAGAACAACTAATAAGTAAAAGGAGAAATCAAAAGGGAAATGAAAAAATCTTAAAACAATTGAGAATGGAAACAATAAACCAAAAACCTTTGAGATACTGCAAAAGGAGTTGAGAGGGAGGTTTATAGTGATAAATGCATATATTAAGAAAATGGAAAGATCTCAAATAAACAACCTAAATCAAACCTCAAGAAACTAGAAAAATAATAGACTAAGCCCAAAGTCAGTAGAGGGAAGGAAATAACAAAGATCACACTGCAAGTAAATAAAATAGAGGCCAGAAAAGCAATTGAAAAGATCAACCAAACTAAAAGCTGGTTTTTTTTTGAAAGATAAACAAAATTGATAGCTGCTAACTAGACAAACTAAGAAAAAAGAGAGGTGGTTCAAATAAATAAAATCAGAAATGAAAAAAGAAACATTACAATTAATACCACAGAAAAACATAGGAATATGAAATGATTATGACAGTGACATGCCAACAAATTTGATGACCTTGAAGAAATGGATAAATTCTTAGACACATACAACCTGCCAAGATGAAATCACTAAGATATAGAAAATCTGAACAGACCAAACAAGAGATTGAATCAGTAATCAAGAAAACCTGCCAACACAGAAATTACAGAACCGGATGGAATCACAGTGAATTCTACCAAACATTTAAAGAAAAATTAATGCCAATCATTCTCACACTTCTCAAAAAAATTGAAGAGGAGGAAACACTTCCAAATGCATGTTATGAGGAGAGCATTACCCTGATTACCAAAGCCAATAAAGAGACAAGGAAAGAAAATTGAAGACCAGTATCTCTCATGAATGTAGATGTAAAAATTCTCAACAAAACATCAGCAAGATGAATGCAACAATATATCAATAAGGTCATATACCATGATCAAGTAGGAAATACTCCTGGGATGCAAAGGTGGTTCAACATATGTGAGTCAATAAATGTGATACATTATATTAATAAAATGAAAGATAAAAATCATATGATCATCTCAATAGATGCAGGAAAAAGTATTTGACAAAATACAACCTCTTTCATAATTCAAACCCTCAACAAATTTTGTATAGAAGAAACATACTTCAACATAATAAAGGCCATATACGACAAATCCCCACAACTACCATCATATTCACTGGTGAAAAATTGAAAACTTTTCCTCTAAGTATCAGGAATAAGATGCTCACTCTCACACTTTTACTCACCATTGTACTGGAAGACCTAGCCAGAACAATTAAGCAATACAAAAAGTCATCCGAATCAGAAAGGGAAGGAGTATACTTGTCATTATCTGCAAAGAATATGATCTTATATATAAAAAATCATAAATATTCCACCCAAAAAACTGTTGGAACTCATCAATGAATAAAGTGTCAGGACACGAGATCGACATAGAAATCAGTTGCATTTCTATATAATAATCATGCATTTCTATATACTAATCAGTATAATTTCTATATACTAATCTATATACTAATCAGGACACAAGATCGACATATAGAAATCAGTTGCATTTCTATATACTAATAACAAAACCTCTGAAAAAGAAATAAAGAAAACCATCCCATTCACAATAGCTTCAAAAACAATGAAATACTTAAGAATAAACTAAGCAAGTAAGTGAAAGAACTGTACAATATAAACTACAAGACCTTTGATGAAACAAATTTAAGAAGACACAAACAAATGGAAATATATCTTATTTTCATGGATTGGAAGAATTAATATTGTTAAAATGTCCATACTACCCAAAGCCATCTATAGATTCAAAGAATTCCTTATCAAAACTCCAATGACATTTTTCATAGCAATAGTATTGTTTTTAATCCTAAAATTTATATGGAACCACAAAAGACCCTGAATAGCCAAAGAAATCATGAGAAAGAACAGAGCTGGGGACATCACACTTTATACTACAAACTAGAATAACTAAAACAGTATGATACTGGCATAAAAATTGACACGTAGACCAAAAGAAATAGAGAAAAGAATAGAAAGGCCCCACATTAACCCCCACACTTATGGTCAACTAATATTTGACATGAAACCAAGAACACTCAGTGGGGGAAAGAATAGTATTTTCAACAAATGGTGCTGGGAAAACTGCATAACAACATGCAGAAAAATGAAACTGCATCCCTACCTTACATAGATCACAAAATTTAACTAAAAATGGATTAACGACTTAAATGTAAGACCTGATACCATAAAACTCCTAGAAGAAAAAATAGGGAATAAATTCCTTGACATTTTATTGGTCAATCACTTTCTGGATATCACACTAAAAGCACAAGCAACAAGAACAAAAATCAACAGAAAAGACTACATCAAAATAAATAGAGCTTCTGCAGAACAAAAGAAACAATAAAAAATATAAAGCCAACCTATGGAAAGAGAGGGAATATTTGTAAAACTTATATGAAATAAGGGGTTAATATACAAAATACATAAAGAACTCATATGACTGAATAACATAAACAGAAACAAACCAATTTAAAAATAGGCAGAGGGAAGACTTCTGGGGAAGATGGTAGCATAGGCAGATTCTAGACTTCCCTCATTCCATGGATACACCTAGATAATACCCACATCAGTGTAAATAATCCAGAAAATAACTTGAAGACTGGCAGAACAAGGTCTCTACAGCTAAATGTAGAGAAAGGGCCACATAAAAGAGGATAGAAAGGGTGGAGAGGCTGTCAGGAGGCAGACCTGTAGGACTGTCCATCAGAAGGAGGATCCACAGGTGAGAAGATGGAAGAGGAGCAAACCCCACCCCAGGCACCCCAGGCACCCCAGGCACAGGAGACCTGCACTGAGAAGACACATCCTCATAACATTTGGCTGAAAACCAGGGGCTTAACTTCATGAGTTCTTACCACCAGTAGGTCTTAACACCTGTAACTTTTAAAATCATGGGTTCAGAACTGGGAGAGCTGGAAAGCACTGGGGAATTGAATCCCTGCCCTTAAAGAGACAGCATATCAAAGAGCTCCACTAAGATATAGCATAGAAGCATCAGTCTGAAAAATACCTGGGGTATACAGGAAGGAGATTCATTTGCTGGTCTCAGAGTGTGGGCTTGAGAAGCAAGGATCTTTGACGGAATTATCCAAAATAACTGGCAGGTACCAATTCCCTCCCCCACACCACCACCTCCTGCCTAGATGCACAAGACACCTGCAGGAAACAGCACAGTATGAACACTCTCCACCTAGCTTGCTAACAGTGCACCCTGACCCTGCACTATTCTGTGGATCCACCCCCTCCACCATGTTCTCACAGGAGTCCATCCAAAGTGGCACCACGAACATGGCAGTGTGCAAACAGCCTCAACAGTAGCTAGCACCTCCCCAAAGTGACTCTTGCCCCAGGGAGATGGGAAGATAGCCACACACACCAATTATACTGCAGCCCCTTCAGTAGTCTGGGGGAAGGCACCTGGTCTGACAGCAGGTATTGTCCCCCAACGGAAGCTTCTCAGGAGATAACAAAGGGAGAGCATCTTGTAGTTCAGTGATGCTGCAGCTCTACCAAATGACTGGTCTGACCCAACTCAAGCTCAGGACACCCCCAGATTAGCTAATAACACAGGGACCAAATCCTGCCCACAGCAGGCAAAAAGAGTCATTGCAGATGACTGGACCAAAAACAAATCCAGCTCAGCCAAAACAGTAAGGGACACACAACATACATAGGAGATACCTCTAAAGCACCAGGTTCTAGTGAACAGGGGACATTGCACTGCACGGCATTATAGGACTTCTTCATAAGGCCACTACTTCCAAGAGCAGGAGACTAGTTGATTTCCTAACACATAGCAATGGACACAGACATGGAACACTACATCAAAAACTAATGATGTACTGTATGATGACTAACATTACATAATAAAAAAATTTAAAAAACAGAGATGGACACAGATTTAGACAAAGTGAAGAGACAGAGGAATACATTCTAAATATAAGAATAGGACAAAATCACAGCAAGAGAGCTAAGTAATATGCCTGATAGAGAATTTAATGATCATAAAGATACTCACTGGACTTGAGAAACAAGTAGTAGATCTAAGAGAGACCCTCAACAAAGAGATAGAAAACATAAAAAAATATCAGAAATGAAAAGTACACTACAGGGAAAGAATTGTAGACTAGAGGAAGCAGAAGAATGGATCAGCAACCTGGGGGGCAGAGTAATGGAAACTAATCAAGTTGAATAAGAAAGAGAAAAAATAATAAAAATAAAAATAGATTAAAGGAACTCAGTGACACCATCAAGTGTAATAACATTTGCATTACAGGAATCCCACAAGAGAGGAGAGAAAAGGAGGCAGAAAATTTATGAAAATAGCTGAAAATTTCCCAAATCTTGGGGGAAAAAAACCATAAATCCAGATCTAGGTGGCCCAGAAAGCCTCCAACAACATCAACCCAAAGAGGTCCACACCAAGACACATAGTAACTAAAATGGCAAACAGTTGTGATAAAAGAGAATTTAAAAGCAACAAGAAAAAGAAGAGTTATATACAAGGAAAAGCCCATAAGGCTATTAGCTGGTTTTTTTTTTTTTCAGGAGAAACTTTGCATGCCAGAAGAGAATGGCATGATATATTCAAAGTGCTAAAAGAAAAGAGACTTGCAGCCAAGAATACACTATCCAGCAAAGCTATCATTCAGAACAGAGAGAGAGTTTCCCAGACAAACAAAAGTTAAGGGAACTTATCACTACCACACCAACCTTATAAGAAATTTTAAAGGGGGCTTTTGAATGGAAAGGAAGGACCAAATGCAGGAATAAGAAAAGTAGAAAGCACAAAACCAGTAAAATTGAGTGTATCTGTAAAAATCAGTCAAGGGATCCATAGAATAAAAGGATGTAAATTTTGATACCATATACTTAAAACGTTGGTGGGAGAGGACTAAAAATATTGCCATTTTTAAAAAGATTATTTATTTATTTATTTATTTATTTATTTGACAGAGAGAGATAGAGAGAGAGCGTAAAAGCAGGCAGAGCAGGAAGCAGGAGGAGAGGGAGAAGTAGGCTCATTACTGATCAGAGAGCCTGATGTGGGGTTTAATCCCAGGACCCTGGGATCGTAACCTGAGCGGAAGGCAGATGCTTAACTGACTGAGCCACCTGGGTGCTCCAAGTTTATTGCTTTTAGAATGGGTTCAAACTTAAGTGACCATCCACTTAATATAGACTTCTATATGCATAAGATATTATATATAAATCTAATGGCAACCACAAGTAAAAAACCGGTAATAGATACTCAAAAAATAATGAGAAAGAATCCTCGTATATCACTACAGAAAATAAGAAACTTGTGAGTAAAGAGAGCAAGAGAAGGAAGAACAAAACAACAATAAAACAATTACTGAAATGACAATAAGTAAATACCTATCAATAGTCACATTGAATGTAAATGGACCAAGTGCTCCAATGAAAAACATAGGGTGATGAAATGGATGAAAAAGCAAGATCCATCCATATGTTGCTTACAAGAGGCATATTTCAGACCTAAAGACACATGTGGATTGAAAAAGAAGGGATGAGAAAGCATTTATCATGCAAATAGAAGTGAAAAGAAAGCTGGGGTAGCAATATTTATATGGGGCAAGATAGACTTTAAAATAAAGACTGTACAAGAGACAAAGAAGGATAGTACATAATCATAAAGAGAAAAATCCATCAAGAAGCTATAACAATTGTAAATATTCATGCATGCAACATGGGAACATGCAAATACATAAAATACTAATAATAAGCATAAAGGAAGTAATCAATAGTAATACAGTAGTAGTAGGAAAAGGAAATAATTGATAGTAATGCAATAATATTAGAAGACTTTTATCACTGCACTTAAATGAATAGTTAGATAATCCATATAGAAAATCAACAAGCAAACAGAGGATTTGAATAACATATTGGATGAGATTTTTTTTTATTTTGGATGAGATTAATCCAACAGATATTTTCAGAATATTCCATCCTACAAAAGCAAAATACACATTCTTTTCAAGTGCACATGGAATATTCTCCAGAACAGATCATGTGTTAGGCCACAAAGCAAGTCTCAATAAACTCAAAAAGATTTAAGTCATACTGTGCATCCTTCTGATCGTAATGCTATGAAACTAGAAATCAACCACAAGAAAAAATTGGGAAAGTGAGCAAATATATGAAGGTTAAGTAACATGCTACTAAGCAACTAAGCAATGAATGGGTCATTCAAAAAAAATCAAGAAAGAAATAAAAAATATATAAAGACAATAAAAATAAAAATACAATATTCTAAAATCTTTGGGATGCAACAAAAGCAGTTCTAAGAGGGACGTTTATAGCAATACAAGTGTACCTGAAGAAGCATGAAAAATCTCAAATAAATAACCTAACCTTATACCTAAAGGAGCTAGAAAAAGAACAAACGAAACCACAAACCTGTAGAAGGAAAGAAATAAAAAAGATCAGGGCAGAAGTAAACAAAATAGAAACTAAAAACAATAGAACTGATCAACAAAATGGGGAGCTGGTTCTTTGAAAAGATCAACAAAATTGATAAACCTTTAGTCAGACTCATAAAAAAAAAAGAGGAGTACTCAAATAAACAAAATCAGAAATGAAGGAGGAGAAAAAACAGCCAACACCACAGAAACACAAAGGATATATACAAGAATATTATAAATGATATGCCAACAAATTGGACTATCTAGAAGAAATTGATAAATTCCTAGAAACATATAACTACCCAAAAGTGAATCAAGAAAAATAGAAAATTTGAACAGTCTGTTACTAGCAAGGAAATTGAATCAGTAATTGAAAAACTCTCAAAAAACAAAAGTCCAGGACCAGATGGCTTCACAGGTGAATTCTACCAAACATTTAAACAGAATTAATATATATTTTTCTCAAACTATTAAAAGAAGTAGAAGGAAAACATCCAAATCCATCCTATGTGGCCAGTATTACCCTGATAACAGAACCAGATAGACTACCAAAAAAGAAAACTACAGGCTAATATCACAGATGAACATAGATGCAAAAATCCTCAACAAAATACTAGCAAACTAAATCCAACAATACATTGAAAAGAATCATTCACCACAACCAGATGGGGTTATTACTGGGATGCAAGATGATTTAATATTTGCAAATCAATCAACATGATACATCACATTAACACAAGAAAGGATAAAAACCATATGATCATTTCGATAGATGCAGAAAAAGCATCTGACAAAGTACAACATCCAGTTATAAGAAACCCTCAACAAAGTAGGTTTGGAGGGAACATGCATCAACATTATAAAGGCCATATATGAAAAACCTACAGTGAACATCACATTCAATGGGGAAGAATTCTTCTAAGATCAGGAACAAGACAAGGATGTTTACTGTCACCATTTTCATTCAACATAGTACTGGAAATCCTAGTCACAGAAATCACATAAAAAAAAGAGATGAAAGTCATTTGAAATTATAAGATGTAAAACTTTCACTGTTTGCAGATGATGTGATACTATATAGAGAAAACCCTAAAGATTCCACCAAAAAAAAGAATACTAGAACTAATAAATGAATTCAGTAAGATTGCAGGATACAAAATCAATATACAGAAATCCATTGCATTTCTATACACTAAGAATGAAGTAGCAGAAAGAGAAGTTATGAAAACAATACCATTTACAATTGCACCAAAAAGAATAAAATACATAGGAATAAACTTAATCACGGAGGTGGAAGATTTATATTCTAAAAAGTATAAAGCACTGATGAAAGAAATTAAAGATGACACAAACAAAAAGATATTCCATGCTCAGAGATTGGAAGAACCAATATTGTTAAAATATCCATACTACCAAAAGCAATTTACAGATTTAATGTAAGCTTTATCAAAATTCCAATAGTATTTTTCACAGAACTAGAACAAATAATCTTAAAATTTGTATGGAACCAAAAGACTGCAAATAGCAAAGCAATCTTAAAAAAGAAGAGCAAAACTAAAGGTATCACAGTTCCAGATTTCATGATATACAACCAAGCTATAGTCATCAAAACAGTATGGTACTGGCAGAAAAATAGACAATCGAACAGAATAGAGAACCTCAAAATAAAACCATTTTTTTATGGTCAATTAATCAATGACAAAGGAGGCAAGAATATACAATGGGTGAAAGACAGCCTCTTCAATGAATGGTGTTAGGCAAACTGGACAGCTAGATGCAAAAGAATGAAACTAGACCACTTTCTTATGCCATACACGAAAGTAAACTCCAAATGGATGGAAGACTTAAATGTGAGACCTGAAACCATAAAAATCCCAAAAGAGATCAGAGGCAGTAATTTCTACACAAACCGGTGCAGCCATTCTGGAAAACAGTATGGAGGCTCCTCAAACACTTAAAAATAGAATTACTTTATGACCCAGCAATTGCACTACTAGGGATTTACCCAAATAATACAAATATACTGATTTGAAGGGGTACATGCATCCTGATGTTTATAGCAGCATTATCAATAATGGAAAGAGCCCAAGTGTCCATCAATTGATGAATGGATAAAGAAGATGTAGTATGTATGTATGTGTATATATATATATATTACTCAATCATCAAAAAGAATGAAATCTTGGGGCACTGGGTGGCTCAGGTGGTTAAGCATCCAACTCTTGGTTTTTGGTCATGATCTCAGGGTCGTGGGATTGAGCCTTGTGTTTGGCTCCATCCTCTGTGCAGAGTCTGCTTGTCCCTCTTCCTCCCTCTTTGCCTCTCCCCCTACTCACACAAATGCTCTCTCTCTCTCTCTAAATTAGTAAATAAAATCTTAAAATTTTTTTTACATATAAAATCTTATCATTTAAATGATGTGGATGGATCTAGAGTATATTATGCTGAGAAAAATAAGTCAGTCAGAGAAGAACAAATACCATATGATTTCAATCATTTGTGGAATTTAAGAAACGAAACAGATAAACACAGGGGAAAGGAAAACAAAGACAGGGAGGCCAATCGTAAGAGACTCTTAACATTAGGGAACAAACTGAAGGTTGCTGGAGGGGAGGTGGGCTGGGGATGGGCTAAATGGGTGATGGAAATTAAGGAGGGCACTTGTGATGAGCCCTGGGTATTATATGTAAGTGATGAATTGCTAAATTCTACTCCTGAAATCAATATTACACTATATGCTAACTACCTACAATGTAAATAAAAACTTAAGAACAAACATTCGTAAAGGATTCACTATTCTAGATGCCATTAGGAACATTTGTGATTCATGGGAATAAGTCAAAATATCAACATTAGTAGGAATTTAGAAGAAGTTGATTCTAACCCTCATGGATGACTTTGAGGGTTCAAGACTTCAGTAGAGGAAGTAACTGCAGATGTAGTGGAAATAGCAAGAGAACTAGAATTAGAAGTGGAGCCTGGGGATGTGACTAAATTCCTGCAATCTCATGATAAAACTTTTAGTGATGCTTCATATGGATGAGCAAGGAAAGTGGTTTCTTGAGATGGAATCTACTTTTGGTGAAAATGCTGTGAAGATTGTTGAAATGACAACAGGGTTTTAGAACATTACATCAACTTCTTTGATAAAGCAGCAGCCAGGGTCTGAGAAGATTGACTCTAATTTTGAGAAGTCTTACTGTGTGTAAAATGCTATCAAATAGCACCACATGCTACAGAAAAATCATTCATGAAAGTCAATTGATGTAGCAAGAGTCATTGTCTTATTTTAAGAAGCTGCCACAACCACCCTAACTTCAGCAATCACCACCCTGATTAGTCAGCAGCCATCAACACCAAGGTGAGATCCTCTACCAGCAAAAATATTATAATTCACTAAGAGCTTAGATGATGATTAACATTTTTTGCAATAAGTTATTTTTAATTAAGGTATGCACATTATTCTTTAAACATAGTGCTATTGCAAACTTAATAGACTACAGTATAATGTTAACATAACTTTTACATGCACTGTGACTAAAAAAATCATTTGACTTGCTTTATGTTGGTGTTCTGGAGCCAAACCTGCAATACCTCTGAGATATGCTATGAAAAACCCATAGATAACATGTTCCTAAAGGTGAAAGACCTATTGCTTTCACCCTCAGATCAGAAACAAAAGAAGGCTGTCTACTCTGGTCACTTCTATTTAATGTTGTAGCAGAGTTTCTAGAGAGGGCAATTGGACAAGAAAATGAAGTTAAAATCATCTAGATTGGAAATCAAGGAGTTAAATCATATCTTTGCACATGATATGATCTTATATATAGGAAATTCTAAAGAATTAAGTAATAACTTAGTACAACTGTATAAATGACTTAATAAGATTGCATGATACAAGATCAATACACAAAATCTAATTATATTTATATACACCAGCAAGGAACAATCCAATAAGTGAAATTAAGAAAATAGCTCAATTTACAACAGCATTGAAAAGAATAAAGTACTTAGGAAGAAATTTAACAGAAGAAATACCAAATTTTAAATTGAAAACTACAAAACATTGTTGGAAGAAAAATGAATTTTTTAAATGAATGGAAAAAGGCTCATGTCCATGGATGAGAAGATTTAAAATTGTTAACATGGCAATAGTCCCTAAAGTGATCTAAAAGGTTAACACATTTCTTGTCATCATACCAGCTGACTTTTTAGAAATTGACAAGCCAATTCTAAAATTCATGTGAAATAGCAAAGGACTCAGAATAGTCAAAATAATCTTGAAATAGACCAAAAACAAAACAAAACAAAAAAAAAACAAAAAAAAAAAAAACAAGGAGAACTCATACTTCTTGATTTTGGAACTTCTTGCAAAGATGGTAATCAAGACCATGTGGTCTGACAGAAGAATAGACATATAGATGAGTGGAATGTAATTATGAGTCTAAAGTTAGGAAAAGAACATGAACACATATTTCTTAAAAGAGTATATACAAGTGGCCTATATATACATGTGACTATGTTCAACATCATTTCCTAGTAGGGTCATATTTCCCTTTCCTATAGACCTTCCTTCAGGAAAGACCTCCAGAAACAATGACAAAACAAGTAATAAAATGGCAATACATACCTATTGATAATTACATTGAATGTAAATAGACTAAATAATCAAAAGACATAGGGTGTCAGAATGGATTAAAAAAACAAGGCCCATCTATGCGCTGCCTATAAGGGACTCATTTTAGACAAAGACACCTGCAGATTGAAAGTGAAGGGGTGGACAAACATTAATCACACAAATGAGTGTCAAAAGAAAATCAGAATAGCAACATTTTTATCAGACAAGCTAGACTTTTTTGTTCTTGTATTGTTTTTATCCTGCCAATCTTTCTCAAATGCTTCTAAAAACTTGAAAGTAAGGACCACTCCCAAACTTATGTTATGAGGCTAGCATTACCCTGATACCAAAGCCATATAAGGACACTACAGGAAAAGAAAACTACAGATCAATATCCTTGATGAATATATATTCAAAATATATATTTTTGAACATATATTCCTCAAAAATCCTCAAAAAACACTAGCAAACTAAATTCAACAGCACAATAAAAGGAACATACACCATGATCATGTGGAATTTACCCTTGGTATGCAAAAATAGTTTAACATATGCAAATTAATTAATGTATTATGCCACATTAATAGAATGAAAGGTAAAAATCATATGATCATCCCAGTAGAGATAAAAGAAAAAATGCAGAAAAAGCATTTTATAGAATTCAACATTCTTTCATGATAAACTCTCAACAAATTGTGCACAGAAGGAATGTATCTCAATATAATAAAGACTATATGTAACAAGCCCACAGCTTATGTACTCAGTGGTAAAATGTTGAAAACTTTCTCTAAGATCAGAAACAAGACAATGATGCATACTCTTACTGTTCTTATTCAATATAGCACTGAAAGTCCTAGCCAGAGCAATTAGGCAAGCAAAATAAATAAAAGGAATCCAAATCTAAAAAGAAAAGGTAAAATTGTCTCTTTTTACAGCTGACATTGTATATATAGAAAATTCTAAAGACTATACCAAAAAAATTATTGGAACTAATTAAACTAATTTAATAAAGTTTCAGGATATAAAAATCAATATACAGAAATCAGTTGCATTTTTATTCACTAACAAACTATTTGAAGAAGAAATAAAATCCCACTTACACAGTAGTATCAAAAAAATAAAATGATTAAGAATCATTTTAACTAATTTGATAAAAGACCTGTGCACTGAAAGCTACAAGATTCTGGTGAAAGAAGTTGAAGAAGACACAAATAAGTGAAAAGACATGTGTCAATGTATTGGAAGAATTAATATTGTTACAATGCCTGTATGACCGAAAGCCATATGAAACTCCTATCAAAAGGAGGAGGGAGGGAGGAGCAAGATGGCAGAGAAGTAGGAGGTTGAGATAGTCGGATCCCAAAAGTTCATCTAGATAGTTATTAAATCATTCTAAAAGCCAGCATACTCAACAGGAGAGAGAAGAGAGGAAGAAGAGCAATTCTAGGAGCAGAAAATTGACCACTTTCCGAAAGGTAGGACGTTTGGAAAAGTGATTCCAAAGCAACGGGAAGAGAGACCTTGGGGGGAGGGGCCGGCTCCCTGTAGCCGTACAGCCGCGGAGCACAAAATTGGAACTTTTAGAGTCTGCTCCGCTGAGGGACATCCCTCAGAGGCTAAGCGGGGGGGTTTAGCCCTCACGGGAACAGAGTGGTTTCAGGACATGCAAGATCACAAAGAGACTGGGGGTGTCTGAGTGCAGCAGAGCTCCCAGA
Source organism: Nasua narica (assembly GCA_028533885.1). Taxonomy (NCBI): domain Eukaryota; kingdom Metazoa; phylum Chordata; class Mammalia; order Carnivora; family Procyonidae; genus Nasua; species Nasua narica. Next base: position 73,645,355 of record CM052801.1, on the reverse strand, counting down.
TATTGGGGCTGAGAAGCCAGTGGCAGAGAAAGGGTCGTGCAGTGCATTTTCAACTGGGGCTTACCCTGGACCGTGGCCGCAGCCCTTCGAACGGGGACCACATAAGGCATTCTGGAGAGACCCCCTCCTTCCTCCTTGGGGAGGAGTGGCGCAGGAGGGTGCAGCAGGAATCTACTGGGTTTGGAGACTCCAGATGGAGCCATGCGCCAGAGATAGAAATGCACCGCCACCGGTGGCTGAGCTTGGAGCCTGGGCAGAGACCCGGGAGATGGAAGAGATTGACTGCTTTCCTCTGAGGGCACGCTGAGGAGCAGGGACTCAGGGACAAAAGAAAGAACAGGAGACCGTACTGACGGCTAGAGACCTAGTTAATACAGACATCAGTAATATGTTGGAAATAGAGTTCAAAATGACAGTTATCACGGTGCTAGCTGGACTTGAAAAAAGCATGGAAGAGATTAAAGAATCCCTTTCGGGAAAAATAAAATCCCTTTTGGGAGAAATAAAAGAAATAAAATCTAACCAAGATGAAATCCAAAAAGCTATTAATGAGGTTCAAACAAAAATGGAGGCTCTTAATGCTAGAATAAATGAAGCAGAAGAAAGAATTAGTGACATAGAAGACCCAATGACAAAGAATAAAGAAGCTGAGAAAAAGAGAGACAAACAACTATTGGACCACGAGGGAAGACTTCGAGAGATAAGTGATACCATAAGACACAACAATATTAGAATAATTGGGATTCCAGAAGAAGAAGAAAGAGAAAGGGGTGGAAGGTATATTGGAACAAATTATTGTAGAGAATTTCCCTAATCTGCTGAGGGGAACAAGCATCAAAATCCAGGAGGCAGAGAGAAACCCCCTCAAAATCAATAAAAATAGGTCTACACCCTGTCATCTAATAGGAAAACTTACAAGTCTTAGTGAGAAAGAGAAAAATCCTGAAAGCAGCTCGAGATAAGAAATTGGTAACATACAGAGGCAGGAATGTTAGATTGGCAGCAGACCTATCCACAGAGACCTGGCAGGCCAGAAAGGACTGGCATGATATATTCGGAGCACTAAATGAGAAAAATATGCAGCCAAGAATACTATACCCAGCTAGGCTGTCACTGAAAATAGATGGAGAGATAAAAAGCTTCCAGGACAAACAAAAACTA
>CM052801.1:73611910-73643694 GCA_028533885.1 Nasua narica | reverse complement strand
GAGGGTATTACCAGGAGCTTAATATATTGATTTCCCCTGGCTTTGGGGGTTTAAAATTTTATGGGGACCCTGTGGTTATAGTCCTTTTGTTCTTTGGCTGGTCTTCTGGGGAAGGGGCCTGCCACGTTGTTTTCCAGTCAGTCTTGCTTGGGTTGAGTCACCCTGCCCCCCAGTCAAGGGGCTGAGCTCTTTGGAAACCCGTTTCTCCGTCTCTTGCTCTCTGAAGGTTTTTGGCCTTTTGTAGCTTTTTCACCTTTTCAGGAAGTCCAAGCAATGAATCTGCCCAGAAGCACTCAGACCTCCGAGTTGCAGGAAGCCCGAGTCTCTGCTCCCCTCTGTGTGGTTCCGAACACACACTCCCCTCCGTGAAATTTCTGCTCACAGTGCAGCCTGTCTGAGGTGGCGCGCGACCCCAGCCGCCTTTCTGCGGCTCCCAGGCGCAGACTGGTAGGCCTGCGGTGGGCCGGGAAAGTCACGACCCCAGCCGCCTTTCTGCGGCTCCGCGAGGGGCGCCCCGGAGGTTAGGCCGCTTGCCCACGTTCTCTCCGCGGCTGGCGGGGATCGCTCAGGCTCTGCAGCGCGCCGCGAATGTCGCAGTGGCAGGCGCACACAGGGAAAAGCTGCGGCTCGTGGACCACCACAGACTCTCTAAAGGCGCTTGCAGGTGAGTGCCCGGCCCACAGGTTGATGCAGAGAGCTGCAGGTTCAGGAATCCCGGACTGGATCCCCCCACCAGTCTCACTTTGGGGAGCTCCTTCCTGGGAGAGTGGGTCCAAGTGCCGGTGCCCGCGACCACCCCCTTCCACTAGTTACTCCTCAGAACTTTTTGCCCTTTTTAAGTGTTTTTCACGGATTCTACGTTAATGCTGGTCCCCCGCCACCGGGCACTTTCCTTTGGGGTATTACTATCCTTGGTTAGCTTCTGGTGGCTCCCTCCCCCTTTTTTTTATCCTCCGATATCAGTTCCAGTGTTCCCACTTTGCTTTTACCTCTCTACTGCTGTCTTCTGCTCTCGGAGAGATCCCGGAGTGAGAAATCTTTCTCCTCAGGGTGATTTCATGGGTGTTCAGCGTGTTCTAGTAGCTTTCCAGCTCACTTTTGGGGACCAGTTGCTGCAGGATCTCTTACTTCTCTGCCATCTTGCCCCCCCCTTCATAAATTTTTTCCAGTGCAGGATAAAATACTCGACCAAAAATGCTATCCCAATCTTAGAGCCAGGTTCAGCAGATTGAATCAAACTTCCAAGTCTAAGACACCAAATAACAGTTCAAACAGAGTATCTGGACGGTTCGAGGCAGTTGTTTGTGATGTCACATCAGGGGCTTTCGATAGTCTTGAGATTCAGTCTTGATAGAAAATACAACACAGGAGAAGATTTTAATGTGGAGGAGTCTAGAACTGAGATGAGATATGGAAGACCAAAAGTAGATATTCTGCTTCCAGATAAAATGACAAATTATGTCTCTAGTTGATCAAAGATCTCTTTCTGTAGTTGATCAAAGATCTCTTTCTGTAGCAAGAATCCTGGAAAATCTAGGTACTGGGAACCTAGGCAGTGAGAATAGCTTGCCTTCACAGAGGACAGGAGTTGGTTGTGAGGTGCTCCTAATACACTAATAGGTCTATTTCTCATCGGTCCAAGGCTGAGTAGGGTTGTTTATGTCAATAATCAGGGGACTTGTAGCATCATACATGTGCAGACTGACATCTATGTGATTAACCAAGCTGTGGGAAACATTACAGAGTACTAACGCAGGCTGTAATGTCAAGAAATCTATAATGTACTAGGACAGATAAACAGAAAATTACAGTAAAATATATATGCTAGCCTAGAGATATACTCAGGGAACTATGGGACGATATAAGGAATAATGAATTCCATTTACGTAGCTTTAGTAAGGGCTTCCTAGATGAAGTACTGTCTCAGCCAGGTTTTAACTATGGAGTTTGTCTATTGGACCAGGAAAGGGGTCTAAAGAAGGGATATTTTACAGATGTTGTTCGAGGCAAAAAAGCCAAAATGGGAGTGCCTAGGTGGCTCAGTCTGACTCTTGATTTTTGCTGCTGTCATGATCTCAGAGTTGTGAGATCAAGCCTTGTTTCGGGGCTCTGTGTTGGGTGTGGAGTCTGCATAAGATTCTTTCTCTCCCTTTCCATTTGCCCCTTGCCCACTCTAAAAAGAGTAAAAATGTACAAAGACATGGAGAAACAAAAAGGGACAATAGCTAGAGATGAGATTGGAGTAAAAAGCAGATATGGGTGATCTCTGAGTAAACTAATCCTTCCTTTATTACCCCAATTTCATAGTTACGATCTCTTCACTCAAGTTTTATACTTGATGGTATGAGGAAATATCTGTACAAGATTATTTATAAGCCATAATTAGTGTTGTATATCCCTGAAAGCTAAGCAACATTAACTATTTAATGAAGTCCTGTAGACTTACTTTCATAATGTTTGTAATCATCTTTGGGATTTTCCTGTAAAGCTGTATAACCCAAAACTCTACCAAGCACCTACCCAGTGTAAGAATTTGTAGACCAACAGACATTCTATATAATTAATTAGTAGGAAGTTAAAATGTGACTTGAGTACTATTAAGAATATATTAGGTAATATCATTAGTAATATTGGGTAATTGACATCGGTAATGTTATACAGTTATTAACAGAATGACAAAATCATAACAAAACATAAATCCTCCTGATCCAAAGTAGAGTCATACATTGTCCACATTGGCTGAAAGAAAATCTGTGTTCATCTATCAAATTCCACAGAGCAAATAATGTAATAAATAGTGTTCTGTGTTGTAAGCATTTCTGTCCCTCACTAAAATAAAGCTTTACTCATCCTTGGCAGGTTTTCCAGAGAATATTAACTTGAAGAGTGCCTTTTCTGGGAGACTTTCATTTCTGGCTGCTTCTACTTGACGTTGCTTTATTTTGATCTACTTGACCATAAATTCATTCTACTTCCTTTCAAAATCAATGTATTATATTTAGAAGGGCTAAAGGGATATTTGGATGATGACTTGAAAGATATATAGCTACTTCAGGCAATTAGACACAGCTTTCTCCTTGATAATTTTCCCTCATCCCCAGGTGAAAGCTAAAAGAGCTCCTTTTGGTTTACCTTAAAGAAACAATTTGTAAAAGTGCTGGAGACTTCTCTTCAAATTTCCTACACGTCCTGTAAAATCAAACAAGAAGAAATATAAAATCCTACCCGAAATTAATAAGGAGAGCTGCATCCATGGTAGAATTTTAAAATGTTTATAAAAACTACAATTATGGGACTAGAATTCAAAACAATACTGAAATTCAACAAAGGTTTCATGTCCTCAGTTAGAAGGGGGAAATGGTAAAAGGAAATCCTGACTCATTCCAGCCATGGTTCCTAACTTATTAGGAGGAAAAAAGAAGTTGGAGAATGAGAAAAACTACATTAACTAAAAAAAAATTGACAGTACAAAGTATAGGGTACAGTATAGTGGGAATTATTGCCAAATAATGTACCAATAAAACTTTTTTAAAGTAAAGCCTTTCTGGAAATGCAAGCACCCCATGATTTCTATGGTTATTCTTTTAATTTGCCAAAAATTAAGAACTGCTCTACCTCAATAATCAACTTCCTACTTCTCAATTCAGTGGTCCTCCTCACCTGTGGTTCTGGCTTTCAGCAGTTTCAGTTATGCAGGCCCTAAGCAGAGGCTCCTCCTTCTGACGCAGCATCAGAAGGTCACTAGTAGCCTAATGCTGCGTCACCACACCTGCTCCATTCCCCTCACGTCATCTCATCGCCCAGGCATTTTGTCATCTCATGTCATCCCAAGAAGGGTGAGTGCAGTACAATAAGATATTTTGAGAGAGAGAGAGAGAGAGAGAGAGACCACATTCACAAAGCTTGTATTATTGTATATTGTTACATTGTCCTATTTTGTTATTAGTTATGGTTGTTAATCTCTTATAATGCCTAATTTATAAATTAAACTTTACGACAACTATGTAGGTACAGGGAAAAAACATCGTACATACAGAGTTCAGTACCATCCACAGTTTCAGGCATCCACTGGTGGTCTTGGAATGTATCCCCCATGGATAAGTTGGGTCCGCCGTATAAAATTCTTCCTTCCAGCTCCTAACTGCCTCATTCACAAATATCCTGTTCCCCAAATCACTGGCTTCTTCCAGACTTCACTTTCTTCCCTCTCCAGCCTTCTCTGAGAAGGCTTATCTCGTAAACCTGGGGAGAGTTAAGTTTATTATTCTCAGTATTTCCAGAACATCATGTGCGCTACCTGTCATAGCACTTATCTCTTTGTACTAAAATTTTTGTTTTCTTGTTAGCTTCTTTGTTATACAGTGAACTCCTAGTTACTAATACTGAAAAATTTTTAATGAAATGTAGTACACATTGAATAAGCAGAATGGCTTTTCATCTGTATATTTTTCTTTTTTTTTCTTATGTATATTAATTCCACATTATCAACTGCATCACTTGGAGCATGAACATCACCAAACCTCAGGATTTTTAGTTTTAAACTGTAACTACATTATAATGTTATTTTGAGGCATCAATGACATCATCCATGTAAGATTTCCTAGAAAAATAATATACTTTTTTAAGCATTTTAGCATTTTAAAAAAATGCTAGTTTCTTTTTTTTCTAATGAATGTTAGGATTTTCACTATTTTATAAAACATACCAATATGGTATTACAGTAGGTTAAATGCAATACACTATAGCTCATCCTGGGAGAGCCCGAAAATCATTTAATAAACTTCAATGCATACTCCTAATAAACACTTTCCAAAGATAGTAATAGAAAAACTATTTTTAATATATTCTAAGCCAACAGCCAGTATAATAATAATGTGCAGTTGTAGGAGTAAACAGAAACAAAAGGGAAAAGAAGTACAGCAATGGGTCATACTATTTATGATAAATGAGGCATCAAATTCAATGTTAAAAGAAAACATGTTAAATTTGAGATACTCAACTCTCTTCATACTCAAAAATTAATTCTGGGGGCGCCTGGCTGGTTCAGCGGGTTAAAGCCTCTGCCTTCGGCTCAGGTCTTGATCTCAGGGTCCTGGGATCGAGCCCAGGATCGGACTCTCTGCTCGGCAGGGAGCTTGCTTCCTCCTCTCTCTCTGCCTGCCTCTCTGCCTACTTGTGATCTCCCTCCTCTCTGTCAAATAAATAAATAAAATCTTTTAAAAAATTTATTCTGGGAAGATTAAAAAATTGACTTTTTAAAACTTATCCAAAGAAAAACAAGAAGAAAGTGAACAGGATGTTTACTCAACTATTGGCTATTTACCTAACATCTGAGATGAGCAAGCCAGAGATGATGACACAAATGAGAAGACTGACAGATTTGGCTACATATACAACACAAAACTTGACAATGGCAATACTTTTAAATAATGTAAACTAAACTGGAATAAAATAATTGCAGCATGATCTAAACATAAAAATTTAAAAGATAAATGAATGGCATAAAATATTTGAGACAATTATTAATGTTAAAATACTGCATTATAAAACATTATAAAATATACAAATAGGTTTATTTAGGACAACATATATATAATGTATCCCTTGATAATTGGGAACTAAATATGAATGTGACATTTCCATGTTCTCATTCATACTACTATTCAAAATCCCCATTCCATTTTTTATACTAATAATATGGTCTCAGCGTGAAAGATTTCCTACAATTTCTAAACTCTCTGATATTATAAAATTTGAAGATGTATTTTTTTACATAAAAATCACATTATGGACATCAGCAAAAATGGTGGATTAGGGACTTCCAAAATCCTATTTTCGTTAAAAGCGATAGGAAAAAATTACAAAAATTGTCAGAATCAACTAATTCAGGCCTCTGGAAATTAACTGAAAACTTATGGCAATTGGGGAATATTTATTCAAGAAAAATGACTGAATCTTGGTAAGAAGGGCAGTCTCTGTGGCATTGTAACTTGCTCCAGTCTCATGTCCCCGCTCAGGCTTCAGGGTAAACTTAAAAACCAACAGCGTGCAATCAGGATGCAAACCAGCTGCCTAATAGCTGCCAGGGGAACAGAACAGGGTTAGAGTTCCTTCAGATCCTCATTTCCAGAGAATCGTCATAATTTGAATTATCTGGCAGTTCACTAGGAGAATTAATACCAATCCTTCAAAACATATTGCAAAAATAAAAGAGGGGGGGGCACCTGGGTGGCTCAGTGGGTTAAAGCCTCTGCCTTGGCTCAGGTCAATGATCTCAGGGTCTTGGGATCGAGCCCCGCATCGGGCTCTCTGCTCGACGGGGAGCCTGCTTCTCCCTCTCTCCCTGCCTGACTCTCTGCCTACTTGTGATCTCTCTCTCTCTCTTTCTCTGTCAACTAAATAAATAAATAAATCTTTAAAAAAAGAGAGAGAGAGAGAGAGGGGAATTCCGATAATATCTTGATGCCAAAACCAGACAAAGACATCACAAGAAATATAAAAACCCATAGATCAGTATCTCTTATGAATACAGATGCAAATATCCTTAACAAAACGCTAGTAAACTGAACCTAGCCATCTCCAAAAAGGGCTGAACGCCAAGAAAATGGATATTATCCCAGAAAAGCAAAGTTGGTTCAACATATGAAACTCAATCAATATAATATCCCTTATCAATAGAATAAAGGACAAAAACTACCTGATTACCTCAATAGACACAAATAAGCATTTGACAAAATCCAAACCCCTTTTGTGATTAAAAAAAAAGAAAAAAGAAAACCCAAACTGGAATAGAAAGTAACTTCATCAACCTAATCAAGAACTTCGTGTAAAGAGAAGCTTCGTGTGAAAGAAAGGACACACATACATATGAGTTTATTATTTTTATTTGATTCCTATCGAAATTAAACTTCAGGGCACCTGGGTAGCTCAGTTGGTTAAGCGTCTGCCTCCAGCTCAGGTCATGATCCCAGAGTTCAGGAATCAAGTCCTACATTGAGCTCCCAGCTCAGCAGGGAGTCTGCTTCTCCCTCTACCCCTATCTTCTGCTTGTGCTAACTCTCACTCTTTCTCTCAAATAAATAAATCTTTTTTAAAAAAAAGAAATTAAACTTCAAAGGTTAAAATTAAGCATGAAATTTTCTTAGTGGCTTGGGTAAAATGCTGTTTAAATTATTTTCTATTTTGAATAAAAACGTTCTCCAAGAAATCTAATGACTAGAGGGTAGAGCCACATAGCACAAATCCTCACTAAGGTATACTTGGTTAAGCTAAGACCAACAGGAAAATATTCATGATTTTTTCCACATCCTTCTCTCTTTCCCACCACCCAAGATCCATAAAACTGTTGAGTCTTCCACTGAAGAAAATATCATCTCATATATATACATATATATATGTATGTATATATACACATATATATATATATTTTACCATATACCCATAAGATAAGACTTAACGTCAGCTTGAAAGGAATGCAATTGTAAATTACATATGTGGACCATGGGACTGTCTTAGGGGAGCAAATCCAGGGTGTTTTTCAAAAGATATTCTACATCATATCAAACCCTTCAGGTGTCAGGAGAATTTTCTCTTTTTATTTAAGTCAATGGAAAATTATATTGTCAGAATATGGAGCCTAAGTCTGAATAAGAGGTGGGTTATTAGTTACCAGACTTCTAGATAATTTCGGCTATTAATAATCACAACCAGTTCATCAGGAGCAGATCAGTTTGGAGGAGGCCTTCATGTTCACAGAGAAGCATCAATCAACAGCAAGCCCCTCGGCAGAAACCGGAACTTCGCGGTGCAGCAGTCGACCTTCACATGGGCGGGGAGGTTGAACATCCTGCATAGTGCTGCCAGGAAAACCCTATTTTATAGTAAGGGGGCTGGCTGGTTGCATATGTAGGATGTCCCATCTCCCCGCCCACTTCATCGAGACGCATCACGGCCTCACTGAAGAACCATAAAATCTGCGTGTCAAGGAAATACAGATGCTGCGCTGTATGACTAAAAAGGCACTCTGACACAGGTATTTCGTAGAGGATAGCGCACTGGGGGTCATCACCTTGGCTCAGAAAAGACAGTAGCTCTGGGAGTGGCTCTGTAAGTTCAGGGTTAGGGTCAAATTGATCTGTAAGCTCAAGGTCAAGTTAATAGTAAATTTTAAAAATGCCTCAATGTCAGAAGCAAAAGATTTTGGAGCAGTAGTACAGAGAAGATCCAATAATTCTAAATCGGGTTCAAGTGGGTGGAAACAGAGTCTAATTATCATAGAAAAATCAAGTTACAAGGAGGTGGGTGTGATTCCAAGGGAGAAAGTTAGTGGCATGTTCCCAAAAGCATTTAAAAGATATAATAGATGTCAGATGCAGTATCCAATCATATCCAAGGAACTCTGTCAAAGGCAAAGTGATAGGAAATATCAAGAACAGAGCTGAGTTTTCAAAAATACAGGGGCAGGAATAAAATGGTAAAGCAAAATCCAGCCAATCCTATGGGCTGGACTCTTCTGCTTCTGAATTCTAGAGGGAGGATATAATCTCAGAATAAAAAATAAGTCATTTAAGTGGAATAAATACAGCTTTATTTTTGAAAGGTACTGTTATACTTAATTTCCCAATTTTCACTGTAGATTGTTGAAAATTTCACTATGGACCTGTATGGGGGGAATACCTATAGGAGACTTTGCTGGGAGACAATTAGTTCTGTCAATAGTACCAACTCGAGTGATAGCCTGAGATGCCATCTCAAAAGACCCTGGAGTCCTTGAAAGGGTTTATTTGCTATGCAGTCAAAGCTAGGTTAAGTTTCCCATCAACCATCCCTGGCTTTGGCACTCTTTAGTCAGTAGCAAGTGGGCCAGTCTTAGCCCAAGGAAAAGGCTAACTCTGAGTAGAAATTCAAAACATTTATATCCTTTTTTTCCCTCAGCAGCACAGACTCTCCACTGGAATCCTGAATTCAGTACATGGCTCAGAAATTTGTAGTTTTATGTCTAAAGAAACAAATGTCCATATAAATTTATGGACAAATTATTGTTTATAAAATTCTCTTATAATTATCTATAGGGTCTGTAGAGATATTCCCTTTTTCATCACTAATATTGGTAATTTGTGTTTTCTACTCTTATTTCTCCCTTAATCTGCCTAGGAGTTTATCAATGTTACTGATCTTTTCAAAAAACTGTTTCATTTCATTGAATTTTTTTCTATTATTGTCCTTCCTCAGTTTCAATGATTTCTGCTTTTATATTTTTGACTTCCTTTCTTCCAATACTTTCATTTTAATTTGCTCTTCCTTGCCTAGGACTTTAATATGGCAATTTAGATCATGGTTTTGAGATTTTCTTCTTTTCTAAAATAAACCATTAATGTTAGAAATTTCCCTCTGTGCACTGATTTAGTACCATCACACAAATTTTGATATGTTTTAATTTTTATTTAGTTCAAATTATTTAATTGAATTTGAGTCTTCTTTGAAACAAACTATGTAGAACTGTGTTGCTTAATTTCCAAATACTTGTAATTTTTCAAGATAGCTTTTTTTTTTACTGGTTTTTAGGTTAATTCTGTTAAGGTCAGAGAATAGACATTGCACTATATCAATCATTTTAATTTCTTAAGAATTATTTTATGGCCCAGCATATGTTTTTTTCTGGTCATTTTTTATGGGTTCTTGAAAAGCATGTGTATTCTTCTATTGTTGAATAGAGTGTTTTATAAATGCCAATTTAGTCAAGTTCATTGTTAGTACTATTCAGTTTTTTTATATCACTGGCAATTTTCTGCCTACTTTTGTCAATTACTGAGGAAAGGATATGGAAATCTCAATGTATAATTGTGATTGTACATTTAATTTCTTCTTTTCTATCATTTTTTTTGCTTCATGAAATTGGAAGTTCTGTTATTAGGTTGCATAAATGTTTAAGATTGCTATTACCCTTGATAAGTTGACAACTTTATCATTGTAACACGGTCTCTGTTATTCCTAGTAATATTATTTGATTTAAAATTTACTTTAATTTTCATATAACAACTCCAGTAGTCCTTTGATCAGTGTTAGCATTGTGTGTCCTTTTCTGTCCTTTTACTATAGATTTATCTATATCATCATATTCAAACTTGTAGAGTTCCTTATAAACAGCATATAATTGGGTAATATTTATTTTTGTTCTTTTAAATCCAGCATGGCTGTCTCTTTAAATTGATACAATTTATACTTTATGCCATTTCCATTTAGTGCAAGTATTGTTTAGTTTCGAATTATGTTATTATTTTATTATTTTCTATTTATCTCTTTTTATTCCTTTTCTCTTATTTCTGAATTACTTTGTGTTTTATTCATTTTATTTTAATATTCCATTTTACTGATCTATTGCATTTTTTACTATATTTCTTTATACAGTTTTTTTAGTGATTGCTCTCTAGATTAAAATATACATATCTAAAGTTTCACAATTTCCCTACAGTTACTATTTTATCACTTCAAGTAACTATAAAAACCTTATAGTCATATAGATTCCTTTCCTTCTTTTTGTTTTAATTGTAATATGGGACACATCTATATACATAGAGAACCTTCTCAGACACTATTATAATTTTTAATAGTCACATGTATTTTAAAGACCTAGAATAAGAAAAATAATCTATTACATTTCCCAAATTATTTATCAATTCTGTTCTTCTTCATTCATTCATTCTTGAAGTTTACATGTTTTCTTGTAGTATAATGTCTTTTTTTTCTGAAGAACATCTTTCAGCATTTTTAGAGCAAGTCTCCTGTCAATCAGTGCATTGTTTCCCCTCATATGAAAATTCCTTTATTTCACAGTCATTTTTTTAAAGATATTTTCACTGGATGTAGAATTCCAGAATATGATTATACTGCCTTCTGGCCTCCATGATTTCTGATAAAAAATCTGAAGTTGTTAAAGCCATTGCTCCCTATACTTAGTCATTTTTCTCAGCTGTTTCAAGATGTTTTCCTTTATCTTTTGTTTTCACCAGATTAGGATGTAGCTAGGCATGATTATCTTTGAGTTTAACCATATGGGTTTTCCAGAACTTCTTTTTTTTTTTTTTAATTCACACAAAGGTTTTTTTTTTAAGATTTTATTTATTTATTTGAGAGAGAGACAGACAGACAGACACAGAGAGAGAAGGAACACAAACAGGGACAGAGGGAGAAGCAGGCTTCCCGCTGAGCAGGGAGCCTGATGTGGGGCTCGATCCCAGGACCTTGGGATCATGACCTGAGCTGAAGGCAGACGCCCAATGACGGAGCCACCCAGGCACCCCTTCCAGAACTTCTTAAGTCTGTAAATTTGTTTTTCATCAAGTATGGGATGTTTTAGACCACTATTCCTTCAAATATTTTTTCTGTATCAGTTTTTTCCCCTCCTCAGATTCCAAAGGTGCAAATGTTACACATCTACATATTGTTCTGTAGGTTCCTATTATATGCATTTATTTCAATTTTTTTCTCATTCTTCTTCAGTTTGGATAATTTTTATTAATCTATATTCAGTTTTAATGACTCTTCATCTATAATCTCCATTCTTTTATTAAGACCATATGGTGATTCTCTTCTTTCAGATATTACTTATTTTTCAACTCTAAATTTTCCATTTGGTTCTTTTTATAAGTTCTACTTCTTTTTTAAGATGTCCTCTTTCTGTTTGTTTCAAGAGCTAGCACCCTTCCTTCATCGAGCATGGTTATGGTAGCTGCTTTGAAGACTGTCTGTAAATTTTTGTCCTGTCCAATTTCTGAATTTAATGTAATTGAAATGTATTTATTGCATTATTGTTTATAATATTTGTTATTGTTTTTTTGTAAATTATAAAATTTAAGGGGATTCCTTTCATCAGTATATAATTAAAATTTTAATTAGAAATAGCTTCTGTATTTTATCAAATTTGCTTCAATATCTATTAAAAGATCATAAAATGTCTTTACAAATGTTAATATAAGGTATTATATTGGCGGATTTTTATGATATTGAATTACACTTGCATTCCTGAAATAGTTTTGGTTTTACATGGTGTATTATTCCTTTGACACTTTGCTGAATTCTATTTGTTAATATTTTTTTGTAATTTTGAATCTATATTCAAAAATGTTATTTGTTGCTAGTCACATTTTTTCAATATTTTATAGGTTTTGATATTGACACTATATTGTTTTATGAAATGAATTATGAGAACTTTTGAACTTTTCTATGGTCCTTCATTGTTTCATACATGTTAGCTTAATGAGATTTTTTACCTTCTTATTTCTTTTCTAGCTTTGGGATTATTCCCTTTTCTGTTTAATATCTTATATAAAAGGCAAGTACATAAAGCAATACTTATAAATTTATGTTAATGGACACACAATGTGTAAAGATGTAATTTGTGACAATAACAAAGACAGAAAAAGATATAACAGAGCAAAACAGAGCAAAAATTTGTATATTATTGAAACAAAGTTAGTATTAATTAAAACTTGGTTGTTATAATGTTAAGGTTACCATTTTACTTCTAAAATTGTGTACAGAAAAAGAAACGAGAAAAAATCAAAAGTTACCCTATGAAAATCAATCACAAATAAAGTGAATAACAGAAATATTTATGAGGAAATGATATGTATCATATAAAAACAAATAACAAATGGTAGAAATAAATCCTTCTGTAGCTGTAATTATTTTAAATACACATGGACTAAACTGCCCAGTTATAAGGCAAAGATCAGCAGAATTGTTAAAAATATATGATGCCAGAATGGATTAAAAAAGAACATTCCTGTGTATGCTTTCAATAAGAAACTCATTTTAGATTCACAGTCATAAATAGGGTAAAGTAAAAGGATGGAAAAGATAGTCCATGCAAATAGTAACCAATTAAAGCTGAGGTGGCTATATTAGTATCAAAGTAGAATTTAAGGCAAAAATTGTTATGAGGGACAAAGAAAGACATTATATATTGATAAAAGCATCAAAAAGATATAATGATTTCAAATATAAATGCATCCAACAACAGAGACCAAAAAATATAGGAAGTGAAACTGACAAAAATGAAGGCAGGAAAAGATCTAAAATAATTCTTGGAGACATGAATACACCATTTTCAATAATGGGTAGAACAACTAAACAGAAGATAAATAAGAAAATAGAAGACTTGAACAATACTATGAATCAACTAATCCCATCAAACATATATAGAACACCCCATCAAACAACAGCAGAAAAAACCTTTTTCTCAAGTGCTCATGGAACATTCTCTGGGATAGATCATATTCAAAAAAAGCATTAAAATTTTTAAATATCAATAGTCAAAGGATCCTCTTCAAAATGAAATGAAACTAGCAATCAATGACAAAAGAAAACTGATAAATTCACAAATATGTGGAAATTAATCACCACAGTCACTATTAATCAACCAATAGATCAAATAAGAAATTACAAATGAAATTAGAAAATATTTTGAGGAGAGTGAAATGAAAACTTACCAAACTTATGGGGTACAGCAAATGTAGTGCTCTGACAGAAGTTTATAGCTGTAAATGCCTACATTTAAAAAGAAGAAAGATCCCAAATCAATAACCTAATTCCAGATCTTAAAGAACTAGAAAGGAAGAACAAACTTAACCTAAACTATCAAAAGAAAGAAAATAGTAGAGGCACCTGGGTGACTCAGTCATTAAGCATCTGCTTTCAGCTCAGGTCTTGATTCCAGGATCCTGGAATCGAGCCTGCGTTGATTGGGCTCCCTGCTCAGCAGGGAAACTGCTTCTCCCTCTCCCTCACCCTGCTGTTCTGCCTATTTTTGCTCTCTCCCTCTCTCTCTCTGTGTCAAAAAAATAAATAAATCTTTTTAAAACAGAAAGAAAATGGTAAAGATTAAAATGGACATAAACAAAATAGAGAATAGAAGAAAACAAAAACAAGAAAATCCAGACCACATGGCTTCACTGACAAATTTTACTAAACATTTGAAGAATGAACATCAATTCTAATCAAACTCCTACAAAATAGAAGATGCAGGAACACTTTGCAACTCATTCTGAGACCAGCATTATCCAGATAACAATACCAGATAATGACATTACAGGAAAAGACAAGTATAGACCAATATTACTTATAAATATAGATGCAAAAATCCTCAGCAAAATACTGGAAAACTAAATATAACATCATAGTATACACCATGCCCAAGTGAGATTTATCACAGGAATGCAAAGATGGTTCAATATGTAAAAATTAACCAATGTATTGCATCTCATTAATAGAATTAAGGTAAGAAAACCACAAGATCATTTCAACTGATGGGAAAAAAGCATTTGACGAAATCTATCACTCTTTTATGATAAAAATATTCAACAAACTAGAAACAGAAAGAAACTTCCTCAACATGATAAAAAGCACTTATGAAAAACCCACAGCTAACATCCTACTTAATTGTGAAAGAATGAAAGATTTTCTTTTCAGATCAGGAAAAAGATAAGATGGCTGTGTTTACTACTTCCATTTAACATTGTACTAGAAATTGCATATAACGCACTTAAGCAAGAAAGAAAATAAAAGGCAAAAGGAAATTGGAAAAGAAAAAGTAAAATTATCTCTATTCAAAGATGACATGACTTCGTAAACAGAAAATCCTAAAGAACCCTACACACAAAACTAGATCTAATAAATGAAATCGGCAAAGTTGCAGGATACAAGATTAACCCATGAAAAGCAGTTATAGTTCTACATACTAGCAATGAACTGTCCATAAAGGAAATTTTAAAAAAAGATTCTATTTATAAGAGTATAAAAAAAATCTCAACAAATTAGAGCATTAGCCATAAAGAATAAAGTACTAATACATGCTACAAAATGGATGAATCTCAAAAACAGTGTTATTGAAAGAAGCCAGGCACCTATTGTATGATTTGATTTATATGAAATATCCTGATTAGTTAAATCCATAGAGACAAAAATCAGATTAGAGATTTGCAGGGGCTGGGGGAGGGGAGAATGGGGAGTGACTGCTTAATGAGTAGTAGTGTTTTTAAAACTATAAAATGCAATGTTTTAAAACTACAAAAAAAGTGATGGTTGCATAATATTGTGAATATACTAAATGCCACAAGACTGTACACTTTTCAGTAACTAATTTTACGTTATGTAAATTTTATCTCAATAAGAAATAATGTATGTAACACTGAAGGCATTATCATCATCATTATCATTACTATGGAAAATAATGTTTCCCAAATTTCACTTTCTTAAAAAAACTTAAGATTATGAGAGGAAAAAAATAAGTACACTAAAATGTAAAGTTAGATGGCTTAATTTGGATAATATGTTCTTGTCTTCTCTCTTTTCTCTTTCAGATTATGTCTGGCCACTACCTAGATATTTGTGCCCCGTCTGGATTTCTTTGGATGTTTTATTTTCTACAGCGTCCATCATGCACCTCTGCGCTATCTCGCTGGATCGGTATGTAGCAATACGTAATCCTATTGAGCATAGCCGTTTCAATTCGCGGACTAAGGCCATCATGAAGATTGCTATTGTTTGGGCAATTTCGATAGGTAAATAACTTTCTTGGCCATTAGAATTGCAGCGGCTATGCTCAATACTTTCGGATTATGTACTGTGAACAACGTACAGACGTCGACTGGTAACGTTTGCGTTTAATCGGGATTCTATTTAAGAATTATTCTTAACCTATATATCTGATATTTAGGTTAACAATAATGAAAGAAATGTAATGTTATATTAATATGTAAATGTAAAGTTTCTATTTATGCTGCTAAATTATTTTATGCATTAGTATGCCAATGAATTCTGCAACACAGATACATAATCTTTGAGATATTTAAAACTATTTGAAGACAAAGATATATGGTAGTCTAAATTTTTTAAATATGGCATTAAAATCTTCCAAAAGATAAATCTATCACAAATATTAATATTTTTATTCTAATTTCACATTTTCTTGAGTGGAAAAATCAATAATGTCACATGAATCTTCATGAAGTAAATGTGTCGAAATTTATGCTATTAATTGACCTAAGATACACTATTTTTCCTCTGTTTTTAAATATCTTCTTAGATTCTGCTTATATAAAAAGAGAAATAAATCTATTTTTTAAAGATTTGGGAGAGGTTGAAGGGAGAGAAATGATCATCTTATTGCTTATGATGGAGATATTCATAAATGCCTTAATAATATTAATAATATTAATTTCAAGTCACAAAACTTAACCAATTGGACTGTAAGGGCTTTTACAACCTTTTTTTTTCTTTTGTTTCCTCCTCTTCCAGTTGAAACTTATATTTAGTTTTTCATTAAATAATCCTTCCTCGGAGTTATGTTTCTATAAAAGGTTCTGGTAAAGTTTAGAACAAGATGAAGACATCTATACAGTCTTCACTGAAATCATCTAAAGATTTTGACTCTGGGATTATTGATAAAATAAATTTAAGTTTTAAGGTTGTTCTATTGTAGATGAACACACACAAACAATATACACCTTTGGATAAAAAGCAATAAAGGTTCTCCCAGAAAAAAAGTTTACACAATTTGACCTACATATTCCAGGGCTCATAGAGTTTACTTCCTCCACTCCAAAGAGGCTTAAAAGATGCCCCTTCTTATGGTGCTTACAAAGAAAATATACAGCTAAATTAAATTAGAGTATTAGGAGCATCAGCTTCTAAAAAAGACAGAGGAGCAATCTGCAATAATGTTTGTGTTAGAGATAACAAAAAAGTCTGGAAAAAAATACTGTTAACATTGAGAAGCTAATAAGATAGTGGAGGATCCAGAAAAAGACAGAAATCCAGGAAGAATGACTATGACTTTTGGGTCACTTTTGACAAGGATGCATTTTCTAACCTGAAGATGTGACTGAATGCTGAGAAGCTCATTTCATATTCTCAGAAGCAAAGAAGCCCTAAAGCAGGAATACAGAGTATGGCAAGAGTCGACCAACTTAAGCTTGTTTTTTGGATGCCACAGGCCAGTACACTAGAAATAAGGATGGACTAGGCTTAAACCATTCTTGATATGGAATTCAGGCCAGGATTAAGTTACATGTGTAACCAATAAAAATCTGAAGCCTAAAAATTGGATTAAGGTGATTTCATATTTTTCAAGTTTCTGATATCTCTGATGTAAGTAAAAAAATCACTGTACACTTCAAATTATTTCTTGTAATAATTTTCAATTCCAGTAGCTAGAGTACAATGATAAACAGACACATGAAAAGACAAAACAACATGAATCTGATATAACATAATAAAAGATAATACAACTCACTGATACTCAAGGTATAGAATTACCAGACATAGACTTTAAAGAAGTATTTGTACTCTGCATATGAAAATTATGAGCTGAGTTTAAATATTTCAGCAAGAAACTATGAACTACAAACAGGGACATTTAAGATTTGGGAAACAGGTGGAAAATCTGGAGCTCAGTATATGTGCTACCAAAGCAAGCATGGAAAATCCAGAGCTTAGGCATAACACAAAAACCCAAGAATTCAAAGGCAGTTTAGACATAGCTAAAAAGAGCATTACTGGAGGTCGAATAGAAGAACCAGTGATGAATGAAGCAAGGAGAATTGGAAGGATACAAAACAGAGAGGAAAGACAGACATGTATGTCTGTAAGAACAGACATACAACCTGGGTGGTACAGTAGGTTAAGTGTCCAATTCTTGGTTTCAGCTTGTATCGTGATCTCCGGTCATGAGATCAAGCTCTGCATCAGGCTCCATGCTCAGCATGGAGTCTGCTTAAGTTTCTCTCTCCCTCCCCTCTGTGCCTGTGCTCTCAATCTCTCTAAAATAAATAAATAAATAAATAAATAAATAAATAAATAAATCTTAAAAACAAAATAAAGTGAGAAGACTTTTACAAGGTGAGAAAAGAATGACAGAAAAGCAATATTTGAAGAAATAATGGCTTTTGGAATTGAAGAAAGACACTGATTCTCACACTGAAAAAGCCCAACAAACCTCAAGCAGAATAAGAAGAAATCAACACTGAACCCCTCATAACAACATTACAGAAAAAAAGAAAAAATCAATTTTGAAGAGAAAAAATCAAGAGATCATCTTCAACAGAATTATGATAAGATGAATGAATATCTTCTCAACAGCAGCAATGAAAACTAGGCGTTGAAATGACAGTGTCGATGTGCAGATAAAAAGTGAATGCTAAATTAAAACCGTATACTAAGCAAAATTATACTTCAGGAATTGAAGTGAAATGAAGACTATCTGGCAAACAAAATCAGGAGAAGAAGACAAAATCATACTCCTACTTAAATCCTAGAGGATGCTTTTAAAACAAAGGAAACTGGCCACACATGGAAGATTTGGAGGTGTAAGAAACAGAACAATAAAAATGATACATGTTGAATTATTGTGTTGTGCACCTGAAACAAATGTAACATTGTTTGTAAACTATACTCAAATTAAAAAAAAAAAGAATCACTGAAAAAAATGGTAAATGTGTGGTTAAAGATGGATAAGCATTGGCTGTATAAAATAAAAATAATTACATCTTCTGAAGTTCAGAATATTTATGGAACTAAAATTCACAAAACAATAGCATATAAGTAAATAGGTTGAAAGTAAGCTTTTTTCATTGTCCAGGAGAAAGATAAAAATGATATCTAATATTAAGCTTTGATGAATAAGGTATAATTTGTATATTCAAAGACAGTCACTAATAGAAAAGGAATGTTTAACTTCTGAGTTTACAGAGGAATATTGCAGAATAACAAAGCAAATCCAATAGGGGGCAACAAAAGGTAGCAAAAGTAACACAGGTCAGGTGGGAAAATATAAAAAGAGGTACTAAGATGGCAGAATTGAAAGCAAATGTATCAGTAATTATACTAATTGTAAATGGAACTTAATATCCTAAGATTGTCAGACAGGATTTGAAAAAATAATCCAACCCTGTGTTTATAAGAGGCATATATTAATTATAAGGAAAGTGAGAAATAAAATAGGTACTCCACATGAACAGTAACTGACAGAAAAATTGTGTAGCTATATTAATAATCTGACAGAATAAACTTTTCAGCAAAAAAATTTTAAAGAAAGTTTAGTACATAATGATAAAAGATTTAATTCATCTGAAAGACATCGCATAATGAAACTGTATGTGTATAATAATATGGCTTCAACATTACTAAATCAAAAATGGACAGAACAATAAAAACAGACAAATCTGTAATTATGGTGTGAAATTTTAACGCACCTTTTCCAATAATTGTATTAGAACAATGAACAAGACAGAACTCATTAACAAGTGAAAAATATATATTCCCATCATTTGAGCAAGAAATATTTATCAAAATTGACCAGGTATTTGACCATAAATCAATTCTCAATAGATTTCTAAGTGTTGGAATCATAGAGTCCATATTCTTTGCCTGAAATTCAAATGAGATAGAAATGTTTATCAAAAGATAACTAGAAAATCTCCATATATTTGGAAATTAAGAAATTACTTTCCCACAAACTTGACTCAGTAAATTTAAAATCCATTAATAATGCTTCCTAAATCATTTATTATTATGTGATTATAGAATGATAATTTTTCTTATTTTATCATTCTCTCTTCCTTTCTAGTTAGCATTATACTATAAGGGAAAGTTTTCCTTCCCCCCCTTCGTCATTTATTTATTCATATTGGTAAAAACTTTTTAATTCTTTTGTAATCAATATAACTTAAGTTATTGCTGTACTTAATTATTTTGATGCTCAAATTGTCCTAGATTATTTCGTGAAAGTCCTTTTAATATGTACAATCAGTTTTTGAGCACTTACTTTCTGGCATGAATTATGCCAGATTCACCTTTTACTTTCCATGCCCCAGTTCTGAAATCAGTCCCCTCATGTAAGGACTCTTTGTCCCTTTTAGTGGTCAGTTGTCAATTTTTGCCATTCTAACTGGTATAAGGTGGTATCTCAGTGTGGTTTTGATTTGAATTTCCCTGATGGCTACTGAATATGGACACTTTTTCATGTGTCTCTTAGCCATTTGTATGTCTTCCTTGGAGAAGTGTCTACTCATATCTTCTGCCCATTTGTGGACTTGATTATCTGTTTTTTGGAAAAAGTTTTTTAGACTTTTTTGCACTTTTTTAAACTGCATTTAAAAACCAAATTTCTTCTACTTTTTACACCCACTAGTACTGCACTGGTTAGATACATCATAATTTATTTAACCAATCTCCTGCGTAGTATGAGCATTTGAAGTTGTTTCTAATATTTTGCAATTACCAATAATTCCACCAAAAATAATCATTTGCATACCATTGTGCATACCTCTCACTCTGTATATGTTTCATACTTTTGGAAATTTAATTTCAACAAAAATTCATAATAGAAATTTCTAATTTATCAAGAGGTTGATGTATACATAACGATTAGTAAGGGGTTGAACATTTTTTCATTCCTACTAGCAATGTAAGAGAGCCTGTTTCCCAGAACCTTTACTAAAAGGTATATCTTCAAACTTCTAAAATTTTGCCAATCCAATAGGTAAGAAATATCAATACAGTGTAGTTTCAATTTGTATCTACTTTGTCATGAAAGAAGTTGAGCTTGTTCTCATACGTTTAAGTGCCATTGGTAAAATAGTTTTTTGCAAAATGTACCTTTCGCTCAATTTTCTGTTTAACCCATTTCTTAATTTCAATAGCTCTTGATACTTCCGAGATAAAAACATTTTATATGTTATAAAAGAAAATATTGTCCTGTGTTTACTATTTGCTATTGCATATGGTGCTTCTTCCATGCCAAATTGTTCTTTTTTGCAGTTCATTTTATCAGTCAGATTCCATTTCTATATGGAGTGATTGTTATAAATTCTTGCCTCACACTCAGGTAAGACAGTAAATCACACATATTTACCTCATTTTTCACATTTAGATCTCTGATCCTTTTGGGGTTTATTTTTGTATGTGGTGAGATATGCATTCAATTTTATCTTCTTCCAAATAATCACTCAGCTGCCTCATGCTGTTTATTTAAAAAGTTTATGTAGTCAGTAATTTGCAATGCCATCTTTATAATATATTAAGTTTTCTTCCATATCTGAGCCTATTTCTGAAGTTTATATTGTATTCCAATAGTGTGTCCATCCTATACCAATTCCCCACTATATTACAAAATTTTCATAATAAATTTTGTCATCTGATATGGTTCATTTTCACTCATACCTCTAATCTTTTAGAGATGGAATGTTTAGTTTTCCATATGAGCTTTAACATTAACTTTCTTAGTCCAATTTTAAAATCCTATTTGTATTTTGATAGGGGTCTCTTTAAATTTATAAAATAATCTAGGAAGAAGTTAACTGAATTCTAAAAAGATACTTTCACTAATCTACATACTAATTTAAATTATGGCCAGTCTGTCTCTTAGGCTTTACAACCAAGCTTACATTTGGTCACATTCATGTCTTCCTTGTCACCATTTATAAGTCAACTAATAAGAATTAATTTTGTAGCTCTGTCACTCTACTGAAGCCATTCTCTGTAAATTCATTAGTGACTCTATCAATATTTATTGTCCTAGAAATTAAAATCGAGAGCATTTTATTTATGTATGGATTTATTTTAAAAACAAGAAACCTATTATATGCTAACATAAATAACATAGCTCTATAAAAAAATCTCTGCATTTTCCAAAAAAAAAAAAAGAAGTTAGTGAAGAGTGACATCTTTTTAGACTTTTAAAAATCTCTTTATCATCTGGCTTAATAGAAGACAGCAAGTTTCTCATCTTTGCTTCTGTAATCTAATCTGTCTCAATGAGTTACTTTCGCTAAATTATGTGAAGAAAATATATATCCTCAGATATATGGCCTCAATATAGGAAAGTATTTTAATAATGTTTTCAGATAATAGTGGACAGTTTCTTTGATACTCATTAAAACCCAGCAAGTTTTTCATTTCTTAAATTCAGTTGCAATATGTAATTGGAAACGATATCACTGATTTTTTTCTATATGCTGTTACATTAAAATCCACTAATCTGTCTTTCGCTTTGATATTTTACCCATGCGTTATCCTGTAACATCAGGCATAGGTCATTCAGAAAATATTGGTTCCCTGAGTTATGCAGATTTCCCAAATGTTAATACAGTATCAAAAAATCACATGCATTAATAATCCTTATCAATCTTGTCAGAAAAGTCTCTAAATATTGGAGAAGTGTCAAACTCCCAGGGGTGTGTACAAGTTTTCCAAAGTTCCAATATTCACTGGCAAGCTCAAATTTTATTATTAGCAGTACATATCATCTGTCTTTTTCCTTGACCTGTCGGGTTCAACACATCCATTTTTAAGAACATATCTGCCAAATATCCAAGTGTGAATAATGCCCGTGTGTCTGGCAGTCATTCGTTCAAGGAAAAATGTTATTCCATGGAAATAGGGTCTAATGCATCCTCCAACTCTACAACTGCATAAGTGCTTTTCCTCAAAGTAACCACCTTATATCAGTATGCAGCAGAAATGCAGTATGTATACTTTCATTTCATCACATGGATTATTTTAAAAGTTGAAATTTAGTAAAATTAATATTTGTTACTGTTTTACTAGGGACATTCTTGGGTAAAACTGGCCTTTTTTCCTTGGAAGTGTGTGGTGGTGATTACCAATGATTACCTGTACAATTTGCTGTCACTAGCCTGATTGATGCTAAGGCACCAGCAATTTTACCCCCTATTGTTTTACACCATTGTTAAAAATGTAAACACAGTGAAAACAGCAAATGACACGTTAAGATTATTACAGAAGTAGTTTTGATTTCACAATACCATTCAAAGAGTCTTAGAGACACGGCGGTATCCATGGGCCACACTTTTTTTCTTTATTAAGATATAATGTATTATTTGTTTCCTGTGATTCATCAGTCTTACACAATTCACAGCACTCACCATAGCACATACCCTCCCCAATGTCCATCACCCCGCCACCCCATCCCTCCCACCCTCCTCCCCTCCAGCAGCCCTTAGTTTGTTTCCTGAGATTAAGAGTCTCTTATGGTTTGTCTCCCTCTCTGGTTTCATCTTGTTTCATTTTTCCCTCCCTTCCCCTAAGATCCTCTGTCTTGCTTCTCAAATTCCTCAAATCTGTGAGATCATATGATAATTGTCTTTCTCTGATTGACTTATTTCACTTAGCATAATAGCCTCCAGTTCCATCCACGTAGTTGCAAATGGCAAGATTTCATTTTTTGATGGCTGTATAATTTTCCATTATGTGTTTGTGTGTGTGTGTATATATATATACATATATGTATACATATATACCACATCTTCTTTATCCATTCATCTGTCGATGGACATCTAGGCTAGGCTCTTTCCATAGGCTAAGCTCTTTCCATAGTTTGGCTATTGTGGACATTGCTGCTATAAATTGGGGTGCACGTGCCCCTTTGGATCCCTACATTTGTATCTTTAGTGTAACTATCCAGTAGTGCAATTGGTGGGTTGAAGGGTAGCTCTATTTTCAACTTTTTGAGGAACCGCCATACTGTTTTCCGGAGTGGCTGCTCCAGCATGCATTGATGGGCCACACTTTTTAAGAGCTGTGTTTCCAACTTAAGCTTCCTCTGTGACATTTGAAACTGTTGACGATGCTTTCCCCATAATTCTCTCTTTCCCCATAATTCTTTCATATCTCTGAAAGATATGACATCATTTTTCTCTGATTTTCTTCACTCTTATCTTTCTGTCTGCTCTTATTTATTCTCATTTTCTGCTTTACTCTCATTTTTCCCCAAGAGTCTATTCTTTCCAGTTGCTTATACAGTTCTCCTGGTTTACTTCATCCACAGAAGAAAACTAAAATCTATCTACTGATAACTCTCAAGTAAACATTTCTATTTCTATCCAGATTATATCCAGATCTCTAGTTTTGGATGTATAGGGGTATAGAGATGAATGTTGGAGATGTATCTCAAATGCCATCTTGCCAACTTGCATTCAAAGCCTTCCCCTACCTCCAGTTTTTCTTCCTCCCACATATTTGTTTCTCAAGTGAACAGCAACAGCATCTCCCATATACCCGAAAAGGAACCTGAGAATCATTTAGAATTTTCTTTCTCCCCATGGCAAATCAACACAACCTGTCCTCAATATTTCTTAATATTTCTCCTTAATATTTTTCACATTCCAGTCTCTCCATTTCCTCATTTGCTTTCTTAATTTAAGCCTTTATTTTTTTATTTAAATTCAAGTTAGTTAACATATAGTGTATTATTACTTTCAGGGTAGAACTTAGTGATTCATTAGTTGCATATAACACCCAGTGCTCATTCCATCAAGTGCCCTCCTTAATGCCCATCACCCAGTTACCCCATCCCCCCACCCACCTCCCCTCCAGCAACCCTCAGGTTGTTTCCTAGACTTAGGAGTCTCTCATAATATATTCCTCATCTCCCCACCCATTAAACCTTTATTATCATTTATGCATCCACACCTCCTCTCCTACCTCTGTGAAAGGAATGGTTCTCACCATACCCAAGACACATCTTCACTTCCTTAAGTGAGCCAGGTACATTCTTGACAACAAGAACAATAGTTTTTCTCCAAATCTCCAGGCTCAATTATTCAGAGAATTCCTTCAAACATGTTTTTTTTTTCAATTCATTTTCCTCTGTGCTTTCTTTATTTTCTGTCTTGATTTTTTTTAACCATCTTGGTTTTCACATGTTGACTCACCCTTCTCCTTTGGCCAGGGCCATTTTCCATTGCCACATGAAATTCTCCACCATATTAGTGATTTAGTTATTTCAAAACCCAGTAAGATACTGCCTTAAGGAATTTTATCCACCTTCATGACTCATTAGTAGCCATGGTTCACAAATTCAACCCATGCCCTCAGAATATCTCCTCTATCTCATCCTGAAACATCTCAAATATAATTTTCATCTCAGGTCAGTGGATCTACCTATGTCTATGAATAAAATTCATGTTATCTTTAAACTTTAAAACTTTTTAAAAATTTTAAGTGTTAACATGTACAGTAAAGTACAGAAATCTTCAGTGTATAGCTTGTTGAATTTTTATAGATGTACACACCACTGTAATGAACACCAGGAAAAGATACAGAACATTCGAAATATCCAGAGGACTATCTATTGCCCCCTTTCTGTAATCTCCTATGGGTAACCAATATTCTGACTTCTGTAATCACAGATTAGTTTTGCTTGTTTGGAACATCATATAAATGGAAGCACATAATTTGAATACTTTTCAGTCTGATTTCTTTCAATCAATATTGTGTCTATATGATCCCTCCATGTTGTTGCATTTATCAGTAGTTCTTTTCCATTGTCACATAGTGTCCCATTATATAAACATTAAAAAAATTAATTTACCTTGTTAATGTTGGTAAACATTTGGTTTGTTTCCAGTGTTTGGCTATTATAAATAAAATTGCAAAGAACCTGAGTGTCCATGGTTTTTGATGGATAAAAACATTCATTTCTGTTGTTCTTTTACCCAAAAGAGAAATCTAAGGATCACTTTAGACTTACTCAGTATATACTGTCAAAGATGTTTCCAAATTGGCTATGTCCATTCACAAAACCATCCACAATATAAGAGATGAAAGAAATGTAATGTAAAGAAACGTAAGAAAAAAAGTTTTTGCCAAAAATTAGTATTGTCAGTCTTAATTGTGGGCACACAATTTCTATTAGGGTCAGGAAGTAAATATTATAGGATTTTGTGGGCCGCATGTGGCCCTCTGTTGCATATTTTAGCAACCTTTTAAAATGTAAAATAAGGGATTCCTGGGTGGCTCAGATGGTTAAGCATCTGCCTTTGGCTCAGTTCATGATCTCCAGATCCTGGGATTGAACCCCACTTTGGGCTCCCAGCTTATTGGGGAGCCTGCTTCTCCCTCTCCCCCTGCTTGTGCTCTCTCCGTCTCTGTCTCTCTTTCAAATGAATAGATAATAAATAATAGATAAATAAATAAATAAAATGTAAAATAATTCTTAGTAGACATAAATACAAGCTGTAGGCCAGATTAGGCCCATGAGTCACAGTTTGCCAAACTCTGGTCCTAATAATTAAATTGTGTTCTGGTAAGTATGTCGTGATGATCTCATTTTAGTATTTATTTTTATATCGCTAATCAATTATAATGTTGAACACTTTTTCTTATGTTTTTGATGTATTTGGATGTCTTCTTTTATATCCTTTGTGATGTATCTTTTCTACTCTTTTGCCTATTTCAATTTATCTTTTAAAAATTGATTTCCAGGGGCGCCTAAGTGGCTCAGTGGGTTAAAGCCTCTGCCTTCGGCTTGGGTCATGATCTCGGAGTCCTGGGATCGAGCCCCATGTAGGGCTTTCTGCTCAGCAGGGATCCTGCTTCCTCCTCTCTCTCTGCCTGCCTCTCTGCCTACTTGTGATTTCTCTCTCTCTGTCAAATAAGTAAATAAAATCTTAAAAATAAATAAATAAATAAAAATTGATTTCCAAAGGTCTTTTTTAGATTCTAAATGAGTCCTTTGCTGAATATATATATTCAGAATATTTTCTCCCAGCCTGTGCCTAGCTTTTTACTCTTTTAATGAAGTTTGCTTTGTCAGTGCTTACTTTAGTAGCCAGAGATTTTTATTTCCAGTTTAAGAAAAAAAATTTTATCCAAAGCTCAAGAGGATAAACCCCTCTGGTTTTTGTTTTGCTTTGTTTTTTCTTAATAGCTTGATGATCTCAGCTTTCACCTTTAGGTCTAATAGCCATCTCACCTTAATTCTTGTAGGGGTTATATATTTTCCCCATGTGAATATCTAATTGATTCAACACCACTTATTAAAAAGATTGTTCTCAGGATGCCTGGAGGGCTCAGTTGGTTAAGCATCTGCCTTCAGCTCAGGTCATGATCTCAGGGTCCTGGGATTAAGCCCCACATCAAGCTCCCTGCTCAGCAGGGAATCTGCTTGTCCCTCTCCCTGTGCCCCTCCCCTTACTTGTGCTTTCACTCTCTCTCAAATAAAATCTTTTTAAAAAGTAAAAATTAAAGATTATCCTCATCCACTAAATTAGAATGGAATCATTCTCATAATTGAAGTGAACTCATGTACGTTGTTTCTACTGGGCTATCTGTACTGTTCTATGGGTCCAGTATTCTTTCCTTGTACCAATACTAGAATGTCATAATTCCTGTAGCTTTATACTAAGTCTTGATATCTAGTGGAGTAAGTCTTTCAGGTGTGCTATTTTTCAGAACTGTCCAGGCTATTCTAAGGCTTTTCCATTTTCGTATGAGATTTAAATTACCTTGTCAATCTTCCAAATAAAACATACTGTTTTTTAAATCAGGATTACATTGCATCTATAAACCAGTTAGGTGAGAATTGAAGTTTTAATAATATTCTGACTTCCAGAATATTACTCCATTTACTTAGGCTATCTTTAATTGCTTTGGTATGCTTTGTAGTTTTTGTTTAGAAGCTTTTCATATCTTTATGATTTATTTAAAAACATAGATTTATCTCTATGTGTTTAATTTTCTACAATGCTATTGTAAATAGTGTTGATATTTTAAAACTTTATTTCCACATGTTTGTTGCTAGTATATAGCAATATGTTTGCTTTTTTCTGTATTTACTCTGTACCAAGACAGCTGGCTAAATTATTCAACATTTTTAAGAGTTTAACAGATTCATTGGGATTTTTTTCACATATCCAATAATTTTATGGTGACAAATTTATTTCATCTTCTCTTAATACATTCTTTAATTTCTTGTTCTTGCTTAATTGCACTGATAAAGCTTGGAAAATAATGCTTTCTAACACAAATGGAGGCAATGGAGATTTTTTTCTTTTTCCTGAGTGGAATAGTGGAAAATTGTTCAGTATTTCAACATTAAGAATGATGCTTATTTGTTGTAGATTTTGTGAAGCACCTCTCATCAGATTAAGGAAGTTTCCTTTTATTCTATATTTGCTGAGACTTTCATCATAAACAGGCATGAGTTTTATCAAATCCCTTTTCTGTGCCTATTGGGATCATTCTAGGAATTCTTCCTTTCTCCTGTTAACATGGTAAATTATATAAATTTTTGAATTGTGATCAATCTTGCATTTCTAGAATAAATTCCACTTGGTAATGGGTTCTTTCTTTTTTCTATATCATTGAATTCTTTTTGATAATATTTTAATTAGGATTTTTGCATCTATTCTCATTTCAAGCTTAAAATTTTATATGGTATGAGGTAAGAGACAAGATTCATGTTTACGCACATGTCTATTAATACTTCC
The DNA here is from genome assembly GCA_028533885.1 of Nasua narica. Classification (NCBI taxonomy): domain Eukaryota; kingdom Metazoa; phylum Chordata; class Mammalia; order Carnivora; family Procyonidae; genus Nasua; species Nasua narica. The sequence continues at coordinate 73,615,405 of CM052801.1, read as the reverse complement.
AACATAATTTATTGAAAAGATTATTTTTTCTGCATTGAAATGTTATATCAACTGTGTCAAAAGTCAACAGGCCATATATTTTTTGGCTTGTTTATGGACTTTCTATTCTGCTTAAGTGATGAATATGTCTATATTTATGCAGTTTCACAGTATCTTAATAATGTTGCTATAGTAAGCATCAAAATTATATAGTGTGAGTTCTCTCATTTTGCTCATCTTCAAAACTGTTGAGGCTATTCTAGGTCTTCTGCATTTCCATATAAACCACAGAATTACATGGCAAATTTTTTTTAAAAGTCCAGTTGGAATTTGAGTTGAGATTGCATTAAATCTATAAATCAGTTTGGGGAGAATTGACATCTCATCAATGTTGAGTAATTTGATCCCTGAATATGGTATTTTTAAAAAATTTTTATTAACATATAATGTATTATTTGCCCCAGGGTACATGTCTGTGAATCATCAGGCTTACATACTTCACACCATCTGCCTTAGCACATACCCTCCCCAATGTGGTATTTTTAATGTCACTTACCATTGTTTTGTGGGACACATTCTTGCACATATTTTTAATTTTAAAAACTTTTTATTCCTCTCACTTAAAAATTTCAGTATCTATGTGTTCATTCTTATTTTACAGAAATACAGTTGATTTTATGCTATAACCAAATGCATTTAACATTTCTAGTAGTTTTCTGTATATTTGTTGTTTTTTTGCATAACTGGCACTTCCAGTACAATGTTTAATAGAATGAGTGGTAAAGGCAGACAAACTTGCTTCATTCTTTTACTGGGGAAAAAGACTTCAGTCACTCACAATTAAGTACAATGGTAGCTATATAGCTTTTAGTTTATTTGCTTGTTGTTTGTTTATTTTGGTAGATGACCTTTATCAGGTTGAGGAAATTCCCATTCATTCCTAATTTGTTGAGAGTTGTTATCATAAATAGATACTGAAGTTTTAAAGTTCTTTTTGTATTTATGAGGTGATTATATGACTTTTCTTCTTTAAGCTCTTGATATGGAAAATTATATCAATTATATTTTTAGTGCAAGTGAATCCTCTATTCCTAGAATAAATGTCATCTGGTCATGATTCCTTAACTCTTTGTTTATTGGTGGATTCAAGTTGCTAAAATTCTGTTTAAAATTTATGCATCTATGTTCATGGAGGGCATTGATTTTTTTTGTGTTATGCTATTTGTCAAATTTTGGAATTAAGGTAATACTGGCCTCATGAAATGGATTAGGAAGTATCTCTTCTTTTATTTTTAGGAAGAATTTAGAATTAGAATGACAGAATGCTAGAATTCACTGAAATTCAGGTCTAGAGTTTTAACAGTTAATTGCAGCAGCAATTTCTTCAAAGGATATATAGCCATTTGGGTTTTCTATAACTTCTAGTGTGAGCTTTGATATGTGTGTGTCTTTTAAAGATTTTGTCCATTTCATCAATGTTGTCAAATATATTGACTTCAAGTTTTTCACATATTATTTCTTAATATGTATGAGATCTGTGGTGCATTCCCCTATTTCATTACTGATATTTGTAGTTTGTATCTTCTCTGTTTTTCCTAATCAATCTGACTAGATTTTTATCAACTCCAGCAATTTTTTATGCCATTGATCTATTTCTACTATTTGAATGATATATATATTTACATTCTTTTGCTTTATTTTTGTTTTGATTTGGTATTCTTTGTCCAGTTCCTTAAGGCAAAAACATAGGTCATTGATTTAAGACCTTTCTTTTTTACTAATATAAAAATTTATAGCATTGAATTTCTCCACAGACATCTCTTTAGTGTCATTACATACATTTTGAGATGGCATATTTTCATTTTCATTCATTTAAAAATACAATTTCTTGGGGTGCCCAGGTGGCTCGGTGGGTTAAAGCCTCTGCCTTCAGCTCAGGTCATGATCTCAGGGTCCTGGGATCGAGCCCTACATAGGGCTCTCTGCTCAGCAGGGAGCCTGCTTCCCCCTCTCTGACGCTCTGCCTACTTGTGATCTCTCTCTCTGTCAAATAAATAAATAAAATCTTTTAAAAAAAGAAAAAATATATAATTTCTCTTTTTTTAATATTTCCCTTGTGATTTGTCTTTTGAACCACAATTTATTCAGAAATGTAATGTTTAGTTCCCAAATATGTGAGGACTTTATATGCTATTATCAATTTTAATTTAATGAAATCATCAGAAAATGTATTTTATATGATTTTAATTCATAAAGCAATTGACCATTATTGAAGTGAAGAATATGGTATACATTGCCAAGTGTCCTAAGTGTCTTTCAAAAAAAAAGTATTCTACTATTTTTGGATGGATTATTACCTACATATTAACAGTACATGTTGGTTGAAAGTGTTCGAGTCCTTTTTATTTCTTTTTTGTTTGTTCCATTAGTTACTGATTGAGGAGTATTGAACTCTCTGACTATATCAGTAGATTTTTCTATTTCTACTTGAAGCTCTATCAGTTTTACTCAATGTATTTTTACCCTATATTATTAGGTGCACAATTAGAATGCATATGAACTTTTGATAAATTGAGATAGTGTAATATTAATATAAACACACCAGCTTTCTTTGCTTGGTGTTAGCATAATACAACTTTTTCTATGCCTTACTTTCCTGTAATTGAGACATAATTCACATAAATTCACACTTGCAAAATGCAAAATTCAAAGTTTTGATTTCAAGTTAATTTTTGTGAATGGTGTGAGATTAGGGTAGAATTTCATTCTTTTGTATGTGGATATCCAGTTTTCCCAGTATCATTTCTTGAACAGATTATCCTTTTCTCGGCTCCCTTGTCAAATATTAGTTGACTATATATACATGTGTTTATTTCTGGGATTTTGATTATGTTCCATTGGTCTATGTGTCTGTATTTATTATGCCAGTACCATAATGCCTTGACTACAATAGCTTGGTAGTATGGTTTAAAATCAGGAAGCATAATACCACCGGCTTTGTTCTTTCTAAAATTATGTTGGCTATTTGGTGTCTTTTCTGGTTCCATACAAAGTTTAGGATTGTCTTCTCTATTTCTGCATAAAGTGCCATTCAGATTTTTTTTAATTTTTTTATTAACATATAATGTATTATTTGCCCCAGGGTACCTGTCTGTGAATCATTAGGCTTACACATTTCACAACATTCGCCATAGCACATACCCTCCTCAATGTCCATAACCCTACCTGCCACCCACACCTCCCAGCCACCCTTAGTTTGTTTCGTGAGTTTAGGAGTCTCTTATGGTTTGTCTCCTTCCCCATCCCATCTTGTTTCATTTCTCTTCCCCACCCCCACATAACCCCCTGCCCTGCCTCTCAAATTCTTCATATCAGAGCGATCATGTGATAATTGTCTTTCTCTGACTGACTTATTTCGCTTAGCATAATACCCTCTAATTCCATCCACGTCATTGCAAATGGCAAGATTTCATTTCTCTTGATGGCTGCATAGTATTCCATTGTATATATATACCA
>CM052801.1:73438790-73611410 GCA_028533885.1 Nasua narica | reverse complement strand
CCAGCTTCTTTTTTTCTTTAGCTGAGCTTTCTCACAAACAGATAAACTTCCCTCTTGGGATAAAAAACATTCATAAAATCTAGGGGCACCTGGGTGGCTCAGTGGGTTGAAGCCTCTGCCTTTGGCTCAGGTCATGATCTCTGGGTCCTGGGATTGAGCCCCACATCAGGCTCTCTGCTCAGTGGGGAGCCTGCTTCCCCCTCTCTCTCTCTCTCTGCCTGCCTCTCTGTCTACTTGTGATCTCTGTCAAATAAATAAAATCTTAAAAAAAAATTATAAAATCTAAAGATAAAGGGCTTAAAGTATAGGAAAAGCCTGTAGCCTGGATTTTAGATTTGGATATCATTAGTAGATGGTAGTTGAAAGTGTGAAAGTGGATGTATTGCCTGGGGGAAAAATGTAGGGGAAGCAGACACCAGACCACGGACTTTGATAGCTTTTTGAATTACTTTCTGCCTCAAATTTATGTTACTGCAACAAGTCCCTGGAAATGTCAGTGGAAGGCTCTCAAAGAACCACTAGCATAGAATGTTGTTGGACAAAAAATGCCTAGACTCCTTGTCATTTGACACCATTTAAAATTGATCAGCATTCTACAGGCTTTTGGTGCAAGCAGTCATTTAAAAAGTTAAAAACTTTCTACTTTCCTCTTACTAAAAAGATTACAGAACCTTACTTCCAGAAGGCATATACTAAAGCCAAAGTGTTCTACGTTTTTATTTTATTTTACTGTCTCTTGGCTACTGCAAAAGTTTGTAAAAACAAAATAATTATATACAATTTTAACATTATGTCATTTTAGAAGGAACTGTTTCCCTCTCTCTCTCTCTCTTTGAAGATTTTATTCATTTGTTTGAGAGAGTGAGAGAGAGCATGCAAAGAGAGAGAGCGCCAGTGGGAGGGGAGGCAGAGGGAGAGGGAGAAGCAGACCTCCTGCTGAGCAGGGTTGTCCCTGGGATCATGACTTGAGCTGAAGGCAGACGTTTAACCAACTGAGCCACCTACGTGCCTCTAGAAGGAATTACTTCTTAATACTGTTCATTCTTTTCATCTCAACCTCATATGAAATAGAACTGTACTATTTTTTTTTAAGATTTTATTTTATTTATTTATTTGAGAGACAGAGAAAGTGAGAGAGAACATGAGAGGAAAGGTTAGAGGAAGAAGCAGACTCCCCGTGGAGCTGGGAGCCCAATGTGGGACTCGATTCCGGAACTCAGGGATCATGACCTGAGCCAAAGGCAGTTGCTCAAGCAACTGAGCCACCCAGGCGCCCTAGAACTGTACTATTTTAGATTGAGAACCTTATTGTACAGCAATGTTTAATTGTTAGTCCAGCATTACACAACCTTTATTTTCTTATACTACTACAGGAAAGGAACGTAGACTCTGAAACTAGACAAACCTGAGTTTAAGGCACATTACTAGCTTAGTTTCACTGCCTTCATGGAGCCATTCCTGGAACTCTTCCTCCTCCCTCATTAACTACTTTCCCTTTGTGTTCATACGAAACTCTAGCCTTTGGAGTTTAGGCCACATGGAATTAAAATTAACAGCTACTGTGTCTGTTTCCTCCAGGTACAGGAGTATGTTTACTCAACACAGAGCCCGCACACTTTAGGTGCTCCACTGAATGTTTGGAAAGACAAATGAATGAACAATATCTCAGTGGATCCATTTATCTTTTTCTTAAAGAATGATAAGAGAGGTATGCTAACAATATTTCAGATTCTCGGATAAAAAGGAACTAAGCATAATGTGTCAGTAAAATAAAACCGGAAAATGTAAAGCTAAAGGCATCATCCTGAGCAAAACTTGAAGCAAATAGTCACCTTCATGCTGAAATGCTCTGATTTTCATCAAGGGCTACACAATAGCTTGGGTTTGGTTAGGTAGATGAAGGAGTTTCTGGCATTAGTTTAGCTCTTGGAAATGCTGATGCATATTTCTGAGAAAAAATTTGTGAAACTTTATGGCACATTCTAAGATGATTGCCTTTTAAAAAATTTGTAATTATCTCATATTACTAATGGGAGTGTCAGGAAATAACACAGAAACTCTATGTAAAAGCTCCTGATTTCATTCTATGATTTCCCATCACTGTGTCCAATAGTATCATTAAGTTGGACTTTGAAGTTAGCTTCTGTAGACTCCTATTTGCTTAAATAAAAGAAGTGGATAAAAAAGCTCATTATCTTGTATTTGGTACTCCATGAAGCTAAAATCAAGTATGAATACATCCTACCTAGTGTTTAAGTATTCAGTAGATGGCTCCCATAATTCTCTTGCAAAGTCCCTGTGGTTGATTCCAAAATTTCAATGCCTCAACTTAAAATAATTTATAAGGTAGCTCTCTCAGGAACATGGTGCAAGAAGTTTCATAAATGGATCTTTTTGGGAAGGGGGAATTCTTTGTTAATCTTTTACCTCATTGTACTACTACTTTCATTCAAAGACTCTTTGTGGCTTGGAAATGTGTCCAAATTTAAGAAAACTTCAACAGTCTTTTAAAATTATGATAATTCATTTGAATAAATATATATTACACACACACGTATGGTCAATCTGGTCTCCTGACAAAGCTCTACATACAGTTAAAACTTGTCAAACTTGTCAAAGCTCCTGACAAAGCTCTTCATACACTTAGAACAAAGTCAACTGTGCTCAAATGCTCAAATTTCATCAGGGAGTCGATGCTCAGCTTGGTAGGAACTGACTAATAAAATTAGAAAAACCTAAATAAAGTATGCCCTGGTAGCAGGGAGGCAAATATGTCACCTGAATTGTCAATAACAGTGCAGAAATTCTACTCACCTTTGGAACTCAATTTACTACATCTATCTATAGTAAGAAATGACCTTGCATTCCTTTCTATCCTTTGATTCCATGTAAATTAATACTTCCTTTTTCTCGGATGTACTGGTGATGAAAATTGGGGAGAATATGTGTGATTCTGAGTGAAATCTCCACTATGATCTAGACAGGTATCTTCTTTTTTAAAATTTTTGTATATTTTTATTTTTTATTATTTTTTTATTGTGTTATGTTAGTCACCATACAGTACATCATTAGTTTTTGATGTAGTGTTCCAAGATTCATTTTTTTATGTATAACACCCAGTACTCCATGCAATACATGCCCTTCTTAATACCTATCACCAGGCCAACCCATCCCCCCACCGCCCTCCCCTCTAAAACCCTCAGCTTATTTCTCAGAATCCACATTCTCTCATGGTTTGTTTCTCCCTCCTATTTCCTCTGCTTCATTTTTTCTTTCCTTCTCCTAATGTCCTCCATGCTATTCCTTATGTTCCACAAGTAAGTGAAACCATATGATAATTGACTTTCTCTGCTTGACTTATTTCACTCAGCATAATCTCCTCTAGACAGGTATCTTCAAATGCTTCTTGACTAATGGTGTATGCCTAAACAATGTAGAAAAGTCAGGGAAAAATACAGCAAAAATAAAATTTGAGGAAAAATATCGTAAATGAGGCCTTGGTAGTTGTGTTAATGTGTAGGTCTGCTCTTCCCCAGTGCGTAATAAAGACTGCAGAATACTCTCTATTACCTAATATGGGCTCTCTGAGTTCTCTCACTGCTGCCTTACCTTCCCCACTGCTTGCTAGGCTGCCTTGAGTCCCTCTGTGACTAGTATGAGCAGACACACACACACCGAAGGGTCTATGGAGTCATATCTAACAAGATGTAACTTGTGCACACAGAATACACTTCACAAGATATGAGTTACTTCAGCGATGAGGGCTAAATAAACTGCTATAAAAGCTTGCTCCTGGGGAGCCTGGGTGGCTCATTTGGTTAAATGTCGGTCTCTTCATTTAGGCTCAGATCATGATCTCGGGGAGTTGTGAGATCGAGCCCCATGTCAGGCTCCCTGCTGAGTGGGAAGTCTGCTTGGGATTCTCTCTCTCTCCCTTTCTCCCTGTCCCTCCCCCTCTCTTTCTTTCAAATAAATAAATAATCTTTAAAAAAAACTTTGCTTCTATGGAATGGGCCAAGATATATGTAATTGATAATATTCTGGATTAATTTCTACCCAGATTGGTCTCTGTCTATCACAAAGGCTATAACTACACCATAAAGTTCTGCTAGTAATATCTTTTTTTATGTAAATGTTCTTACCAGCTCAGTAGCCAGTAAGATGCATATCTTACTGTCTGGGATGTCTGGGATGCATATTTGCCCTTTGGCATCATATGTTAGTAAAATAAAGAGTATATATATATATATATATATATATATATATATATATATATATACACACACATATATATTTAGCTAAAAAAATACCAAAGAAGTAAATGCTAATGCTTGTATTTTCCATCAGTCTGAAGTGTGTTCAGGGTCATCCTGATGCCGTGAATTACTTCTGGGGCATAAAAAGTCCTCCAGTTATGATAACTTGAGAAGTCTGGAGAAAATGTATAAAGAATGAGTATGCATACGGTCAGAAGAATAAAAGGCACAGCAGAGGGAATATAGTCAATGATATTGTAATAGTGTTGTACGGGGACAGATGGTAGGCATGCTTGTGGTGGGCACAGTATAAGGTACAGAGATGCTGAATCACTGTGTTGTACACCTGAAATTGATGTAACATGGTGTGTCAACTATACTCAAAAAATTTTGGGGAAAAGAATGCCTATGTATAAAAGACAGCTGCCATCAATCTTATTCTTCTTGAATCTGGTAATCCTATAAAACTTATTTTTTCTAAAATCAAAATCAAGATCAAAATTTTTTGCTTCAAAAATTTTAATGGGAAAAACACAGCATCCTATTATCCACACAATAAACTTCAAATTCGCTTGAGTTTTTAAGTTCAAGGCGCATTATAGTTTGACATCTGCCTACTGTTTCTAACTCCCCTTAATACTGACACACCCAGTATTCTTACCACTCAGGACTAATGTCCCTGGCCATATCGTGTGTTCTCACATTTTCATTCATTTTTATGTCATTCCCACTGCGTGGAATGTCAAACCCTTCTCCTTCTCTGCCTGTCAAAATCCCAGTCATACTTTAAGAAGGCTCTCTAATGTCAACTCTCTCTCGGCAAGCATCTAGAATAGTGCCTCACACACAGTAGACCCTAAGTGAATATTATTCAAATGGATACATAAATAAACAGACAAATGAGGCTTCTGAGTTGATATATTCCTCTCAGAATTTTGTGCATTCTTCTAATTTAGCATATATCAAATATTATCATAGTGAAATGTATATAAATGTATAAATATATATATTTATAAATATAAGTATTTCTATATAAATATAGCATATATTTTTATGTATAGTTATATACAGTTATATACATTAATATTAGTATTCTATAATACAGAGTATCCTGCCTAATTCTATAATACAAAGTATCCTGCCTGTTGAATGAATGAATGCATCTGCTGCTAAAGTCAAGTCTATAATACTTATTATCTTTCATTTAATGAATTATTTATAATCTGTTTTAGATATTGAAAAGAGTTTATTTTTCTGCCCATTATGGTAGGAAAGAATATGTACTAAAAATTTCAAATATCCTTTGAAAAAAGAAGAAAGAATTTTTTTTTAATTTTTTATTAACATATAATGTATTATTTGCCCCAGGGTACATGTCTGTGAATCATCAGGCTTACACATTTCACAGCTTTTACCATAGCACATACCCTCCCCAATGTCCATAACCCTATCCCCCCTACCTCCCAGCCACCCTTAGTTTGTTTTGTGAGTTTAGGAGTCTCTTATGGTTTGTCTCCTTCCCCATCCCATCTTGTTGCATTTAGAAAGAATTTTTTTAATTAAAATAATTATTTTTATTTTTCAAAGGGGAGGAGTTTTGAGTGACTACTGAACTTATGGCTCATGCCAATCATTTTTAAATCACAAGTGGTGATATAAATCATGCTAACAAATTCCAAAGAGTTCATAATGTTTATTTTACCTCATTGTTATTTGTTTAAATTTTATTTTATTTAATTAAATAAATAAAGTTCAATTAATTAACAGATAGTGTGTTATTAGTTTCAGAGGTAGAGTTCAGTGATTCGTCAGTTCCTCATTCCATCTCGTGCCCTCCTTAATGCCCATCAACTGATATCATTGTTATTTTATCATTCTTTTTTTTAAAATTTTTTTTGTTATTTTATCATTCTGAGTGACATTCATTATTAGCAATCTGTGGCAGAGACTGCTTATCTAAAGAATACCATATTGACGAAGAAATTAGCACATTAAAATAAAGTTTTGTATCCTTAACATTCATTAACAGCAACTTTGAGCTTCAAGAAAATGCCATTTGAGCTTGATATTGTCTCAATGACTTCCTCCCTGACCATTAATCCTTAGGCCCCCTCTCTTACCTGACATGACACTTATTGTATATTTGTCAGTTAGTCTCAACTGCTCTGCATTGTTTTTTTTTTATCTCTTTCTATAAATATCAAGGGTAAGGATTATGTCTTATATCTCTGTGCCTGAACATTTGAAGGAGAGAAGAATAAGGATAATAGGAGGCCCATGCTCCTCTCTCACTCTGTGGTGTTTTTACTAGCAAGGTAATAGTAAGAAACTGGTATGGTCAAAGTTTAAGTAAAATTTAAGCTTTATAGAGAACACTGCAATTTAGAATGGAGAGATAATTTTAAATATAATTAATTCAGTGTTACACAGTACTGAGGATTTGAGCAATGCTCTCTTTTCGTAGGGCAAATTTATATTATTATATTTTATTATATTATGTTATATTATAGCATATCATATCACTACTTGCTTGGAGTGTTTTTGGAAATAACTATCAAAGTACTTTATTCAATCATTAACTGCTTAACTCACAGCAGTTGTTTCTTAACGTTTTAGGAGTGTAGAAGTATAAGGTAGATTTGTACAGGGTAAAACAGGTTTTTTTTTCAGTGCTAAGATAATACATTGTCTACTATGACCAACAACAGCATATTATAGTTAAGTAGTGCTTTTATGTGCTAACGAACACCATCACATATTTATCTTTGTGTGGAAAATATGATGGGTTTTTAATTAATTGTAATCTAAAGAATATAAGCACCATTTGAAATTTCTTTTTGTGTAGGCAACCTACTCTTGGCCTGACACATCAGTCAAGACCATTAAGTTATGTATCCTTCTGTTCACATTACCATTTAAAAATTATTAAATGGAACTAAAGTCTTTAGTCATCAACGGTCTATGTTGAAATTCACACATGCTAGAAAAAGTAAAGAATTATTTCCTGACATTTTCTGACGTTAAAACCCCAAGTACTGTGAATTGGTATGATTAATTAGTTCCTGGAAGAATCAGGGTTTTGGTTTCAAAGGAATGCAGTCTGGGTTGATGGTCAGACCCTGGATATAGACTCTACTTCCGACTCTCATACTATTTACCTTTGTGTTATTAAAATAATCAGTTAAAAAAATAATGCGTTAAGCTCATCAAACCTTTGTTTCCAAGTCTGTAAAATGAGGAAGCTGAGGTTTCTGAGTTTTAATGTCTTTTCTGGCTCTCAGACCCTGGATGTAAACTAGTCATTGTCTTCCTAGTTATCTAAGGAATATAGATATGTCCAGATCATTCTTTCACTCTCATTGAAATTATATTAACAGGGCAATGCTAACATGAATATTATTAATTTACAGCAAGAATAGCTCTTAGACCTGTTCAAAATCATAGGAAGGAAGCAAATAGTCCTACCAAAGTCTGGCTAACTATTTCCAATATATGCTTTTCTAAGACCACTGTTTTAGCAGATGTATACCACAACACTTGGTATAGGTGACAAGAACAAAGTCAATTTTACTATTGTGTCCCAATGGGACATTGCTTGTACCCTTTCCCTAACTGATGATGGTTCTGTCCCCATATCCCAGGAATGATCCTTTTTCATATACACTGTTCTGTGCCACAGCCAGGTGCTCTATTCACGAGAACAACCTCATTCCAGTCTGACTACGAGTATCTAGCTTGATTAACAGATATTGCCAACTTCTCAAATGAGAAAATTTAAGGAATAATGTTCTCTTTTAAAGCCACTAACCCTACTTAGTCCCAACAGCACAAGAATTAATTTATTCTTTAATTCACTTAAGGGTGGGAAGTAAAAATCTAGGGGCACTTTTGTGCCCCTGGATGTTTAATTTATATACATAGTAGCTTAGGTTAGAAACACAAAGTGCAGCATTGCCCAATCCGGGAAACTGAACTGTTAATAATTAGGAAACTAATTAATTAACATATACTATATTATTAGTTTCAAGGGTACAGTTTAAATTTTTAAAAATGCAAAAAAAATAATTAGGAAACTCTATTAAAAATTATAAGAAAATTATATCAGACGGTCTTCACCAGAATTTACCTTAGGCCAACTACAGGTGAATTGGAGCTAAGAGGGCCACAATGTGGCAAGAAAGAATGGTATAGTGGAAGGAGAACAGGGTCAGGGTGACACAGGATTTCTGGTTCCTGGGTTAACAATGACTCGTTTTACTATCATAAGCATATCATCTTCTCTTGTTTTCAGTGTAATGGAAAGAAAAAAGGAATACTTGGTTGCAGGTGTTGTACCCAATTCATCACCATACCTGGTACCCGAGAAGAGTGATACAGCTTCTACTATCTACCTCTGTTTCACTGTGTCACTGTGTCACTATCTACCTCTTTGTGCCACTGGTATTAAGGGCTAAAGCTCTGAAGTCAGACTGAACTGGGGTCTAATTTAAACTCTACCACTCCTGAGCTAGGACAGTTTTTTAATCTCTCTGATACTCATTTTCTTCACTTTAAAAATGAAGTTAACTAGGGACACCTAGGTGGCTTAGTCAATTAAGCGTTGGACCCTTGATTTAGGCTCAAGTCATGATCTCAGGGTCTTTAGATAGAGCCCCATGTTGGGCTCCATGCTGGGTGTGGAGCCTGCTTAAGATTTTCTCTCTCCCTCTCCCTCACCCTCCCCTAGTCTCTATCTCTCTCTAAAAGTAAAATGAAGCTAATTATATCCAACTTGCCAGGTCACAGCATTCAGTTATTGGTACAAATAATAATTAAGCGAGATGCCACATGCAAAAGAGCTTTTCAGATTTAAAGGTTTTTAATATGTAAGAGCATTAAGTAGTACACTTTTGTTACAGAATTTCTAATTTTATATCTATGATATTGTTACTGTCTTTAGAATTGCCAACCCTTGATTTATCTACTTTTCCTTTTTTTGATATTTAATTCATATCCCCATCTTCTGAAATATTTAACAAAGAATGAAGAGGCCCATAGATGTAAGGGAAGAGTATATGTATTTGGATTTGGGGAAGAGATGAACAGCAAAGGCCTTCAGAATTCTCAGCCAGTGGTGAAATAATACTATTCTGTTTTTGATATATCTGCATGTAGTCCTTAGAGGCATCAAAATTCAAGATAGAGGGAGACCAAAAAATTACCAGATGGATTTAAAGCGATCCTATTGGTCTTACCAAAACAGCATAATTTTTTAAATAACTTGCCTAACTGAAGTCTTATAAATTGCAACAAGTCATAGTCAGGAATAAGATAATAATGAAAGAGTCTTCTTTCCAGATGGGCTATTTCAACACAATACTTCTCTACCTGCAGATTTGCAAAGATATAGAAGGAATTTACTTCTTTCATGGAAATAGAAGATAGATATTAGATAGATATTAGAGCCAGATTCAGTGAACGTTATCTTATTAGTATGGATTGTTTTAGAGACAACTCACATTTTTCTTAGGGGTTTTTCCAAGTACGATGGACATTCTTCCAAACAATTTAATATGGACTGTTACCAGATGAAAGACACATTTTGTTGCAACATTCATCTGAGTTAGCAGGTACAATTAACTAAGGACATAATCTTAAGTGAGACGAGGGAGGCATTGTATCCTCAGGTCACAGTACTTTTCATTCTTGTACCATCATTGGATGGTGAAAAGTAGGCACAGAAGGGTACAAGTCAAGAATATTTAGTCTTAGGAAGGTACAGAAGAGAGTATAAGATTGCTTGTCTGGATTGGTGTCCTTCTAAGTTGCTTGTTCTAAGTTATTTATTTGTTTTAAGTTATTTATTTGTTCCAAGCTATTTGGTCAAAGTTGTTCCGTTTGTTCTAAGTTGTTTGAAGAAGATATATTTCTTCTACAAATCCAAGAAGTTTCCTGTGGTTTTTGTATAACTAACACTTAAGCTTTGTGCAAATTGGAATTTTTATAGTGGCAAAAATTAGCAAATCAGACCTCTAGCATTTATTGTATCTCCCAGGTGTTTATAGCTACTTTCTATTAACCAAAATTCCCTTATTGTAAATTAATATAGTAAGACCTTCCTGTGGAGGTATCCAAATTGATCTATATAAGCTAGAAAGTGTATTTCATCTTAAGAGGAAAACTGGAGAGAAAGAAACAACAACAGCATGATCTTTGAGGCATTGAAATCCTACAATTCTTTTTTTTTTTTTTAAAGATTTTATTTTATTTATTTTAACAGAGAGAGAACACAAGCAGGCAGAGAGGCAGGCAGAGGCAGAGAGAGGAGCAAGCTCCCTGCCGAGCAAGGAGCCCGATGCGGGACTCGATCCCAGGACGCTGGGATCATGACCTGAGCCGAAGGCAGCCGCCCAACCAACTGAGCCACCCAGGCGTCCCGAAATCCTACAATTCTGACCCCTGGCGTTCTTAACTGAGAAATGAGAGCTCTCTGTCAGCACTACAAGAAGAAAGATCTCTCCAGTCTGGAGCATGGATTGTTGGTTCCTGGTGAGTTGGTCTGTTTGATATGGGGTGGGAATAGCCTCTTAAATTTCAAAGAGGTGTGGCTAAACTAGACAATAAATGAAGAAGGGCACATCTTTAGAATATAATCTGATTAAGTTCTGCTGCTTAAAAGAGACAGCCACAAATTAGTACAAACATGGCAGGTGTTTATTATTGTTTGCCTCTATTTTCATTTGCCTCATACATAAGCAACAAAGTACACATCTAGGAATAAAGGTCAGGCATTTTGGTTATGTAATTTTGGTGTTTGATACATTAGTGAATCTGCCTTAAGGTTTTGCTAATTTTATATTGTTTTCTAATTTAGGGAGATAGATGCATAGATTGAAATTGTCACAAACGGAAATCAAATACTAAAATCTACCACCATCAAGTAATCTTGTATGGGCATCATTAACAAAGCACTGTGCATGTACACACACACACACACACACACACACACACATACACACAGACACACACACAGATATTCCCTATTCCCTCTCACCATTTTACTTCATTTCACAGCACTTATTACCATCTAACTTTATGTTTTACTCATTTATTTATTGTCTATCTCCTTCTAGGAATATAGGCTTCATTTTTAAAATTTTATTACGTTATGTTCATCACCATTGAGTACATGATTAGTTTTTGATGTAGTGTTCCATGATTCATTGTTTACATATAACACCCAGTGCTCCATGCAATATGTGCCCTCCTTAACATGTCTGTTATTTTCACTGTTCCAGGCACAGCGATGGGAAGTGTGCCTAATGCAAAGTAGCTTTTTGCACAACCTGATGCAAAGTGTTGTTTGAGTGAATGGATGGATAGATAAATAAGCAAATGAAAAAAAAGAAGTTTAATGGGTGATGGGTATTAAGGAGGGCATCTGTTGTGACGAGCACCGGGTTTTATATGTAAGTGATGAATCATTAAATTCTACACCTGAAACCAGTGTTACACTATATGTTAACTAACTGGGATTTAAGTAAAAACTTTTTAAAAAGTCTAGACGGTTTTTTACTGAGTTGCCTGTGTTCACGCACCACTTAGTAGTACAGTCAAACCTAGAACCCCGATCTCCTGGCTTTTAATCCTGTACTCTCTTATGCCATACTTTGTAGCTGATCACTAGATGAGGAAGGTAACTATGAAAATCCATAATAATTTCCTCCTACAGGAAAGTGGGACTGTGGAAATACTGGTTGATACATGTAATGAAAAGATCACTCTTTGAAGATTATTTGAAGACTAAAGACTTATATAGCAACTTTTTCTATCAAAAGTTAATTGTCCTCTTCAAAGTGACAAAATTAGATGTAATCAGACCTGTCCTTTGCTCTGCATAGGTCTGCTTATCTCTGATGGCAGATGGAAAGAACCCCAAGGCTCAATCACTGACAAACTGTGAGATGGGACCTGGCAAGAGAGAGGAAAGGAGGATGGTCTAGGGTCACTACTTAACACTGGAGTCACTTGCCTTTTTACCATCCAGCTCATACAGAGTGGACCAACCCCTGCTCCTAGGCACTCAAGATCTTGAAAAATGGAGCCACAATAGGATAAATCTTAATGAACGATCAGGGAAGCAATTGAGAGCTGAAGAGAATCTATCCTGATTTCCAGAACCCCTTCCACCTCTAAAGGAGAGCCTGTAGGGAAAAGAAAACTTTTTTTTTTAAGTTTTTGTTTATTTATTGGACAGAGAGAGAGAGAGATCACAAGTAGGCAGAGAGGCAGGCAGAGAGTGAAGGGGAAGCAGGCTCCCTGCTGAGCAGAAAGCACGATGCAGGGCTCGATCCCAGGACCCTGAGATCATGACCAGCCACCCAGGCACCCCAAGGGAAAAGAAATCTTGAGCTCACATACATGCAAAGATGATACTCAAAATAATTTATAAACAGCACAGTGACTTAAATAAATAGGTGCATCAGTATAGAAATGAAAATTTTAAGTATATTTATTTTTGTCTCCTGAATAAACCGTTAATGATAAAACTAACACATGACAGACTCTGTAGCTTGCCAGCCAACTTCTAGTAAAGTGTTTAGACATCACTTGATATGATTTCTAAACTCTTTTGCAGCTCTGTCACACTGCAGGGAGCCCATCGAGGTCCACGTAGTCTTCCTATTTTCATTATTTCAATGTCTAGTTTTTCAGAATGTTAATTCTCTCTGCTGATTATTTGAAGTAAGGTGGTGAACATAAAGTTTATTTGGAAAAGACTTTTGAATATTTACGTCTTTTTGTGGACCAGTCAGAGGTCACTGAACATGATGACTTACCACTAAAATAAAACAATAGGTATATGTTCACAAATCAAATCAAAATAAAGTGACATCAAAACAATCAGAATATAAAATCCGGGATGCCTGGATGGCTCAGTTGGTTGAGCAGCTGCCTTTGGCTCAGGTCACGATCCCAGCATCTTGGGATCGAGTCCCGCATCGGGCTCCTTGCTCCGCAGGGAGCCTGCTCCTCTCTCTGCCTCTGCCTGCCTCTCTGCCTGCTTGTGTTCTCTCTCTGTTAAATGAATAAATAAAATCTTTAAAAAAAAAAGAATATAAAATCCTACTTATGGTATGGTCCTAGTCATCTAAAACACATATACGCACAGAGAATAAGAGAGGTACTTATCACTCGTGGTACAAGTGATGGAGATTTATGGTGGCAAGGTAAGATTTGACTTTCTTTCCTCTTGTTTCCATAAATTGTTGTTGTATGCCTATGTTATAGGTTCAATAAAAGATGAGAAACAAAAGTTCTTTGTCCTAAGGACATTGATGAATGAAGGGACAGTGACAAGCCAGTGATGTATAGCTTAGAAGGTTACAGAGGTTAAATATCAATATCTACCTAAAAGCCTCACTGTTAAATAATATATTTTTAAAAAGATTGTGCAAATTTTCACTCTCCCCCTGCACTGGCTTCGATGAATACATATCTGTATGAAATTTTGGTCAAGAACATCATAAAGCAGAATGACTCAGAAAATCATGCTGCTGCTCTCATATATCTGGATAACAATGGGTGGACCTTAGAAACTATCTTTCTAAAAGAAAGATCATGATATAGAACAGTGAGTCTTGAGTTTTGAGGTACATCTAATCATCTGAAGAGCTTGTAAAATGCAGATTCAAATGCCACATAATTCTGAGGCAGATGGTCACATTCCAGAAATTGTGGCTACAATGAATGAGAATGACCATCTAAAAGCTACAGGCCCTGGGGCACCTGGGTGGCTCAGTCGTTAAGCCTCTGCCTTCAGTTCAGGTCATGATCCCAGGGTCCTGGGATGGAGCCCCGCATTGGGCTCCCTGCTCAGCAGGAAGCCTGCTTCTCCCTCTCCCACTCCCCCTGCTTGAGTTCCCTCTCTCACTGTGTCTCTCTCTGACAAACAAACAAACAAATAAATAAAATCTTAAAAAAATAAAAATATAAGCCACAGGCTCAGCTTAAGTATGAAAATATGAACTAGTAAATTCTAGTCTCCAAAATCTCATAGCCACTTTGTATTTGTTCATACTCACTATCCGTGTTTATTTGTCTGTTTGTGTGTCTACTGTCTGGGATTTTTTTAATAGGACTATAAACTCCTTAAAGGTAGGGATAATGCTGGTTTAGTTTACCATTGTAAACCTAACACCCACTATAGATACTCAGTAAGTGTTTGAATGAATGAATACATTTACCGCCTATCTCAAAGTGAAAAATACTGGAGAGAATCTGGCTCAAGTTTTCCCACTTTTCTTTTTATTATTTAGACATGAAATTGTTATAAACTTTGCTGTGGGAGAGAAGTTTTTCAATGTTTCTTGAGATGAAGAATTCATTTGTTTCTTTTAACCCATACACTCCCTCCAATCCAATCTACTGATCAATTCAGTGGATTCGCTCTTCTTGAAGTGATTCTACTTTGTCTTTCTGTGGATCTTTAAAGAAGGGGCTGAGAAAATTTTTATGGACTGTGTTAATTCTTGATGTGTTCATGTGCATATGTTTTGTGTAAGTATACATTCCCACACTTAGGCACATGTCCATCTATAAGTATTCATGAGCATGTTTGGATTAATGTAGTAAGACATTGATGAATGTGTTTGGCCACTTAATTTTTCTGCCAACCATATGATCACATTTGTAATGTGATTGCGTTATTATTATACAATCTGCAACTCCACTTAGGAGTTTGGTTGATGTGCCTATGGTGTTGTTTATTGTCACGGTCAGAAAAGACACATCTGTTCAGAATTCAAAATGTTCTCAACAATTTCCTTTTACTGCTACTGCTAGAAAACGATATTTAACTTTTGGTTTGCTTATTTTAAAATTTCCAAACATTTCAGTGATGATCTGAATAATCTTGATCAAAAGTATTTATATTATATTGTTTCCATAGTAAAACTGGTGATTGAGAAGAAATGTACAAAATACTCTTTTTTGTGTGTGATTAAAGCTTCATGCAGTTCATTTAAATGCACACAAAATAAGAGGAAGAGTCTATTTAGTATATTGGTGGAAGGTGAGCAGTGCTATATTCTAAATGGGAGAAAGAAAAGGGGCTAATCACTTTCCACTCTGTATCTCTAATATATTTGTATATTTTTGGGGTGCTTATTTTTCAATTTAACTTATAAAAGGAATTTTTATAAGTGAAATATCTGTTATCTATCTATCTAATCATCTATCCACCTATCTTATATCCAATTACAAGAAGTTTTCATGAAATAGAAAATTAGTTTTTCTATAATGAACTGGATCAACTCAAATGTTGCCAAACCTAAATGTTTCACTGGCTGGGGATTTGGAAAATTTTTCTTTTTGTAAAACATTTCAATGTAATGGTACTTTTGGACTTTATTTCCTTTACACATTTAATTCGATGCTTATGGAGTTACATACCACTAAACATATCCATAGGGTAGGAAAGCAATTGCATTTCAAACTCATGAAAACACTAGAACGGGTAGAAGGAATAAGGCTTTGGAAGGACATAGAACTAAATATTCACATTTAGAACTTCCATGAAATTTCTTGAAGACCCCAATGTCTTTGATTATCCTGAAAAAGGACAGTGGGATCTTTGTTCCTAGATGTCTTGAAGAATGGGACACACTAACTGCATGTACTATCTAGATTACATGGATATTTTTTAGGTTCTAACATACCTAAAGAACAACAACAAAAAAATGCAGACCACTCAGTCACTTATTGTCTATTAAGAATAAAGAGAGCCATTTGTTTTATCCAAAATATTTTAGAGAAAATATAAGTACTTGGAGGCACAGACATAACTCAGCATTGTTCAAAACGCACTTTAAGGGCTTGTAGGTAAATGTAAAAACTTGATAGAAAACAAAAATCCTTAGAATACTAAACATATTTTATAATAATAGTAGGCAATACTTATATGCAGGTCACTATGTGCCAAGCACTATTCTAGATGCTTTATTTCTTATACTGGTTAGTCTTTATTGTTTATCTTTTTAATTTTTTAAGGTTTTATTTATTTATTTGACAGAGAGAAAGAGATCACAAGTAGGCAGAAAGGCAGGCAGAGGGAGAGGGGGAAGCAGGCTCCCTGCTGAGCAGAGAGCTCTTGTGATGTGGGGGCTTGATCCCAGGACCCTGAGGTCATGATCTGAGCCTAAGGCAGAGGCTTAACTCATTGAGCCACCCAGGCGCCCCACTGGTTAGTCTTTAAATCATGTGAAGTACGGACTATTATCAACCAACCAAAGGTGAGGAATCTGGAGTATATCTGAGCCACTTCCTCACCTAAACACAAGAGAAGAGGTTCTTTCTTTCTCTCTTATCAACATCGTTCTTGGCTGGGGGTGTGTTAGTAGTATTTTCCACTTTTGTCCACACTCTGTAATTTCTCAGCTCAAAGCTCACTTTTTAAATTTTGAGAGGTTCCTTGATATTTTTTTTATCTAATCACTTAAGATAACTCCTAATTAAGATCACTGGTAAATTATAATTACTGATAATTATTTTCTTGCTGAGAGAGGCCTGTGACGGGTTATCGTCCTTTTCGGAATCAACTGAAAAAGAATTAATGACATTTTTAAAGGCTAGGAGGATCTGAGTCAACATTGTGTAGTGTGTATACTTCCAGTTAATGAGAAACGATGGGATATTTAGTCCTCGTAAGTATAAAACATAATGAAGCATGAATCGTAAATCTCTTGTACAGGAATAAAATAACTACATTAAAACATTTGGAATTCTATGGCACAGTTAGAATCTTAAGTGGTTTTCCATTTTAATTACCACAAAAGGGTAATTAAGCTGTTTCAAAATCTTTCTCACAAAACTTTCCCCAGGCCAAAAGTCTGAAGGAAATAATTTTCTTCTTGAGAACATGTCACTAAGGGGGAGGTCTCAGTTTTCTTAAAAACTATAATTTTTCTAATGGTTCTGCTAAGAATAGATTATGGCAAGTGTACTTTGAGAAGACTGACGTTAATAAAGTCATTTCCTCCCCAGACATTAAAGTGGCAAAATGAAAACTTGAATTTGAGATATAATAGCAACTTCCTCCAAAATGTCCCTGACTTTGTCATATTTGTACCTTATTTCATCTGAATTAGGAAGTATTTATATTGACAAGGCATAAGATGTCATTAGAATCTGAAAATTATATGATTAATAAAGATTTATGATTAATCTGAAGGTGGGAAAAGGGAATGGAAGGGCAAGGACAGGGAATTACTTAGTTTTCTCCTAGTTTTATTAATATTCTCATCCTCCAAACTCTTATCTAAACACAAAATATATAGAAAAATCAATTTCCTCCATGTTCTAGGGCATATTTTGGGTATTTAAAATTTAGTTTTGAGAGGCAGTTTAAGAGGGTTCCATAGGAAGATCCTAAATCCATCTTCTCCCACAGATACAACATATCTATAGCTACATATGGAAAAATTTCCTCTGAAAAAGACCTGAGAACCACCTGAACTAACTGAACTGCATTGCTCCAAAACAGAGGATAAAAAGCCCACATCAACATGGGTAAGAGAGACAGAGAGTCTCACCAAAAGCCCTACCTGGGGTGCTGCAACCCAGAGTTGGGAGGGATCTCACAAACATGGAGATTCTCCTTGAGGACTTAGAGATTTTTGCCCCACATCAGGTACCCTGACCTTTGAAACCGACACCAGAGATGAGCTCCAAAAATATCTGGTTTTAAAAGCCATGGGGCTGGGGTGCTTGAGTGGCTCAGTCAGTTAAGCATCTGCCTTCAGCTCAGGTCATGGTCTCAAGGTCTTGGGATCAAGCCCCGTGTTGGTGAGCATGGAGCCCGTTTCTCCCTTTGCTCCTCCCCTCACTTGTGTTCTCTCTCTCTCTCTATCAAATAAATAAAATTCTTTTTTTAATATTTTATTTTATTTATTTGACAGAGAGAGAGAGAGATCACAAGTAGGCAGAGAGGCAGGTAGAGAAGGCGGGGGGAACAGGCTCCCTGCTGAGCAGAGAACCCAATGCGGGGCTTGATCTCAGGACCCTGAGATCATGACCTGAGCTGAAGGCAGAGGCTTTAACCCACTGAGCCACCCAGGTGCCCCTCAAATAAATAAAATCTTAAAAGAAAAAAAAAAGCCATAGGGCTGTAGGAAGCAGAGAGACTCCACTCTTAGAGGACTTGTGTACAGACTCATTCACCTGCGACCCAGTGCAGAAGCAGCAATCTGAAAAGCAATTAGACTACATGTAAAGAAGATTCACTTGCTAGTCTTGAAGTGTTTGCTGGAAGGGCAAGAGCCTACTGGAACTCTCTCCAGGGAACAGACATGTTAGCAGAAGCCATTTTTTCACTCTCCCTCTAACTTGGTAGCCCTGGTGGTACTCCCTATGATCCTGCCTAAGCCAGCCAGCAGGAGCACCACCTTCATGCAGCACTCCACAACCTCCCCTCAGAAAAACTGGCCAGGGGGGGTGCCCCACCCCTATGCACCACTCTGCTGCAGCCCTTCCAAGGGGAATGCCCCTTGAGCACCTGACTCTAGTAGCTAAGGGGAGTTACATTTTGGGGCCTTATAGTTCTGGAAAAATTGGAAAGACAATTCTTTGCAAGCTACCACCTCAAAGGTACTGCACAGACAGCAGACTGAAACTTACCCCCAGTCTTCCCATGAAATAGGCCTATCTACTTGATCTGGAAATCCAGTCTGAGGGGTAAGCTCCAGGCTTACTGCACATCTAAAGACTACAGAAGTGCTCTTAGGGAATGTAGGCTGGGGGATACCATCTTTGAGTTCTCACTTGACCTCATTACAGCTCACTGATACCTCCCAGAAAGGAGTTCATATACTAACCTGGAGGGAGGGATCACAATTAGCATCTAGTTTCAGGCTGATTAGAAGCTAGACCCTCAGGCAGCAGCTTTTAAGGTATGCAAATATGCATAAGGATATGTCTCCTTAATGACAGGTGCAAAATCGGGGGCTCCAGATTAGTGACTCACTTTGGATGTAAGCACACACAGAGACTGAAAGTGAAGGGATGGAAAAAGCAGTGTCACGCCAATAGAACCCAACAGAAATTAGGGGTACCTGTACTGATATCAGGCAAAATAGGCTTTAAAAAAAGACATAACAAAAGACACTACATACTGATAAAGGGGTCAATCCACCAAGAAGTTATAATATTTTATAATATTTATGCACTCGACATAGAAGGATCTAAATACATAGAGCAAATACTAATAGACATAAAGGGAAAGAAATTGACAGTAATACAATAATAGTAGGGAGCTTCAATACCCCACTTACATCAATGGTTAGATCATCCAGACAGAAAATTAATATGGAAACATAAACCTTAAATTACATATTAGACCATATATATATATATATATATATATATATATATATATAGAAAGAGAGAGAGAGAGAGAGAGAGAGAGAGAGAGAGAGAGAGAAAATATTCCACTGAATAGCAGCAGAATACACATTCTTCTCAAGTGCGCATGGAGCCTTCTTCAAGATAGATCACATATTAGGCCACAAAACCAGCCTCAATAAATTTAAGAAGACTAAAATCATATCAAACATCTTTTCCAACAAAATGGTATAGAACTAGAAATCAATTACAAAAAGTAAACCGGAAAAACCACAAATACAACATGGATCAATCTAGAAGGTATTATAACTGAAGTAAGCCAAACTTAGAAAGGCAAGTCCCTATGGTATCATGGATAAAGAAGGTGTGATACACACACACACACACACACACACACACACACACGCACACAAATATTACTCAGCCATAAAAAAGAATTAAAATGTTCCATTTGCTACAACATGGATGAGCCTAGATTATGCTAAGTGAAATACATCAGACAGAGAAAGACAAATACCATATGATTTCACTTAAATGTGGAATCTAAAAAACAAAATAAATGAATAAACAAAGCAAAGTACCATGTGATTCCATTTATATGAAGTTTAAGAACAGGTATTTAGCTATTGTGACAGAAGTCAAAATAGTGATTATCTCTTGGAGCACGGTACTGCTTATTGATTGGGGTGTGGCATGAGACAGGTTGCTAATAACTGTATATTTCAATCTGGATGGTGGTCATCTCTGTATATATATATATGTATATATATATATGTGTATATATATAGAGAGAGTATGTATATGCTCTGTATATGTGTGTGTTTTAAAAAATTACTTATCTAAAAAAAACTTATTGATCTATACAATTAAGATTTTTGCACTTAACTGTATGAATGTTATACCTCAAAACAAAATAGTACTCACCTAGAAATACAAATAATCTAGTAGAATATAGATTTTATTTATTTATTTATTTATTTGAGAGAGAGTAAGCACACAAGAAGGGTGAGGGGCAGAAGGAGAGGGAGAGAGGGAATCTCAGGCAGACTCTGCCCTGAGCCTGGAGCCGATATGGGGCTCAATCTCATGACCCTGAGATCAGGACCCTAGATGAAATCAAGAGTTGGATGTTTAATCAGGTGCTTCTAGTGGAATATAATAAGAAGATATAGAAAGGAAGATTACAGACTTATATACAGATTTTAAAGAACTTTATTTTTGGAATAATTTTAGATATACAGAAAAGTTGCAAAAAAGAGTTATATCTTCCCATGCAGTTTTTCACATTGTTCGTATCTTATATTACCATAATACATTTGTAAAAACCATAAACAAATATTTGCACATTGAAACAAACAGATGGAGAAAAAAAATGAGCTGAAAATGGATTAAGAACTTGAATATAAGACCAGAAACCATAAAACTCCTAGAAGAAAGCGTAGGTGGTATGTTTCTGGACACTGGTCTAAAGGATATCATTTTGGATATGACTGTAGAAGCAATGGCAACAAAAGCAAAAGTAAACAAATGAGACTACATTAAACTAAAAAGCTTTTGCACAGGATAAGAAACCATCAACAAAATTAAAAGGCAAACTACTGAATGGGAAAAGATAATTCCAAATCATATATCCATAAAGGGGCTAATTTCCAAAATATTTAAAGAACTCCTATAACCCAGCAACAACAGCAAAATGCCAAGAAATCTGATTTAAAAATAAGCAGAGGATCTTAATAGACATTTTCCCACAGGAGCATCGAGATGGCCAACAGGCACATGAAAGGATGTTCAACATCACTCTTCATCAGGGAAATATGAATATACCTCAAAACTACAGTGAGATATCACCTCATTATTGTCAAAATAGCTATTATCAAAAAACCAAATACTAAGTGTCGGTGAGGATGTGGGATTGTTATGCTGTACACACAACCCTAACATCATGTTCTAGCTCAATTGTACTTCAATTTAAAAAATTCAGCTTTGATATATCTGTTTCTGCATGGGAAGAAAACTGTAGTTTTGAGAAACTAGAAAAAAGTACACCTTTAAAATTATGTGATCATTTTATAACTTTCTTTTTCCAGATCATTTAACTTAATTCAATTTCTTATACTTAAGACAATTTCTCTAAAGCATCTGTAAGCTTTTAATTCTTTTTTTTCTATGCCAACATGTAGATATTTCTGACCTCAATTTTTGTTGCCAAATTGTTCATGACTTGCTTGTCATCCTCCCCTCTCATCTACCTTCTTAAAATCCTAAAATACAATCCTGAGAGAAATTTCTCTGCATATATAAATTGATGCATTGTGTCTACTTATTTGGTTCCACGAAATTTTTGAAAGCTCTTTCAAAATTGGTGGGTTTGTGTGATATGGAGTCCTCTGGAGGACTAGGCCAAAGGTAAATGGTTTACTCTCATTTGGGGTATAGGGTGGCTCAGAAAAAGATTATTTTTTAAGACATCAAACAAATAATACTTTAATTTCTGAGCACTTTCTTTTTTTTTCTTTTTCTTTTTTTATTAATTTGACAGAGAGATCACAAGTAGGCAGAGAGGCAGGCAGAGAGAGAGAGGGAAGCAGGCTTCCTGCTGAGCAGGGAGCCCGATGTAGGGCTTGATCCCAGGACTCCGGGATCATGACCTGAGCTGACGGCAGAGGCTTTAACCCACTGAGCCACCCAGGCGCCCCTAATTTCTGAGCACTTTCAATTTTACTTGGAATATAACACTTGACCAAATAGTTGTTATTATAACTTTTACAGTATACTGAAATATTGTACTTAAGAAAAAAAAACTTCATTTAAAAACAAAGTGTAAACTCTAAGATACTGAATCAATCATGTTACCTGTAAATGCTGATTTCAATCACATTTTTTAATAAGGAGATAATGCCAACAATTATAATTGAAAGGATTTCCAAATATACAAATATAAGATTTTCATAACAATTCAAGAGCTAAGTGGGACTCAATGCAAATGATAAAAGTTCACTTTTTATTCAAAACTACAGCATGTGCCTTGGACACATTCCTTGCTGCCAATAAATCTCACAGTTCATTCTCTAAACTATTTTTAAAAATCTAGGTTAGTCATAGTGTCTTTTGAGGGGAGCGGCAGGGTAGGGGAAGCTTACATAGGATTCCTCCAGTTCTCAAATTAAAGTGCTCAATTTCAGGTAAAATTTTTGGATACCACTCATAAGTGTGTTTCTATCATCTTTGAGTTGCCTTTTAAGGTTTTATGTCTTCCTAAGATATTGGCATGGACTCAGTTTTAATTCTTGCAGAACATATATTTTTAAGGACACACAGCATTTAAGAAGTCAGGATTATATCAAAACTTATTATAGAACAATAGAATAAACTGGTTTGGAACTAGAACAGTATGGAAAAGAACAGCTAGAGGTACATAGACAAAGGACAATTAATAATTTGGAAAAAAAAAAAAGACTTACTTTCTCCATTTTGCTAGTTTTCTTCCCATCTCCTTAAGTGCACTTATAGCAATATTTTTCAAAAATTTACCAAAAAAAAAAAAGAGAGAGAGAGAGAGAGAGAGAGAGAGAAAGGCTAATTTCCTTTTTACACAAAAGTAGCAGGCTGTTCTCACCCAAACAGAAGGTTTTTTAGGTTTTTGTTTTTTCGTTTTTTTTTGCTTGTTTTGTTTTTTTTTATTTTTTTTTTTTGTTTTTGTTTGTTTTTGTGGGGTTTTTTTGGTATTCTGTAAACAGTCTTTTTGTTTGTTTGTTTTTAAACGCACAGTCCATTAAATTCTTTCTCTTCTTTTAGCAAACTTGTAACATATATCCTTTAACAGAAGGAATTTAAGCAAACAAACCAGTCTTTTATCTTTTCTCTCTCTCTGTTTCAGTTCCTCTTCTTATTTTGATTTATTTTCTGGATTGCCATATTCAGCTAGTTAGCACTGTTACCTGACAGTAACATATCCCGGATGAGGCTTTTGATGGAGATTTTACCTACTAAGTGGACGAAAAATAATTGCTCTATCACCGAGGAGGAGACTGTACGCAGGGAAGGGAGGCGAAGCAAAAGCTTTCCAAATCTCATTGGTTGGTCGGAGTACTGGATCCTAACGTATTGTTCCAAAGCACACTGGGACTTTTCCTGCCAGCTTTCCACAGTGGCTACATCAGAGAGACCGGAGGCATCTGAAGTGAACAGGATTATGGCTTTGAGGCAGCTGTATTCGACGGGATCGACGTGCAGAGCTCTGAACTTCTCCATTTGCTCTTGGAAAATCTGTACGTGGTCCATAAAGACGGCCACCTGGCTGGAGGACGCCGGCGAGATGTGTAAGCTGGTGGAAGCCAGGAACGGGAGGACATGGAGAGGCATGGAGCACTGTGCCCAGTTCACCATGAACAGTTCATACCAGGTGAGGCGAAGCAGGGCCACTTGGTCATCAATGGGCAGGTCAGGGAAGAAGGGTATTTTCCGGGCCCATTCAATGGCGCCGAAGAGCACCCGGGCAGCCTGTTCGCAAATGTTCTCAAGGGTCAAGACATCGTTGGGCTGAACGCACTGGCTGCCTGACCCGAACAGCGTATAGGGCTCGGCGCAGAGCAGCAGAGAAATATATCCAGACAGGTTAGAGTGCGAGCCGAGGGCTTCATCGTTGGTCAGCACTAATTGCCCACGGGGTGGCTGGGCGACGGGTATCCTGTTCTTGTGCACTGCTTCTCTTTTCATACCCACGTCGATGCACTTTTTGAAGCGGCAGTACTGGCACCGGTTGCGATGGTGCTGGTCAATGTGACAGTCTTGGTTGGCATGACATGTGAAGTTCAGACTCTTCCCCACACTTCGCTTGAAGAAGCTCTTGCAGCCCTCACATGTGAACTGGCCGTAGTGCTTGCCGCTTGACTTAGCCCCACATACCATGCAATCGATGTGCTGCTGCTGCCGCTGCTGCTGCTGCTGCTGCTGTACCATGCAATTGATGTGCTGCTGCTGCTGCTGCTGCTGCTGCTGCTGCTGCTTGTCACCACTGGAGCCACCAAGGCTGCCCTGCTCGACAGCCACCATTTCCACTAGCGTGCTGACTGCGCCACCTTGGCTGGGTGTCTGTGGCAGGTACTGGGTGCTGGGTGACGGGCCTGGCTCGGGCAGCACCTGCAAAACCTGGCTGCCCTGCAAGCTGGGCATCTCATCCTGGCGGTCGCTCCGGGTGTCGACCATCGCTTCCATTTCTGTGGGGGCCGCGTCGGTATTTTCTGCTCCTGCGGCTGTGCACGATGGCGGCTCCCGATCTGTAGCTCCCGCGCACTGGCTTTCGTGTGTGTGTGTGTGTGTGTGTGTGTGTGTGTGTGTGTGAGAGAGAGAGAGAGAGAGAGAGAGAGAGAGAGAGAGAGAGAGACTGTGCGACAGGAAGTAGGAGGGCGCCCCCGGGTGGCTCGGGGGCTTGTCAGTTGAGGTTGGTTAGTTTTTCCTTTTTTGTTTCTTTTTTGCAAAGTTTTATCAATTTCTTGTCCGGACCAATGTATTTGTTTTATTTGTTTACCTCTGCTCGGCATTGTTGGTTCTCGGGGCTTCCCACCAGAAACGGCAGCGTAGGTGCCAGGTGTGAGGGAGTGGGAGCCGAATATGGGAAGAGAGGGAGGGAGGGAGAACTGCAAGTGGATTGTCTAGCTTCAAGACAGAAACAGGAAGCCAAAAAAAAAAAAAAAAACCGCACACAAAACCAACCTCCAAAGATCTCACTGGCTTTCACTCTCTCCCTCCTCCTTCTCTGGTTCAGTCTTCCAGAAAAATATTCTTATGGGTTTTTTAATTTGGGAAGACTCTGTTGTCCTGAAGTAGGTGACTAGTACAAATGCACGCAAAGACTGTATTTCTTGGTTGATATCGACAGTTGTAATTGCTTTCATCATTTCCATCCCCTATGGCTAATCATATGCTGTTTTGCTTTTGTTGGTGTTGTTTTTGTTTTGTTTTGTTTTGTTTTGTTGCCACAATCACTTAATAAAATGAAAGCAGAATAAAAAAAGCAGAAAAAAAAAGCAATAAAAAAGCCTCTTTAGCAATGATAGCTTTTAGAAGAAAAGAGTAGAGGAAACTTTTTTCACCAATAAAAGATAGTATAGGAAGTCATTTTGAGTGAGAAAGCTGGGGAGAAATAGTCTGCTATACTGTGCAAAGTGATTTCAGACTAACTAGGTTCAGAACTTAAGAGAACTGTGAGGTTGAACCATATGAATTTGCTATTATTCAACTCTTTTGCCTTACAAAAAGTTCAATTTCATGTAGTTTAACCGATTGTCATCCATTTTCTACAGAACAAATTTGAGAGCCAGTGTCATATAATACCAAAAGAATTTAGGGTTTAATGGCTTGGAGGCAAATCTCACCCCTGTCACTTAAAATATGTGTGATTTTGGGTAAACAATGGTATCTTTCTGTGCCTCAGCTTTCTTATCTGTATGATATTGATTGCATTATTAAAGGCAGCAATTTCAGTATCCATTTTACTGTTTCTTGTATAGTTTAATTGCTTCCAGTTTGGGGTAATTACAAGCAATACCGTTACAAATAATTCTTTTACACCTATGTTAGTGCTTAGTTGTAAGCCATTCTCTAGGATGTACACTCAACCTGGGAAGTTCCGGATTATAGGGCATATACTTTTCTAATATTGCTATATAATGCTATATTATTTTTCAATAGTTGTATCAATTTACATTCATTCCCACCACAATGTATGAGTTCCTGCTGTTCCACATGTTTGCCAACACAAGTATAATGACACTTTAATTTCTGCTGATCTAGTGACTATTTATTGGTATTTAATTGAGGTTTTCATTTTCCTGATTACTAATAAGTTTGAGCACTGCATATGTAAAGGTACTCAGACTCATTTGGATTTCTTTTGTGAAGTACCTCTTCAATTTTATTTTTTTGTCAATTGCATTGTTTGCTTTTTTTTTTTTTTTTTTTTTTTTGATGCATTGGGCACTATTTTCCAAGACAACTCTCAACTAAACTTATAGCTTGAACTTTTTTGACTGCTGCAAATCACTGTGTGTTCTGGCTTGTGGTTAAAAATTATGAAAAACAGTTTCCTTCTCCAAGGCAACTCCAAGACACTTTTCCTTACAAACCATAGGGGTGAGAGAGTGGTTCAGGTTTACCTCTGGTTTACCCTCCCATCAGGGTATAGTTCTGTAGGGTGCTGATTTAAAATGAGGATGATTGGTTTGTGTTCCCGTCTGTATACTTTCAAAATCCCTTGGTTAGCCAATATCTGTAGGGCAAAAGGTACTTCAATCCTGACGTAAAGGTTCCAACCTTGACTAAAATTTTGTCTTCATAATTCCTTATTATCTTATCAGTTCTTTCACACACACACACACACACACACACACACACACACACACATCTAATATGCTTGTTTGGTAGTGTTGTTCTAAAAAGCTTCGTCTGCCATATTTCAGAAAACAGAACTCATTGCTGAGTAAGCCTATAAAATCCTGTCCTGTACCTCATGCCTCCAATTCTCTTAAAAATAAGTTGACATGAACAATCAATCTTGTAACACTGAAAAATTAAAATAAACAAATTTGGGGAGAAAAAAAAAATAAGTTGACATCTAACAAAGGAAAACCGGGCTTAGAAACAGAGTTTAATTAAAGTGTAGAGTTATTTGAAATCCCTGCTAGCCTTTGGCTATTACCATTCCCCAAGTGGCCTTCCAGAGTAGCCGTAATGTGAATCTGAATGAGCTCAGGGCCCCACTGTGCATGAGCAGCAGTTATCCTGCTTGAGTTTAAAGGATTCTTACTTAGAATAGGGAGCCGTATTAGGGATTTTATGTGCAAAACATCAATCCTGTTAATAGGTGCTTAACCTGCTTCCAGTCTGCAGGGCACAGAAGAAAACATATTCTATGGTTCTAATGAGTGAGGGTCTAATGAGTGAGGTTCTAATGAGGGAAGGGAGGAAAAAGACTTGTTTTAGTATCTGCTCTCTGCTCTGCCACATGCTATCTGTATGTGTATATCCACTTTGGGATTTAGTTTCCCTTCTGAAAACCCAGGAAAACTACCTGTTTTCTCTACTTTACAAGGTTCTTCGAGGATAAATTGAAACATCATGTATGATTGAGTTAAATATTTAAGATATCAACTATAGTCTTTGACCCAAAATAACACACCTTTATTATTTGTGTTTTTTCTGTCCTTATGAATTACTCACTGAACTGAACCAAATTCAGGTCTAGGCACCATTTATTATCTTTTTTTTAAGATTTTATTTATTTATTTGACAGAGAGAGAGAGAGAGATCACAAGTAGGCAGAGAGGCAGGCAGAGAGAGAGGAGGAAGCAAGCTCCCTGCCGAGCAGAGAGTCCGATGCGAGGCTCGATCCCAGGACCCTGAGATCATGACCTGAGCCGAAGGCAGAGGCTTTAACACACTGAGCCACCCAGGCGCCCCAGCACCATTTATTACCTTAAAGACAACTGAAAACTGAGGCTGCAACAAGAGGCAATTTGAACTTTTGCCAAATGTCTTCTGAAATGAAATCCCAGGAAGGTTGGTCAGTCCATCACTGAGGATGTAAGATTTATACACAAAACTTCTACTATTCTTTCCTCATTTGGCCCTATAGATATTTTATTCTCTCTCTTTTTTGTTTATGCAAAGTCCAAAAAGACAATAAAGGAAGAGAATCAGGATGGGAACTGGAGTATTTGCCAGGAGTTTAAAGTTTTCTGTGACCTGGGATAGCAAAGATTCCTTACTACACAGCACACCTCTCCATCTAGGTCCCAGAGGTCCAGTCACTGCTTCTTATATAGGACACTCCATCTAGGTAGCTCTGTTTTCATGACAGGCTCAAACTTTTTTTTAAACATGGAAATGGCAACAAAAGTATATATGAATGTGTGTGTGTGTGTGTGTGTGTGTGTGTGTGTGTATGGTACACAAAACACTAATCAAATATTATTCACAAGGCTAGAAGCTGACTATTTGTAAGCTAACTTAGGAGATATTGTATTCTTTTCTTTTTCCTGTTCTTTGATCTCATTTTACTAAACTATCCTTCATTTTGGAACATATTGTCAGAAGTTTCTCGCATGTGAACTTAAATATAATTTTCCTGATCACCTTTATTTAGGGCTTCCAAAATAACCTCCTACTGAAATAAATTCCTAAGAGTAATTTTATTAATAATATTAAGATAGCCACACATACTAAGTGCCGGATATTCTTTACACATGACCTCAAACCCTCAATGCCATCTCAGTTAGATATTTTTTCTGTTTTCCAGATGAATAGAATAAAGTGTTATTTAGAAATAAAAAGAGATCTGCCCAAGGTGAGAAGATGGTAAAGTAAGGATTTAAACTCATGTTCGTCTGATACCAAAGCCCGCATTCTGCAGCACTGTAACACCTCAAAAAATACCACTGAGATTTAGTGGCATTTCATGCTTATTGACATATGCATTGACAGATGGACTGGTATGGCACCTCCAATACATTTCATTTGCATTATTAAAAAGCCTCTTTGGAAAAGGAGTGATACTCATTCTTACATCGACAGTACTACCCAGAAATGATGCAATACATTATTTGCTGCCAAACATTTGTTATCATGTAGACATAGGCATGATCCATTTCTACATTTCATCTTATTTCCTAAGGGATATTACAAAACCATTATTTGCCTCAAGGATTTTAATTAGAAATAGATACCTCACCTCCCCATTAGTTACCCTTAGTCAGAGTCACTGAATTTAGTCATTGCTGATTTTGAAATTTCTCCAGAAATTATGCAATGCTGATGCCGAAAATTAGTAATTTTACCTAGTGACAAGAAATTAGAAAATTACAGACTAGTAACATTTAAATTACTCAAGTATTTTTTTAAAAATGAGTAAGTTCCTTGGGGGTCAGGGCCTTGTTTATTCACCTCTATTTTTAATGCCAAGTATGAAGACCAGTACAGAGTGAACTTTCAATAAATATTTATTTGGTAACCTGAAATATTGATACATGATCCCAGAAGGTGTCTTCCAAGGCCGTTTCCCCATAGACCTTATGAACTATTTAGAATGAGGCATGTTTTAAGACATGAACATAAAATTAACTAGACTAGAAGCAGATGAAGTGTGAATGCCAAGAAGGGCAATCAAGAAAATTTTCAGAAAAAATATGGAGATAATTTAACTTTACAGTACCTAATCTTAACGCTTTTTAATTATAGGAACTAGCAGAAGCCCTTGTAAGGGCAGTTGTACATGTATTGCTCATTTTATTCGTGGTCATTTTATTTATGTTTTAATGCCATTTTTTAAACATGGGAGATAGTAATTGAAGTAAAATTTTTATCAATATATTAGTAAGTTTAATCATAATGTTTTTTTATCATAATGTTTTTTGCCATCGTGTTTGTTTCATAGTATTTGTCATGACATTTTAAACTATATCTGTTTTTCCTTCACAAGTATTAGATACCAGTGTGATAAAAGCATATCTCTAAAAGTTACAGAGATAGAAACTGTTGTATTTTTATTAAATTATTAGTAGAAGGTTACAATCCTGAAAGTATAAGTATAATTAAACTGGGTTTCTCTATTTTTCCTCAAAGTTGAGTTGGCTTTGAGTATATTTAGAAAGTATGAAAAGGACTGTTTATGAAGCAATTCGGTAGCTGGGAAAAATATGATAGTCATTTAAATGACTATCATTTAAATGCTGCCATTGTGAGCCCTTTTCTCACCAGCTGATCAAAAAGACATGTCCTTCTACTGAATTTCCGAACCATGTACTATGTGTTCAATACATGAATTTATTTATTTATTTATTTATTTATTTATTTATTTATATATTTTTTT
This sequence comes from Nasua narica, assembly GCA_028533885.1. Taxonomy (NCBI): domain Eukaryota; kingdom Metazoa; phylum Chordata; class Mammalia; order Carnivora; family Procyonidae; genus Nasua; species Nasua narica. Next base: position 73,580,912 of record CM052801.1, on the reverse strand, counting down.
AAGATTTTATTTATTTATTAGGAAAGAGAGAGAGTGAGAGAAAGCATGAGAAGGGAGAAGGTCAGAGTGAGAAGCGGACCTCCCGCAGAGCCGGGAGTCCGATATGGGACTCGATCCCGGGACTCCGGGATCATGACCTGAGCCGAAGGCAGTTGCTTAACCAACTGCGCCACCCAGGAGCCCAATACATGAATTTTTTTAAAGATTTTATTTATTTATTTATTTGACACAGAGAGAGAGATCACAAGTAGGCAGAGAAGCAGGCAGAGAGAGAGGGGGACACAGACTCCCTGCTGAGGAGAGAGCCTGATGCGGGGCTTCATCCCAGGACCGTGAGATCATGACCTGAGCAGAAGGCGGAGGCCTTAACACACTGAGCCACCCAGGCGCCCCTGTTCAATACATGATTGCATCATCAGCACATAACCCCACATTGTTTATTCTCTATACAAGTTTCTGCTTCCTACCATCGCATAGAAACACACACGTGTGTACATATAATTATAAACTCTTATAGGCAGAGATTGGGATTAACACATTTGTATATCCCACTGTGTTTTGTTTGTTTAGCACTGAAAAAGAGCAGATATGCAATGTGTTTTATCTTCATTGTGGTTTGGCATATGAGTTATAATAGCTTAATTACGACCTTTGTTTTCTTTGATCATTGTTAGAACATTTGCATCCTGGTGGCTAACTGGTTGTTTGCTGGGCCCATAAGAGCTTCTTAAAGTGTTGGAGTGGAATTTGAGCGCAGGGTTGAGTTGGATGCAGCAGCTTCTGGGTAAAATAAAGGTTTTAATTTCATTTGGATACATATTTTAGAAGGGATACAGAAACCAAATCTGATAGCTATAAAATTAGATGTACAAAGTGAAAGACATTTGGGCAATTATTTGATTTATTTAATCAGTTAATAAAGGAAAATGTTTAATTCCAGTCCCTGGATGAATTCTGTAGTTCTAGTTATCTGATTTGGCTGACTAAAAAATATAAGTGAATATGTAATTGCAATTTTTGTGATATCCCAGGAGTGCATTGACAAACATAAACTTTATTGTTGAAAAAGATTATGATTCTATGATATCTACAAAATTGTCTCCATTTTGAGATGATTTAAGAGCCTGTGCTCCAATTTGACAAAGATTCCTCCAGGATTTAACTTTTAGAAATTATATATGGCTATTTTCAATCACACTACACAATTTTGCTTCAACTCCCTCAGAGGTTTTTGTTTTTTGTTTTTTTTTTTTGAGGTAGTTTCACTTATGAAACTGGGTCATATTACAAAGAACAAGTAAAACCTGTTACAGTAATATTGCTTTATTTTGAAGTTTGAGTGAGAAGAAAGGGTAATAATTATTTCTTATTAATATAGTCTGTATCTGTTTTTAATTTTGATTTAGAGTCTTCCCATAAAACAAGTTATGATGAGAGAAGGAAAAAGGAAGTTCCTGCGTAACTAATTTTAACAGTAAGGGAAGCAAAAAAGGTAAGCTCAATCACTGAAGGCAATCTCTGTTTATCGCACATATCTACCTAAGAAAGGCCTTAGAATAATCCCGTTTTTGAGATAAAAGCAATTTTAGAGAATCTAATGCAATCTTATTCTACAAATCAGGGAAAGGAGGCTCAAAGCTAAGTGACTTCATCTAGATTACACAGTTAGTGGCAAACATGAAAATAGAAACTGGGGGGTGGGGTGGGGCGCTTGGGTGGCTTAGTCGGTTAAGTGGTTAAGCGTTTGCATTTGGTTTAGGTAATAATCCCTGGGTTCTGGGATGGAATCCCACATTGGGCTGCCTGCTCAGGGGGGATCTGTTCTCTTTCTCCCTCTATGCTCTCTCTCTCTAGTAAATAAATAAAATCTTAAAAAAAAAGAAACTAGGCCTTTAATGCCCTATTATCCCTTATAATTAACCAATAAAAAGAGAATGTAAAAATCCAGAATACAGAAATAGTTAACAAATAAGAGTAATTCATCTAGAGTCTGGCATCACAAAGTAAACTCAAGTTACATTATTGATGGTTTTTCTAAGAACTTTGATATTCCCCTCTTCCAGCTTTCCTTTCTGACCTGGTACCTTTCTAAATTCATTCTTTCCAGCCTCACTCAGCTTTTGTTTCTTCTTTTGGAGCCTAAGATAAACTGGAATTAATAGCTGTTATTGGACAAGGCCTTTGAACATGAGGAGTTTTGTTGGCCCAAAACTATAGTGGACAAGATACCTCAACATGAGGAGGGTTGTTTTATAGGCCAAACACTAAAGTGATTTCTTTTTAGCCTATAAACGTGTAAGTCTCTCATCTACAATTAAAGTACTTCCTTGACTTTCTTTTCCCTCTAATAAATATTATCTCTCTTGAGAGTCAGAACCAAGACTCTCTAAAAATTGTTTCATAAAACCAAATATAATGTATGGAACTTATTTGAGTCCTAATTTAAATGAATAAGTTTGTTTAGGTCCTAATTTGAGTTAACTGGGGAAAAGTGAATATAGATTGAATAGTAGATGATATTCAATAACCATTTTAAATTTATTAGGGAGCACAATATTATGGTGTTAGGTTTAAAATGTCATTGTAATTAAAGATGTATAAAAAAGTATTTACAAGGGCAGGACTTCCAGAATGGTAAAATGAGGACTTTAGGGGAATCCTCTCTCACAAAAGTAATAAAAATATTTGCAAAATGGTGAAAATTGACCATTTCAGAATTTTGGAAATTAAGTGGGGCCTGACTGGTTTTGGAGTGCCATATGAAGCTCCATCCCCATAGCACTGTATTTAGAGTCAGTTTCTTGAAACACCTTATTCCCAGAGCACTGTGGCTATTTGACGTGACTCTGAGTTCGGGTCCTCAGAAGTCCTATTCATAGGGTATTATTGAAATAATTACAATAAGTTGGATTCAGTAACACTGCAATTTCTTAAGGCTATGAATTCATTGGAACAAACAAAAACTTGTCTAAAAAGTTAGAAAGAATATCTCAGTAATAGGAATAAGTCCAATATAGGGGATTTTAAAAAGCTCCAATATATTCCAGGAGATCTAAAAACAGCACACATGCATGGCTCCACACATGTCTAAAAAAGCCCAAAGAAGACCCCAGTAATTCAACTCTTGCTGTCCTTAGTGCCCTGCTCAAATAAGAAGTAAAAGCTAAGACTAACATGTAAACTCTCCCAAATTTGAAGATGCAACTTCACACAAAAATCAAAGAGTAGAACAGTAAGTGGCTTAAAGCATTTAATGAAATATTTTAACCAACCATTGGCTAGTCACAAATTATGCTTATCCAGGGGTAACATCTAAGAAGTGAAGCTTTAAAAAAAAAAAACAAACAAGAATTAAGAGGGGAAAAGCTACCAGAGAAAATAGCAGATACACATAGCAAGAAATACAGAATCTAAAGAATTAATTTAGGAAAGTCACTAAAGCAATCAAGAATAAGAAAAAAAATAATAACAACAAACACTGAGAGTAGAGGCATCTGACTCTGAAGGTGTTACAATATATTATTGAAAATGTCCAGTTTTCAATAAGAAAATACAAAGTACAAAGGAAAAGGAAAGTAGGGCTCATAGACAGGAATAAAAGCAGTCACTTTCTAGTGTCCTGGAGGAGTCTCAGATGTTCGGTTGATTAGACAAAGAGTTTAAATAGGCCATGAAAATATATTTAAAGAAGTAAAGGGAGTCTATATTTCAAGAACTAGAGGAAACTATGATAGTGTTTCATTGAATAGGTAAAATCAATTAAGAGATAAAAATTCATCTAAAATTAAAAATTAAAAACAAACAGAAATTCCAGAATTGAAAAATACAGTGACTGAAATTATAAATTCATTAGATGGGGTTAATGGAGGAATTCAGCAGGCAGAATAAGAATCAATGAATTTGATGATAGGTCAAAAGAGATTATCCAGTCTGAAGGACAGAAAGAAAAAAAAAAGAAAAATGAACAGAGTCTGTGGGACACCATCAAATGTATGCATAATTTGAGTCCTTAAAAGAGAGGAGAGAGAGAAAGAGGCAGAGAAAAACTTTGAAGAAACAATGGTTGAAATTTTCCCAAATTTGATTCTCAAATTTGAGGAGAAACATTTATTTTGACCTAAAAAGCTCAAAGAACACCAGTTAGGATACATTTTGGGAAGGATTACAAGACACTTCATAGTCAAACAATTGAAAGATAAGCAAATTATTATTGTAGCATGAGATAACTCGACACATACAAGATGATTCAAAAAAGTTAATAGCTGACTTCTTGTCAGAAACCACAAAGGCCAAAGGCACGGGGATGACATAATGTAATTCAAAGACAGTCAATAGAGAATTCTATATTCAGTAAAACTATCCTTCAAATATGAAAAAGAGACAAAGAGGTTTGTAGATAAACAAAACCAGAACTTGTCATCAGCATCTTGACCTACAATAACTACTAAAGGGAATCCTTCAGCTAAAATGAAAGGCTAGATAGTAACTTGAATCTGTATGTATTAAAACACTTCTCCTAAATGATTTAAAAGACAAGTACATAAACAATAATACAAAACTATTTTGATGTGTTATGTAGAAAGATGTAATTTGCATGACAATAATAACACAAAGGAGGGAGAAGGAAGGAAAGTATACTGGAGCAAAATTTCTACACATGTGAAATTTAATATAAATCTTGATAATTTTTTAAAGATTTTTATTTATTTATTTGAGAGAGAGAGCTAGAGAGAGAGCACACGTGGGGGAGAAGGAGAAGCAAGTTCCCCGCCAAGCAGGGAGCTGGATCACCGTCTCGAATCCAGGACCCTGGGATTATGATCTGAGCCCAAGGCAGATGCTTAACCAACTGAGCCACCCTGGCACCCCATAAATCTTGATTATTGTAAGTTAAGGTGTACATTATAGGGAGTGACTGTTAATTTGTATGGGGTTTCTTTTTGGGGTGATGAAAATATTCTGGAATTAGATCATGATGACTGCTTGACTTCATGAATATACTAAAAACCACCACATTTTATACTTAAAAGGGGTGAGTTTGATGGTCTATAAAGTGTATCTTAATTTTTAAAATAGAGTGAGAATAAAAAGATGCATATTGTAAGCCCCAGAACCACCACTAAAAATGTTCCAAAAAAACAGTAAAAAAAGTAAACAAAGGAATTTAAATGGTACAGTAGAAAATATCTCTATTATCTCTAGTTGACAAAGGTAAAAAAAATATTAAAAGTTTTCTGTGAGGGGTGCCTGGGTGGCTCAGTGGGTTAAAGCCTTTGCCTTCGGCTCAGGTTATGATCTCAGTGTCCTGGGATCGAGCCCCGCATCGGGCTCTCTGCTCAGCAGGAAGCTTGCTTCCCCCTCTCTCTCTGCCTGCCTCTCTGCCTATTTGTGATCTCTTTCCTCTCTGTCAAATAAATAAATAAAATCTTTAAAAAAAAAGTTTTCTGTGAGTAGCAGTAGTTAGTCTTTCAAAATTCAGAAAACTATTGTCATGGTGGTAGGACATTGTGTGGAAAAACAGTGATTATGAATTTGTTTCCAAATATGTTATTTTTTTTAAAGATTGTATTTATTTATTTGAGAGAGAGAGAGAGAGAGAGAGAGAAAGAGAGCATGAACCGGGAGAAGGTCAGAGGGAGAAGCAGACTCCCAGCAGAGCTGGGAGCCCGACGTGGGACTCGATCCCGGGACTCTGGGATCATGACTCTGGGATCATGACCTGAGCCGAGGGCAGTCGTCCAACCAACTGAGCCACCCAGGTGCCCCCAAATATGTTATTCTTTATGAAGTGTATATGAAGGGGTTGGTCCTTCTTTAAGGAAAAAATGATTAAACCTCTTGTATAATTTTTACTTATTAGTATATTGTTTTCAAGTCAACACATATACATTGTTTTTTCCTGCCAGATTTGTTTAGTATGGATAATAACGCCTGTATTGAAGGAATGCACTAAGGTTTTGATGAACAGTATAAGTAAAAATATTAAATTAGAGAAACTGCTATTGCTTGTGTGACACAGCAAAGCAGACAGGAAAGAGTATATAGGATTTGGGCTTAGATCCATATTTCCTCCCTGTACAACATGAACTTAGGTTTCCTTATCTGTATAGGTAATTAATAGCACCCACCTTAAGTAATTTTATTAGATCAAGTCCTAAGATTTGAGTAACGTGTTTGGCATATAGCTAGGCCCAAATATATATCATAGTTCTCACTATAATTATCTTATTTTTGTTATTGTTACTGCTTTATAGCACATAGTAATTTCCTTAAAGCCCACGATTCTAACCTAGTAGGCATGAATTAGAAAAATCAATAGTTAAGAAGTCAGGTAAGTTGAAGTTGAAGTTGAAGTTGTTGTCTTACTATTTTTCCTTTCTGTACTTTTATTTTTCCTATGAACTGTCACCTTTGTATACTGTTAAATTGTCTTTTTTTCCCAAATAATCCTAACACATGTCTGAAAAAAAAATGCAGGAGGACATAAAGTAGGGCTACAGATGTCATACCTTTTGAGATTCTTTGTTTATTTCACAGTAAAAACTAGACAGATCTTAATCACATTGTCACAATATTTTACACCAGAATTAAATACAGTGTTAGATTTCCACACCACATTTTCCCTTCTTCATTTGGTTATTTATATAATTAATTTAATTAGAGTTTCTTAAATTGGAACTTTTAGGTGAATGAGCCACAGTAAAAGTTAACTCAGTAATTTGTCATAGTCCTGCATGCTAAAAAAATTACTTATGAAATGATGGTCCTCAAAAATTGTTTTTATATTTTTAAATAAAATAAATTTTGGGGAAGTAGTCATTTAACTTTCCCACTCTGCTTAAACTACAAGACTTCTACCTTACCTCATTATAATTAATCCAAAAAAGATTTATATTATAATATTAAAACCAAGAAAATACTTCTAGAACATTTGTTTTAGTAGAGGTGGAAGCAGACAGTTTTAGTTTTCATATGCATATCTATTTAATTATAGCCAAAGGTTTGGTTCAGTGTAATACTAAATGTAATACTAAAAGTATCTTAAGGGTGCCTGGGTGGCTCATCGGGTTAGGCTTTTGCCTTCGGCTCAGGTCATGAGCCAGGGTCCTGCATCGGGCTCTCTGCTCAGCAGGGAATCTGCTTCCCCCTCTCCCTCTGCCTGCCTCTCTGCCTACTTGTGATCTCTTTCTCTCTGTCAAATAAATAAATAAAATCTTTAAAAAAATTTAAAAAAATCTTAAAATTGTATTGAGACTTAAAGTTTACTAAATGTTTTCAATTTCAATATTCAGTATTTACAAATACCTATAAAGTAGAGGCTAAGTGAGATAATGTAGGTTAAAATACTGACCATGATAGGTATAAAGTAAAAACTAGTCATTCATAAAGAAAACTCTAATTCTGAGGGATATCCATTGGTTTTCCCAAAGTTACAATATTAGTATGGCATTATTTAAGAGTCCTTTGATCAAAAACATCTAGCTAAAACACAGTGTTTTTTAGTCAGAATTGGAGCTAAGGATATGAAAATATAAAATTCAAATATGTATATGATTAAAATTAATATTTAGCTTTAATATAATTTTTCTTGAAACAATTTTCTTTTTATCATTAACTAAGCAAAGTATCATGTTTAATGGAAATGGTTTCTATCTTTATTTCTTACTCCAGTTGCCCTTTTAGAGAATACAAGGGTTGGTTACAATGGCTTATATGTCCCACTCATCGGTGAAACTCATGTAAATACAGAGATGGTAATCAGGTTTTGGAGGAAATGAAAATTAGACTTCAGTCTCCCGCATCATGAGAAATACTTCAAAAAACATAAAGAATGTACTTTTCATTATTTATCTACACTCTATTTTGAACGTTTTCCATGTGAAATTAAATTCATGGAAAGTTAGATTTAACTATTAGTTTAATAACACATATTTAGCTTCCTCCTCTGTACTTGTTCCTAAAATAGGAAACCCAGAAAAGTTCTTTCTCCCTATAAATATGAAGGAGATATTAAACTGAGAATATATGACATGGAGTTAGAGTAAAATAGAAAAATAAGTAAGTGCCTAGTAAATATTAAATGCTTTTCTTTTAGCTCCCCTTCAAGGTTTTTTTCTAGATAATTTTGAGGAGAAAATACTGTATGTTTTTTATTAGCTTTTATTAGTTTTTATAAGTGTAATTCAGATTCTAAAAATGAAGGTTGGGTTACTTTGTAATTGCATACACTTCCATAAAGACCCTCAACTATCTCTTAACATGTAATTCAATAATAAAAATAGAGGTAAAGGTATAATAGAAGTATAATAGAGGTAAAAACAGGTAAAACTCTATCTCCAGGACTTATTTTATTATTTGTCAGTGACAAAATCTACAGTGTAAAAAAAATCTCATTCAACCTTGATTGTCTTTATATTCTTCTTTTAAAAGGAAACAATGTCATTAAGTCATGAAAAAAATCCATAAAGTGTGTTTTGGGGACTTAGTGTTATGTGAACAATGAGCAAGTACCTTGTTTGTGCTATATTTTGAATGCAGAACAACTAGAGTGCAAAGATTTTAGACTTTTGATCTTTTATTTGGAACACAAAACAAATTTCAGTGCTCACTGAATATGGAAATTTGACTAAGGAGGAAAAGAAAAAAAAATTAACTTTTAACAATTACTCCTTTAACTGAGATACTACACAGTTCAAACATTGTTTTAGAAGTATATACAGATAAATGAGAACAATCAAGACTCATAGTTGTAAGAGATTCTATTTAGCATATGAAAGGCAGCTTTCAAGATTGAATTACTGCTCTTTGAGATAAAGACTAAGTAGTCTACTCTTAATCATCTCATAATGTTTAAGAGTGAGGGTTATGGATACATAGTCCATTCATTCTAAGCAAATTTTCTTATATGTTCACTTAGATGGCAACAAGAAATAAAATGTCTTCTGAGTTATTAAAATAATATCTAATTAATGAATAGGTTTTTCATCTAGGGTCTCTTACTGGGACGAGTCAAACTGATTATTACAATCATAGGCACATAAAAGTGCGTGTGAGATGTAACCCTGTTGTATGAAACAGTATTTCTTCTTTTCGTCTACCTATCATTCACAAAAGCACTATACTTCTACCTCCATAATGATAATTTCGGACACTAAGTGACTTGTTCAGTGACATCAGTAGGAAACTTAATTATAGAATCTTAAAACAGAAGAAAACCTAGAAAATATCTAGTTCAACCTCCAACTGAAAGCAGAAATTCATTGTATAACCTTCAGTAATGGAGTGGTTCCTCTCCATTAAAGATAGAGCTTCTAATCAATGGACCATTTTATAGAACCCTAACCTGATTCTTTCTTTATCTTTTACCATTTATCTGGCTCTCACCTTTTGAAGCTCTATATGAGCATGAAAATGCTTCTACTATTTGAAGATATATTCTGCCCCCCTTCACTTCTCCTTAATTCTATTTTCTAATCACATGACAGCGAAGGCATTGAAACATGAGTTTTTGAACTATGTGTCTAAGAAGGTGTTTAGAGTCTGAAATGTGCTGAAATGAAATGACTTTGAGCAAAGCTATGGTTCTAAAAAGAGTGTCTATTAGCTGGGACCATGTATAGCACTAGTGAATGTACAGTAACTATTAACAACCATTATCACTGTAGAGCTTGGAGAAATTACTCCTGGATCTACAAGAGATGAGTTTTTTTACTTATGCTACTTGTGTCTTTAGAGCCATATCAAGACAGGAAGCATGAATCAAGGTTTGGTTGAAGTCTTCAGGAACATGCATGCTCCACATTTCTAGGGATCAGTGGCGAAATACTAGTCTGAGTAGCTGGGGAAGTGGGGCCTTAATATCAACAATCTAAATTAAAATGGATATTAGCCTTTTATGGCCTTAAAATCAGGTAAAACTGTATACCTCAGTTTTCCTCATTTTTAAAATGGGGAAAAAGTAAAATTCTACCGACATATTGGTTGTGAGTAGTAAATGAGATAATGGACATAGAGTAAGAGCTGAAGGATCAGAGTATGTCACCCCAAAATGGGCCATTTTGGCATAAGAATTATTTTGAGATGAAAGCAACTGAAGAACAGTAGAGTCCGAAAAAGCTCTCTACCTTCCCCTTTACTGTCTAAAGGTAGAGTATAAATTTTCCTTTGTTAAGGTCCCCCCCCAATACCAAGAAGAGAATTATTCTTAATCACTGGAAACATATTTATCCCCAGGATTGCACAAAATTAAATCTGCATAACAAGACTTTTTAAAAATAACCCTTATTGTCCATTAGTTTTCCCCATATATTTACATGTTTACAATTTACCACCCCAGGAAACCCAAAGCCCCTTTCTTTTGACCTGTTACTTCTCCGTAATTTATTGCTCTTTGTTAAGATGATTCATAAGCCCCAGATCTAACCAGTTCTTTGGGTCTTCTTTTCTATGAAGGTCTTCATATGCATTAGTAATAAACTCTCTTGTTAATCTGTCTTTTGCCAATTTAATTTGCAGGACCCCAGTACTGAACTAAGAGGGTAGAGGAAAGTTCATCCTCCCAGATAGTGCTCAATTAAAGCTAGCTATTATTCTTATTATCATCATCTTCCTTACCATCAGGACCTGGCAACAAGCAAGCATTCAGTTAGGTGAATTATTTCTACAGTGCTGGCTATATGCCTCTAGTCAAATGACTCTTACAAGTAGCATTGGAATGTTAACTAAAATTATATTTTGAATTTATTTTGTGAATTTATTAGAGAATTTAAGCAGCAATTAATCTACAGAAGTTGTATATCTCTAAGGAAGAAAGAAGAAAAATGAAGTGCAAAGAATAACTAGAGATAGCAGACTCTAGAGATATGAACAAGACCCAGAGCTTTTGGATTATATTCTTTAATATATGCCACTGTAGTTTTCTGTAAATATACTGAGTGCTATTGTTCCTTTTTACACTCAGAATTGAAACTTACCTGGTAAAGGATTTTTTACTAAAGGGTAAAGAGCCTGCAATAACATGATTATGTGTATTTGAAGAGGGAAAGGAGATATTAGAAGACATTTGAATGAAAAAGTAAAGATTCATAGGTCTAGATGTGTGTGGGGGGACAGGAAATCCTCAGTATCTAGCCTCATGAGTTACTCATTTATTCATTAAAAAATGCCAGATACGGGGCAAATTCTAGGAGTATATAAGTACAGAAGACTGGCAAGGTCACCGCTTAGCCTTTCAAAGGGAAGTTTTTGTGTGGATGCCTGAGAACAGAATTTAAGGCATCAGTAAATAAACTCTAAATCAGCCCTAAAGAGTGTGTTAACCTAGGGAGACAACAATAAGTAAAACAAAAACAAAAACAAAAAAACCAAAAAGCAAAAAACAAAAACAAACAAAAAACCACAGAAAGCTGTTTTACAGAGAGATTTTGTGAAGGGGGCAGGGACAAGCATTGCTTTTTCAATGTTTGAATAACAAAGCAGTCCACAAATTATGGAGGGACATATTCCCAATTTTCCCAAGGAACACTTTGTATAATATAGGCAGGAGCAAATGCAGTACCATGTGATATCTTGAGGGTTTGTAGGTTTGGCAGCACCAGGTAACAGCACCCAAGACAGGTAAGCAGCATTCTCATGGTGGTGAAATGGCAGAGCATCAGCAGAGACCACAATGCCTGGTGGGAGATTGTGGATGCCCAACAGACATGGCGGTACTCAGCAGATGCCCAGCAAATGATGATGGATACCCAGTGGCAGATGATGGATGCCCAATGGAAGATGAAGAATGCTCAGTGGGAGATGATGGATGACCAGCAGATACAGTGAATGGTGGCAGGTGATGGAGGATACAGACGCACTTGATGAAAGGCCAGGACAGCTGCAACAGTGCATGATGCTGATTGATTTATTCCTGATTACATGTGAGCAACTCCTAGGGACTTGGAAATACTTGGAAATACTTGGAGGGAAGGTGTGCATTTTTCTAGGGGACTGGAGTAACTTTGTAAGCTCATGGGGATAACAAGCCAGTGACTTCAGGGCGTTGATATCACGATTGTCTTTCTTGTGCTCATAAACTGGGAGGCCTATCTCAAACTTCAGTGCTTTTAGGTACAGGTAGGCAATATGAATAAGACAGCTAGGTGTAAGAAAATGGGGACCAGTAGAAAACACATTGAAGAGGAAACTTACACACCACTGAAAGTCATTCATTTACAAAGCTTTAAAATCATTGGTTGGGACAAAACAAAACTCACATTCAGGCAGAAGTCAGATAATGGGTTGCCAGTTCATCGTCTCTGGTTTAGGTGAACACTGAATATCAGTATCATAGAACTTAATACATCATTTATCTAGGAATGTGTATCACCTTTACACAAATAAGAAAATTGTTTCATTTTGAGAATGAGCTTTGGGTATACAAATTTTGGAGCTATTCTATATACATCAGAGGACTGTTATTTGTTAACCAATTCAAAGAAATCGGACAGGTTCTATTTATCTCATGTTTATTTCTACCAACTATATCTTTTCTAAAATATTTAGGACAACTTGGGCTCTACTAAAGGAGTTTTGATGGAATTCCTGAAAATCCCCAGGATGACAGTGGAAAATAAGAGGGTGGATCTATGATTCCCAGATACATTCCCAACTGTCTTTTCCAAATATATTCCTAGAGTCTGGGTTGGACAAAATCCACCCTTTACTAAAAGGCGTAAGTCTCCAGCAAAAGGGAGTTAGAATTTAAGGAATTCTTCAAAAGAAATGATAAAATTATAAAATAGAGGAAGACAGCTTATAAGCATATGTTCCATTTTAATGGAATAAATTCCAAAGAACATTTACCATCTTTATATATATAGATAGATACCTATAGATATAGATACATAAAAATTATATTAAATATGTATAAATATATATGTAGTAATTTTGTAGGAAAGTAGCTAAAGATTAGTTTGGCTGAACTTCAGTTTCATCATGTTAACCCATGAAAAAAACAAATCATGGATATCATTTTGTGAGGATTACATGAGTTAATACATGCAAAATTCCTTGTAGAATGCCTAGGAAATAGTATGTTCTCAATTAATGATATTTATTATAAAACATGAAGATGAAATGTGGTGATTGTAGTCTTGTGCTTTATGGAGTTACTAGTCAACAACTTTTGTTCTCTCTACTTCTAGTCTTCAAATCCTTTCAAATTCCCATTAATATACTTAAACAGCTTCTTAATTTCCTTTGTATAGAGACAATCCTATGGTATATTTTGATAACAAGTCCTTTTAAAACTTCCACAGGAAATTTATTTCTGATCAATAGATTTCTTGTCTGAAGCAAACAGAGGACCAAACTCAATACCCTTAACCTTCCCAAAGGATACAAAAGATACAATACACTTACCCTTCTCAAAGGATACAAAAGTATTTAGGTAATTATTACAACTAGGAATTTTTAAAATCTTAAAAAATTATACTGATGTTTACTTGCTTTAGTCTATTAAAATGGTTGTGTATAAATTGTGTTGTTTTCAATTTCTAAAAGTATTTTCTCTAAATAAAAAGAAAAGCTACTAAAATAAATCACCCATTTTCTTAACAAATGGCCTAGAAGCTTCTTTTGTATACAGATGTTTGCATGATATACATGCCAGTGGTGAGGGGGAAACTTCTGTTCTCCAAATCCCCTGGAAGACTAGATTGGTTGAGGACTTGCGAATGAATGATAAATATGTTGTCTGAAAGGAAATAATGGCTATCAGAAAGAGGCCTTCAGTTGGTATAGTTCCATTGTGGTAAACTAAATAATGTATGTGAAAGCAACATGAGTGCTCAGTGGCAGATATTATATGATAATGTCTAGATAGAGAATCAGAAATCCAAGAATGGACTACCCATACTTGCATAAATTAATCCAATGGCTTTGAAAGAGAAATCACTCTCATCTAGCATCCCCGTATATTGGTAGGAGAAAATGACCCATGAGAAAGGCTATAAAAACTTGGCAGGAAGACTTTTCTTTTGGAGAACATCCACTCATCCACTACAAAACTATGTAGAAATTGATAATAATAATAATAATAAATTGCACTTTAATCCTGCAAAGTTATGTAGATTGGCAAGTGTGTGGTTCAACAGCTAAAATTTTCTTTTTGCCTATTGCTTTTTGCTTATTCCTGGGAAGAATGTTTTCCCTAGTCATTACCTTATCCTTACTCCAAAACTATCTGTACCTTATGAATGATTCAGTTTCTGAAATGAAGATGCTCTTTTCTACTCTTCTGCCTCTACCTCACCAACTAGACTGTAATTTCCATAAACTTATGTCTCTTTTCTTTTCCTGCTGTATCCCCAGTATTTAACATGGTGCCTAATGCATAGTGAGCGTTCAAAACTAAGGAATGAATGATATCAAATTGTTGCCCACTGAATCTGAGTAAATGGTAATGAGGTGAGAGAACCCCAATGATGAGAACCATGGTGGTGGTGGGGGGGAATAAGGTGGTGATTTTCAAGTTTCAGTAATGTGTGCTGAGAAGTTGTTACTCCATGAAGTGTGAGAAGGATGGATCAGACCCAAGAGCAGGCAAGGTGTCAGACAGCATGACTTTGTTTCACTTAGCAATGAGTTTGTACAAAGCATAAAATGTCCAAAAACAATCCAAGGAGTTGCAGTTGATAAATTGGGGACCATTAGTCTGAGGGCCCCTGTGTAAGCTTAAATATGACTTAGATATTTGGAAACATAGTAAAGAAAACCAAGGGAAAGGATCAGTTTAAACTTGAAAGGTCTTGGGGTGTCTGGGTGGCTCAGTCGGTTAAGCACCTGCATTCAGCTCAGGCCACAATCTCAGGGTCTTGGGATTGAGTCCTGCACTGGGCTCCCTGCTCATCAGGGAGTCTGCTTCTTCTTCTCCCTTTGCCACTCTCCCTGCTTGTGCTCCCCCCTCAAATAAATAAAGAAAACTCTTTAAACTTGCAGGGTCTATATTTAGAGTGAGTTTCGAAATAAAATTTTATTCATTTAATATTTTAAAGGAGATACTTCATCTGCCAAAACAGTTAAATTTTAAACATAAAATCTTAACATGTATATATATGTTAATTTTAAATAAATAGGGAGTATATTGAGCCTGAACATTAAGATGTACTAATAACTTCTACACTGGACACATTTCTACACTGGCAAACAGATGCACAATAGTAGCTTACCGCTATCAAACTGAAGCTGCTGAAAAAAGGGATGGCTGAAATAAAAAATATATATATTTATTTTTCAAGCGGGAAAAGAGATAGGAATCAAAACAGCTCATCTGAAAGGCTTGGAATATAACCAGTTAAGCCCTAGAAATACAGAACAGGAGGGAATTTAATTTGAGCTGTAGTCATTAGGAAGTTGGGAACTGATTTCTTCAAATTTGGAAATGGTAAATATCTGTAAGCCTGACCAGGAGTATTTTTAATTCCTGCAAAACTGGAGGCTAAAATTTTGAGAAAAAAATTCTTTTTGTTTGTGCAAGAGCATGGGAGGAAATTGCCACTATTATGTGAATGTTAAAAATTATTCATTTTGGTTCTTTATTATAGTCCTATACATCTAAGGTCAAAGTGTCCTTTTCAGAAAAAAAGAAGAGGGAAGATAGTTCCAATAGAAGATTCAATAAATATTTTTGCAGACTTCTGTGGAATTTTTAATGTGGCTGAATAAGTCCATATATTTGTGTCTAAATGTAATATTTACCTATGTATAAGTATTGATTTTGATTGAATGTATTCTTTTTTCTCCATTCTTCATTTACTTATTAACTGAACATTAATCTGTTCTGGTAACAATGCAGAGTTTCTTCTGTTTGTTTAAGGGTGGATGTATGTGATGGAGAAAGCTTTATGTACTTGAAAATCTCAGAAAACATCTATTTTGGAAAGACCTAATAGGTATTTAAAGGAACTTTGATAATAAAACACCCGTAAGTTTCACATTCATTATCATTGTTAGCTTTTATTTTCTTGTGAGTTTATTGAATACTGATTTTTAATAACTGAAATAAACTGGGATTTAATAATATCTTTATCAGAACAGAATAAAGGTGATAATATTCAAGTTTATATATTGATTTGAATAAATTGTTAATATTTATATAAGTAAGTAGTAAGTTTATATAAATAATCAATATTCTTTTTTTTAAATAAACGGTATTCTTAAAACTGTGTAGCAAATCTATTTGTAGGAAAGAGGCATAAGATCAAATAGCCCTGGGCTAGCCAAATGTTTATTATTTGTGTGTGTGTGTGTGTGTGTGTGTGTGTGTGTGCATGTTCCTGTTTTCTAAGTGTTTCTTCCTCCTAACCTTACAATGTTGGGAATACACATCTGCTTATTTGAAGGAATCTTGTCAGGTTGGCAGGAAATAGGGAGGGCAAGGACAATTAGTTTTCTAATTCATGTTAACAAGAATGTTTAGGCTGGATATTATTTTCTGAGAAGTAACAAAATCATGAGTGTAAATTGAAATTGGAGAATATAATGTAATTCTATCAGCAAAATTCTAACTACATATATCTCAACCATTTGATACAAAAATATTGGTGATTTTAAACAGGTGAGAAAAAGGAATTTCTGCTGGTGTATACAAATATTGAGAGATTTTACCTTTCATCAGATAGCTTTTTTTTTTGAGTGTCATTACCGTGGAATGTCAAGTTGAGTTTGTAGGCAACTGCGTCTTATCCACCTGCAAAACTTGGGTACTTGTGCAGCAACAGGAGAATTTACAAAGGAAAGGTCACTTGACCTTATTCATTTTAGGGTTCTCATAGTTTTTTTTTTTCTGTTTTATTATTTTATTTTATTTTATTTTTTAGATTTTATTTTCTTTATTTTTTTTCTCCCCAAATTTGTTTATTTTAATTTTTCAGTGTTACAAGATTGATTGTTCATGCACCACACCCAGTGCTCCATGCAGTACGTGCCCCTCTCGATACCCACCACCAGGCTCACCCCCCCACCCCTCCCCTCCAAAACTCTCAGTTTGTTTTTTGCTTGTTTTCTTTTGTTATGGTTTTGAAGATTATGACATGATGGCTAAAATGGTGGCTAGAAAAAATTAAAATGTACTGAAAATATCTAAGAGATAATTGGAATATAGATTTGGGACTAAATGGTGCTGTAGGACTTTAATGACTTGTACAATATTAGTATTACTTAGAGTACATAAAGTTTTCAGTTTAGGATTCAATTGATACCTATGTTAATCTACAATAGAAGGATGCCAAGGACAACTTAATTCAATGGATTTTTAAATTTTTTATGACTTTAGTGGTAAACATTGTCCTTATGGAAGTACATAATTTCTAAAATAGCAGCAATTTTGTACGCAGATATCTACTTTCTAAAACCTGTATTTATACATTATGTTGTAAATATGATGCATATTTTATTATATATTTTTACATTCTATATATTTTATCCCTTAGTAGAGGGGTCAAGGTCTTCTGAGAGATAGGGAATTCCATGTCTTAGTATAGAGTGAGTCTAGAATGCTTCAAAATTTATTTATGCCTTACACATACATTTTCAATTTGAACTTTTTATTGGGAGATAATTGTAAATTCACATGCAGTTACTTGTGAGAAATAAGTCAGAGCGATTGCTAATGTCCTTTACCGTTTCCTCTAATGATAATATCTTGCAAAACAATAGGACAATATCACAACCAGGATATTGGCATTGACATAGTTAGGATACGGGACACTTACATGACTACATGGATTCCTCTTGTTTCCCCTTTTATAACTACAGCGTCTTTCCTCCCCGTTTTCCCCTTCTTTCCTCCTTTAAACCCTGGAAGCCATTAATCTGTTCTCTTTTTTTATAATTTTGTCATGTAAAGAATGCTATATAAATAGAAGCATACAGCATGTGATCTTTTGGGATTGGTATTTGTCCCTCAGAATAATTCTTTGGAGAATCACCTAGGTTGTGTGAATCAACAGTCATTCCTTTTTATTGCTGAGTAGTATTTCATGGTAGGGATATACCACAGTTTGTTTAACCATTCACCCATTGAATGCTGTTTCCAGTTTGTGGCTCTTGTGAATAAAGCTGCTGTAAACACTAGTGTATGGTTTTTTTTTTTAAATAAACATATGTCTTCACTTCTCTGAGATAAATGTCCAGGAGAGCAACTGCTGGATAGTATAGTTAGTTGCCTCCTGAGGATTTCAAGAAATTGCCAAACTGTTTTCCAAAGTGTCTGTACCATTTTGTATTTTCACTAACAATGTATGAGCAATCCAATTTCTCTGAATCCTTGGTAGTGTTTACTTTTGTCATTATTTTTTATTTTTGCCATTCTGATAGATGTGTAGAAGTATCTCATTGTGGTTTTAATTTGCATTTCCCTAATGGCTGATAATGTTGAGCATCTTTTCAGGTGCCTATTTGCTATCCATATATTCTTCATGGTAAAATGTCTCTTCATGTCTTTTGCCCATTTTGTAAATGGGTTGTGATTTTTTTTCCTTTTGAGATTTGAGAAATCTTTGTATGTTCTAGATGCTAGTTTTACTCGGCTGAAAAGGACCTCCTAAAAGATATCCACATCTTAATCCCTGGAACCTGTGAATTTTATTTCCTATGGCAATAAAAAGGGGTCTTTGCAGAGGTAGTTAAATTAAGGATCTTGAGATGGAGACATTATTCTGAATTATTTGGGTAAGCCCTAAAGGAAATCACATGTATCCTTATAAAAGGGAAGCAGATGGAGATTTCATAAAGAGAAAAAGGTGATGTGACCATGGAGCCAGAGATTGAACCGATGTAGTCATGAGCCAAGGAATGCCAGCAGCCAAAAATTGACAAAGGCAAAGAATGGATGGATATTTCCCTATAGTGTCCAGAGGCATCATAACCCTGAACATACCCAGATTTCAGCCTAGCAATACTGATTTTAGACTTCTGGTCTCCAGAACTGTGAGAATAAATTTCTGTCATTTTAAGTTATCAGTTGTGATGATTTCTTACAGCAGCCATGGGAAATGATTATATTATTATTCCTTTGTTGGGTATATAGTTTACAAATATTTTTCCTATCCTGTAGTTTATCCTTTCATTCTCTTAAAGCGGTGTTTGGCAGGACGGAAGTTTTTAATTTGGAAGTCCTAGTTACACATTTTTCTTTATGGGCTATGCTTTTGCTGTCAAATCAAAGAACTCTGTCTAGCTCTTAGATCCAGGAGATTATCTATACTTTTATTTTCTGAAAGTTTTATAGTTTTACATTTTATATTTAAGTTTGTGATCTGTTTTGAGCTAATTTTTCTATAAGGTGTAAAGTTTAGATCAAGGTTCTTTTTTTTTTTTAACCTACGGATGACCAATTTCTTTGACATCACTTGTTCTTCCATTGAATTTCTCTTGCAACTTTGCCAAAATTAACCAGACACATTTATGTGGCTCTATTTCTGGATTCTCTGTTCTGTTCCATTGGTCTATGTATCTGTTCCTTTGCACATACAACGTTGTCCTGATTACTGCTGCTATTTTGTAAGACTTCATATGAAGTAGAGTGATTGCTTTCACTTTATCTTTCTTTTTAAAGACTGTTTTCATTATTTGGGGACCTGCTTGTGCCTTTTCATATAAATTTTGGAATAAACTTGTGTAAGTGTAAAAACTCTTGCTGGGATCTTGATAAGAATTGCCTTAAATCTATAAGACAATAGATCAATTTGAGAAGTATTATAGGTTGAATTGTGTCCCCCACAATCTATATGTTGAAGTCTCCATTACCTTAGAAGGTGACTGTGTTTTGACAGATTGGTCTTTAAGACGACAGTGAAGTTAAAATGAGGTCATTAGGTTAGGATGGGCCTTCATCCAAGATGGCTGGTGTCCCTAAGAAAAGGGAATTCCAACACAGACAGTGCAAGGCACAGCCAGGTAAGGACACAGCTACAAAGCGGCCATCTGCAAGCCAAAGAAAGAGGTCTCAGAGGAAACCAATGCTGCTGACCTCCTGACCTCTGACTTTTAGCCTTGACATGAGGAAATACATTTCTGTTGTGTTAGCTGCCCAGTCTGTGGTGCTTTGTTATGGCAGCCCTGATAAACTAATACAGGATTAATTGGCATCGCTACTATGTTGCACCTTCCCATCTCTGAACAGGGTATGTCCCCTGACTTACTTACGTCTTTGATTTCTTTCATCAGCACTTTGTGACATTAGGTGTACAAATTCAGTACATGTTTTTATTACATTTGGACCTGAATATTTTATTTTCTATTGAGCAACTGTAAACGATACTGAATTTTTTTTTTTTTAAAGATTTTATTTATTCATTTAACAGAGAGAGAACACAAGCAGGCAGAGAGGCAGGCAGAGGCAGAGAGAGGAGCACGCTCCCTGCGGAGCAAGGAGCCCGATGTGGGACTCGATCCCAAGACACTGGGATCATGACCTGAGCCAAAGGCAGTTGCTTAACCAACTGAGCCACCCAGGCGTCCCAACGATACTTAATTTCAGGTTCCACATGTGTATTGTTTGTCTGAAAATGTGGTTGACTTTTGTGTGTCGGCTTGTATTCTGCAACCTTGCTCAGCTCCTTTATTCATTCTAGGAGTTTTATTTGCATACTCTTTGAGATTTTCTACACAGACAACCATGACATCTGCAAATGGGAACAGTTTTACTGCTCTCTTTCTAATGTATATGCTTTTCTTTTACTGTTTTACCATAGTGGCTAGAACTTGCACTACTGTGTTGTATAACTGCCCAAAGAGCAGACATTCTTTCCTTGTTCCCAATCTTATTTATTTATTTAGATCACAAGTAGGCAGAGAGGCAGGCAGAGAGAGAGGGGGAAGCAGGCTCCCTGATGAGCAGAGAGCCTGATGTGGGGCTTGATCCCAGGACCCTGAGATCATGACCTGAGCCGAAGGCAGAGGCTTTAACCCACTGAGCCACTCAGGCGCCCCCTTGTTCCCAATCTTAGGGGAAAAGCTTTAGTATTGCACCCAGGTTCCACTCTTTCCACTGCTCTGGGCAGAGGAACCTGCCCTGTCATTGGGTATGGGACTACTTGCTAAGTCCCTATTTTGCTTTGTTCATTTGTCCACGCCTGTTGAAGATCCTGAGTTGCAATCCTCTCCAGTATCCAAGAGTATAAAATATGGGAGATGAAGAGAAACCCCAGGAAATTCGCTGCCATGTCATTCTTCAAGTACAGAGTTCCCTAGTCTTCTTTGTGCTTTTAGAACCCCTTTATAATTGTCAAATCCTTTCCAAGGTATTTAGTTGTATTTAGAGGAAAGTAGTCAGGAAAAGTGAGTCTACTACATCTTATCCCTGAACCATGTATTTTTAAAATTATTATGTCACTAAATCTGACATGATAATGCAAGTGGTTTTTTTTTTTTTTTAAAGAGAAATCTGGAATATCTGATGGAACTTAGAGATAATTTGGAATGATGTTTTGGGTTACAGAGAGTTGATTGTGAGGAATAGGATACGAGTGCTTGTGACTTTAGTGTTACCTATTTAAACACTATGGCCCTCAAGCATTTTGCCAATCTACATGCAGAAATAGTACTCAACTCACAACTGTCAACTGATGTGTGTTTATGGTGCTTTTAGGCATATTGCATTAGTCAATCAGTTTTGTATCAAGAGCCTTAAAATTCTGGAGAAGTAGCCCAGAGGGCACATTGCATTCTTTCCAGGGAATTAAAAGGTACCTAGTGAACATTGCTCTCTGGCTTGGGAGTGGATTTGGGGGTAGCCTAATGATGGAAAGTGAAAATAATCATTCTCTAAGTAAAATCAGCTTATGGCATAAGAGATACTGAGACTTTCACAAATTACATAACGAACTTTCAAATACATTTGAATATTTTTTTCTCATTTATGCATGGATCTGTTGTGCTAAAATAAATATGTAGTGTCTTAGACACTCAATCTGAAAAGTTCTGATTTAATTGCTGCATTTCATTCTGAGTGATTCCTGGCTTAAACATCTAAAGACTGAGAGTTTCTGTGTGATTATCCTGAAACGTGACTGAACTTTATCCAATTTAATAGTGTGTGCTCACTTGCATTAGGAATTTGAAAATTTTGATGCCTGTTCCCGGGTTTCCATATAACATCTCTTAAGTTTTACGTACTTAGTCCCTTTACAAGTAGTTCCATTATTTTTAAATAAAAGTCGTTCCCAAGTGAGAATGGGATGAAAAACTAGTTGGAAAGAAATGGGAAGCTGGGAACGTGCATGCCTGGACTTGTGAGTGTTCATGTGCATTATTTAATTACACCCTATGAATTACATCTCTTTTATATCCAGACTTTAAGGGCCAAATCCTACCTATTACCACAGAAGATCTTCCCAGAGGTTTGGAGTCACCAATGGTTTCAAGGGAGGAAGAAATTTATAGCAATAACAATACTTTTTACCTGGAGACATGAGGTCATTGTAGAAGTTCACCAACGCAAACAAACAAACAAACGAACAAAAAAACCATTTTGCATGTTTGTGGGAGAATAATAATTTTGGGGGCACCTGGGTGGCTCAGTCGGTTGAGTGTCGGACTCTTAATTTTGGCTCGGGTTGTGACCTCGGGTTCATGAGAGCGAGGTGCATCCCACAACCTCACGCTCAGCGGGGAGTCTGCTTGAGATTCTCTCTCTATCTCTCCCCATCACATGCTCTCTCTCTTCCTTTCTCTCTCTCTCAAATAAATAAATATTAAAAAAAGAACAATCATTTTGAAGCATATTGTGAACTAAATACCTCAGTGACAACCAGAGGCCTTGGACATCAGATGAACATTTGAGGCACTGAACCAATTCAGAGACCTGCCTTAATTTCTTCCAATACCTTGATGCACTTTTAAAAAACCAGCAGGCTCACTGTCTTAATATTCTTGGGAACAACTTGACTTCAAATTTTCCTCTAATTAAATTTATATGCACCCCCCCAAACAAAATAAATCAAAACTGTCCAGGTGTTTTAAAGTAATCTGTGAGTGTCGAAATGATATAATGAAAACTGAAATGGATATTAGAATCTACTAGTCCAGCCATGTGACCTTGGGGAAGCCAAAGCCAAAGCGAGGACTATGCAAGTGGCATGAGGTGACAAAGATTCTTTTCTTGACCAAACTTTAGTTAGGCTCCTGAGCCTGTGAGATGGAAAGTTTTTTGTCATTGTTTTGTGCACTAGCCACAGAGATGAGATGAGTACTTGGCACATAGTAAGTGTTCAAAAGATGGCTGTCGAATGATCTTCCATTTCTGTATCTATATAAATTCCTACTCTATAATATCCTAATCATGTAACATTTTATGAGTTATGTAATAATCCTGTCCCTCTGTTCCATCATATGTAAATTTGGATGGTAACAGTATCTAAGTCATATGGTTTGTGAAAATTAAATTATTTAATATATGTACAGTGCTTAAAACAATGCTTGGCGCATAGAAAATACTCAACAAATATAAGCTGTGATTACTGTACTTCCTACAAAGCTACAAACAATTACTTATATGCTCTGCAATTTTCTTTTTCTTTTTTTTTTTTTGCTCTGCAATTTTCATAAAGATTCACCTCTAGGTAGTATTGGCAAGCCGAACATACCTTTATATAATTGATTTGTCTACACAGATCTTGGATATAATAATTTCTTCAAAATAACAGAAAATAGAATCAACTAAAGATGACACCTCAAATGCACATGGAGGGGGGCCTGGGTGGCTGAGTTGGTTGTGTCTGCCTTTAGCTCAGGTCATGATCCCAGGGTCCCGGGACCCAGCCCCACCCCGCATCGGATTCACAGCTTGGGGCGGGGGAGTGGGTATGTGTAGGCTGCTTCTCCCTCTCTCCTTCTTGCTCTCTCTTGCTATCTCTCTCAAGCAAATAAAATCTTTTTTTAAAAATGCACATGCAATGACAGGAATACAGGATGGAAAAAGAAAGAAAAGAAGAAATTATTTGAATAATACCAGAGTGAATGTTATAGATTCTGATTTTTTAAAAGGAATATTCAGGTTAACCATTTTTTCTTCAGTGATCTTCGGTAATTTGTTTTTAAGAGAATTAGTCTATTTCATGTAAGTTGCTGAATTGATAGGTATAAAGTTTTTCATAATATTCTTTTACTATATTTTAATGTCTGTAAGTTCTATAGTGATGCTCCTCTTTCATAAGTGATACTGGTAATTTGAGTTGTCTCTCCTTTTTTCTTGATCCATCTGGCTAGGTGCTTACCATTTTCATGAGTCTTGTAAAAGAATCGGCTTTGGGTTTCACTGGTTTTTCTCGGTTACTTTCCAATTTTTAATCTTCTTGATTTCTGCTCTGAACTTTGCTAATTCCTTCCTTCTGCTTGCAGTGAATTTAATTTGCTCTTCATTTCTTAGTTTCTTAAAATGGAAGCTTAGATGAATACTTTGAGACAGTTCTTATTTTTCTAAAATAATTATTTAATGCCAAAAATCTTCCCCTAAGCACTACTTTAGTTGCATCTTACAGAATTTTTAACAGCTTTGAGATATAATTGACAAATGAAAAAACTGTACATATTTAAATGCACAATTTGATATGCTTTCACACACACACACACACGTGCAATAATCACTACTATCAAGATACTAGACCTATTCATTATGCCTCCAGTTTTCTTCATGCCATTTAATAATCATTTTTATCTGTCCACTCCATTCCCATTGGTTCCTAGCAACCACTGGTCTTTTTTTCTGCCACTATAGATTGGTTTGCATTTTGTAGAATTTTATATAAATGGACTTATGGAGTATGTACCCTTTTTTTGTGTGGCTCTTTTTACTCAGTTGAATTACTTAGGTTTTATTCATGTTTTGTGTGTTATCTATCAATAGTTCATTCTTTTTTATTGTTGGTATTTAGCAATATTGATTATATGTTGGTGTAGTTTTCTTTGAGGTTTGATGAATGTCTCAAATCTCTAAACTTGTGTCTTTCATAAAGTTTAGAAAATAATTGGTTATTTTTTGTTTAATTTTTTTCCTGTACCAATCTTTTTATCCTCTCCTTTGAAGACTCTAGTGACACAAATACTCTACAGTTTCATAGAGTCTTGGGGTTCTTGGGGACTTGTTCCTTTTTCTTCAGTCTCTCTATTCTTTAATTTTGATGATTTGTATTAATTTGGATGATTTGTATTAATTTGTATTCAAGTTCCCTGACTCTTTGTCATCTCTATTCTGTTATTGAGCCTATCCCGTGGTTTAAAAAAAAAATCCAGATATTGGATTTTCCTGTCATAAAATATACAGTTTTTTAGTTTCTTCTTTTTCATAGTTTATTTTTCTTTATTAAGAACTTCCATGTTTCCATTCATTACTACATGGAGTGTTGGTACAATAGTTATTTTATAAAAAGCTTTGTCGATATTTCTAACCCCTAGGTAATTTGAGGTTTGGCATGTGTTGATGGTCATTTCCCTTAAAAATTTTTAATATTTCCTGGATATTTTTCATGTCAGTTAATTTTGTATTGCATCATGGAAATTTTGAATATTATATTTTGTAGACTCTGGGCCCTGTTAAAATTCTCTCAAGAACTCGTGATCAAACTAAACTAGGTTCAGACTCAGTGTTCATGACTGTAGGCCAAGGATTCAGTATATTTTGTTTACAAAACCTTTGCCTGTGCTGCTTTGAGTCTGTCCCACACACATGCCACTCAGGGAATAGTCCTAGACTCAGATGGTTGTTTAAATCAGTTCAATTTTCTGTAGATTTTCTGTGCTTCTTGAGGGTCTGTCCTGTTCACGTGGAAACTTTTATTCTGCTCTTTCCTCCATGAGATTGCCTTCCCATACTCTCTGACCTACAGAGGACTATTTTTTTCTGGTCCATTGGCTGAAAAGAAAGGGTCTCTTCAAAATCTTAGTGCTCACACCACCAAAGCACAGCTATTAGACCCTCTGGCAAAGCCAGAGCATGAAAAAAGGAGGGAAAAATATCTCAATGACATTTGGCTTCCAGGGCTTCTTTTGCCAGTTACCCTGGCCAGAGAGATTGGGTTTCCATAAGAGTTTCAGCCACTCCTGTACTACCACCGTGTAGCTTTGTGTGTGACTGGGTACTGGCCTTGGGATAAAGCTGCTAGAGAAAAGAGGTAGAAAAAAATGAAAACCTCACTCCCATACAGGTTACATTTCTAAATTTTGATTTCCCTCCCAATCTGGCTGCTTCTGTTTATTTTTCTGAGTCCTTAGGCAGTTGCTTTTGGAATTTTTTCCAGAATTATTACATGAATATAGCAAAAGAAGGAGTCTTTAGTGGGCTTACTCTGTTTTTGTTGGCATCAGAACTCTCATTATTCATTTTAATGTTCAAATGTTTCCAGATTTGATGAAGGGGCTCCATTAAGCTAGCTTCTATGCTTTTAAAAAGAAATAGTCCCATCATTCTTTGAGCACTTCCTTTTTTTCTAGCTCAAAAAATATTCCAGGCTTGTTATAATATTCTTGCCCTGGGCCTCATTTCTCCAAGGAACGTCTATTCCCATTTGTGTTTGCTGGTACTCATGTATTGCTGCTTTTAGGCCTTCTTAATGGACAGATAGAAAATAATTCTAAGTACACACATATTCACAAATACTGATATATATCTATATAGATATAGATATATATCACTACTGCTACTATTATTAGTATCTATTTTCTCCATGAATTCGTACTGATATCATGAAAATTAGTTGGACACCACAAGATTCATTACTTGCTTCCCCCTTCCAAATTTTCAACTTCCTTATGCAACAGTGAGAAATTTGATTTCTGTTATCTTCAGGATGCTTGTACACTTATCCTATCCCAGAATACATAGGAAGTAATTTCAGAATTGCCATTGTGTACCTCTGGTAAGATAAAACCTAATACTACAATTCATTTATATTTTTCTTTAGTTTTTCATTTTGTATGTAAGGCAAACATTGCACTTTACAGTTATATGGGTTAGTGTTAGTTTTGTACTCTCTACTCAATGTAGTTATGTTATTAATTTCAAATAGAGCTGAGTTCATTTGACTCTGTTCATAATCTATTTTAGAGTTTTCTCCCAATCTTTATTTTTTTTAATATATAAAACATTAGCACAGTTTCTGAAGTCAAAATTATCTAAGATGTGTATTCAGAGAAGTATAATTCTCCAACCCCAACCTCTATTTCCAGTTTCTACCTTCTCCCTGAAGGTAATAAATCTCATTATTAGTTTCTCATTTAACCACTCTGTATTTATTTTTTACAAAAATAAGGTGATATGTGTATAGTTTTTTATTTGTTCGTTTTCTTACATAGATAGTATACCCTCTCTTCTTTTGAATTTTGCTTTCTTCACATGATAATATATGTTGGAAATCACTCCATATTAGTTAATAGAGAACTTTCTTATTTCTATTAATAGTTTCTTGGTACTCCATTAAGTACATTCTATTGTACATTCAATTAACCTCTTTTGTATGGGCACATAGGTTGTTTCAAATATGTTGCAATGACAAGCAACGCTCATATGAATGTCCTTATATGTATATATTTTTGTTTTATCAGAGGTTTATTATCCAGGGAAGTTTTTAGAGGGTGATTTACTGGGCTAAGATGTAAATGCATATGTAATTTTGTTCAATTTTGCCAAATTCCCCTCTATAATTACTTTACCAACTGGCATTCCCACTACTAATATATGAGAATGCCTATGTCCCATAGCCTTGCTGCAGTACCATGTCAAGCTTTTAAAGTTTTGCCAATTTGTATTTGCAACAACATGGATAGATCTAGATGGTATAATACTAAGTGAAATAAGTCAGTCAGAGAAAGATGAATGCCATATGATTTCACTCAAATGTGGAATTAAAGAAACAAAAGATGAGAAAAGAATGGAAGAGACAAATAAAAAGGACAGATATTTAAATATATAGAACAAACTGGTGGTTATGAGAGGGGATAGGGGAGAGGGGATGGTTGAAATAGATGAAGAAGATTAAGAGTATACATCATGACGAGCACTGAGTAATGTATAGAATTGTTGAATCATTACATTGTCCATCTGAAATTAACATAACACTGTATGTTAAGTATATGTGAATTTAAAAATAAATTTAAAAATAATGAATAAAATAAATGTTGCCAATCTGATAAGTAAAAAATGATATCATAGTGTCATTTATTTTGTGTTTCTCTTACAATGATTGAAATTAAACACTGTCATATATTTAAAGACTGTATATATCACTGTTTATATATAATTCAAATATTCACAATGTTTTAAAATATGTAAAAAATTCACAATGGCCTACTCATATCTTTAGCTCCTTTTTTTTGGTCCTATGGAGTTCTGGATCTTTTTATCTCAGCTTTTAAAAAGTCTTTATATATTAGGGATATGAGCCCCTTCTCTGTGATAATGCATTGCAAATATTTTCTTTTATGTTGTTTCTTTTAAAACATTGCTGCTGGTGGTTTTGTCATGTATTATTGTAATTATTATTTTTATACAAAGGTCAGTCTTCTACTTTACCACATCTGAATCTTGAGTCATAGTTAAAAATCCTTTCCATATACCTCGGTTATAGATGAATTCCCCTTTCTCTCCTTCTGGTACTTGTACAGTTTCATTTTTTTAAATTAGATTTCTGATCCATTTAGAGTTTGTTTTTATATTTGGCATGTGGCAAAATTGAATTTTATCTTTTTCCAAATGTCTATATTGTTAGCCAACAGCATTTCCCAATGATTCGGATGATACTTTTATCATATATTACATATCCATTTGTACTAGGGTCTATTTCAGATTTTCTACTATATTCCCCATGTTTGTCTATGTAAGGTCCAATGATACACTTTAAATGATAAAGGCTTTATAACATGTTTAAATATCTCCTAGTGTTAGTCCTCTTGCATAACTTTTCTCTTTCAGTTTTTGCAAGCTATACTTGCATATTTAATTTTGTAAATGAACCTTAATATGGACTTATTTAATTCCCTAAAAAAGCTTCTGAAAGACACAAACATAAGACCTGAAACTATAAAACTCTCAGAAGAAAGCATAGGAGAAAATCTTCATGACGTTGGTCTTGGCAATGATTTTATGAATATGACACCAAAAGCATAGGCAAAAAAAATAATAAATAATAAAAAAGCTTCTACACAGCAAAAGAAACCATCACAGTGTGAAAAGGCAACCTATGAAAGGGGAAGGAGAAAAAATGTGCAAGTCATATATCTAATAAAGGGTTAATCTCCAAAGTACATAAGGAACTTGTACAACTCAAGTAAAAAAACTATAATAATCCAATTAAAAAATGGGCAAAGCACTTGAGTAGACATTTCACCAAACATGACATACAAATGGAGAATATGCATGTGAAAATATACTTAACAATACTCTTCATCGGAGAAATGCAGATCAAAACCAAAATGAGATATCACCTCACCCTGTCAGAATGATTAATCAAAAAGACAAGAAATAGCAAGTGTTGGTAAGAATGTGGAGAAAAGGAAACTTTTACGCATTGTTGGTGGGAATACAAGATGGTGCAGCTGCTGTGGAAAGCACTATGAGGGATCCTCAAAAATTAAAAATAGAACTGCCATATAATACAACTACCCCACTTCTGGGTATTATCCAAAAGAATTGAAATCACGATCTTGAAGAGATATTAGCACTCTTATGTTCGTTCCAGCATTATTTACAGTAGCCAAGCTGTGGAAGCAACTGGAATGTCCATCAACAGATGAATGAAAAAAAGAAAATGTAATATAAATATATACAATTTATATATATATCTATATAAAATATATATATACTACATACAATGGAATACTATTTAGCCTTAAAAAAGAAGAAAAATCTGAAATGTGTGACAACATGGATGAACATGGAGGATATTATGCTAAGTGAAAAAAAAAAGTCACAGAAAAACAAATACTGCATGATTCCACTTATATATGAGGTATCTAAAGTAATCAAATTCATAAAATCAAAGAATAGGATAGTGGTTGCCAGGAGATTGAGGGAAGGAAAAATGGGGACTTACCAACAGGTATAAAGTTTCAGTTAAACAAAATGAATAAACTCTAGATATCTGGTGTACATCATTGTACCTGTGGTCAACAATAAAGTATTATACACTTAAAAATTTGTTAAGAGGGTAGCTCTTATGTTAAATGTTTTTGTGACAATATATTAAAAAAATTTTTTTAAATCTTGTCATTACACTGAAAAAATAAAATAAAACTTAAAAAAATTAAATAAATAAAAAAGTATTTTATGGAAATCTGTAAAAATAAATAAATAAATAACTTGAAAAAAATTTTAAAAATAGATCTAGTCATTTTTATTGGAATCGAACTAATTGATATGTTAATTTAAGAAGAACATGGAGATACGCTTCCATAGTTTGGCTATTGTAAATAATGGTGCAGTAAACCTATGAGAATATGTATCTTTTTGAATTAGTGTTTTTGTTTTCTTTCACTAAATGCCCAGTAGTGGAATTATTGGCTCATATGGTATTTCTATTTTTAATTGTTTTAGGAACCTCCATACTGGTTTATAAGTGGTTATACCAATTTATATTCCTACCAACAGTGCATGAAGGTTCCTTTTTTTCCACATCCTCACCAACACTTGTTATTTCTTGTCTTTTTTGATTCTGGCCATTCTGACAGATATCTCATTTTGGTTTTGATTTCCATTTTTCTGATGATTAGTGATATTGAGCATCTTTTCATGTGCCGGCTGAGCATCTGTATGTCTTCTTTGAAGAATATCTATTTGGGTCCTCTGTTCATTATAATTGGATTATTCCACTTGGGAAATTGCCTATTTTTTAATGCTCTGAATTGATTTGCATATAAATCTACAAAATAATCTCATGATTTAAAAAATGTATTTTGCTTCGGTTGTTATTCTCCTTGTAGTATCTTATTTTATACATACTTTCTTCCTTTTTTAAAGTTAGCTGATGATCTTTTGTTTTGTTAAAAAATTGTTTTTAAAAACCAAGATTTTGATTTATTCATTAAGTATATTGTTTTTATTCTGTAGTCAATTTCTACTTTTCTCTTTAGTTTTTTTTTTTCTTCTTCATGCTTTGTTATGGTTTACTTTATAGCTTTTTTCCAAGGTTGCTTGGCTGGGAATTTAATTCATTGTATACTTTCATTTTTACTGATAAATGTGATTAGGGATATGAATTTTCCACTGATCATTGCTTTAAGTATATTGTATAGATTTTGATATGCAGTGTTTATGCTGTCATATTTCTAAAGAAATCTGTAATTTCAGTTTGCATTTATCCTTTTGATCAAGAACTGTTTATTTTTTTAATTTTTTAGCATCTTAATTTTATTTTTTTCATGTTCCAAGATTCATTGTTTATGTACCACACCCAGTGCTCCATGCAATAGATTTTATTTATTTATTTGAGAGAGAGAGAGAGGGAGAGGGGAGGGAGGGAGAGAGAGCACAGAGGAGAGTCAGAGGAAGAAGCAGACTCCCTGCCTAGCAGAGAGCCTGATGTGGGGCTCCATCCCAGGACCCTGTGATCATGACCTGAGCTGAAGGCAGACACTTAACCCACTTAGCCACCCAGCTGCCCCTCAAGAGTTGTTTAAAAATTTGTTATAACTTCAGGATGAGGTGGCCTTTAAACTTTTGTTAATTTTTCTAATATTATTGCCTTCTCATCAGAAAGTATGTTGGGTAATATTTTTACTTTTCTAATATTTTCTTTGTGGCCTAGTATTTTATTAATTTTTGTACGTGTTCCACGTGCACCTACAAAGCAGGTATACTCTCTTTGATAAGAGTATAAAGTTCAACACACCTGCATAAGATCTATATCCTTTTTATTTTTTTGCCCAATCTTTCTTATACTGAGTATGTGTTAAAATCTCCCATTAGTAGAATGTATTCATAAATGTGTCCTTCATGTTCTTTCATTTTTGCTATATAAAGATCATTGCTGTGTTATTGGTGGCATAGATATTCTTAACTGCTCTTTTTTCATAAATAAGCATCCTTATTTTTTACTCTTGCTATTTTCACTTGTAATTTACTTTGTTAAATATCAGATCACAATTTCTGTTTTCTTATAGTTTCCATTTAATTGGTGCACTTTTGCTCATCCCTTTATTTTTAGCCGTTATTTCAAGCTAAATTAAAAATCTTTCATTTTTAGTTGTGTTTTGAGTTCATTCAAGTTTATTGCTGTTACCAATATGTTTGTTTTCCTCTGTCACGTTACATCATGGTATAATGTTAAAGGCATAACGTTATATTTTCTTGTGTTTCTTCCTCTAGTTGATTTTTTTGCTCTTTCATTAATTATATTTCTTTTGGGGTTTTGGAAGATTTGGTTTTAGTTTTAGTGGTTAACTCTAATATCACATTTATATCATGTTTTATTTATATCATGTCTAATGCCTTTAAACCTCTGTTTTCTTATTAAATCTATTACTTTCTGATCTGCCAATTTTTTACAGTATCATTTAGCTGCCACCTTTTGTTTATAGAAAAATCAATATAATTATTTTACTTTCCTCTTCCACTTTCCCTTTCTATTCTCATCTTAATTTTAGTTGTATTTTTGCTAATTTTTTAGAGTTTATAACACATAATAGATGTTATATAACATATAACAGTATTCTTCTACCCTTATACCACTATTATTTTTGTCTTAGTTCTAAAATTACCCATATTAAATGCTCATCAGTCTTTTAAATGAAAATTTTCCAATCATTCCTTCGTTAGTCGAATCTCATCTACTATTTAATTTCTTAAGAAGGGCTTATTGGTTCAGAATTCTCTGAGTTCAAAATAAATTTCAACTTTTTATAGCCTGCTTGGCTAGCATGTCTGTATGTCAAAATCTTCATTTCAAACTTTAAGTTTGTTTTTCTACTTTTTCATTAAAGATATACTTTACATACAGTAAAATTCACCATTTTAAAACTGCACACTAGAATTATAGTTTTTCAAATTTTAAGACTTCATATATATATTTACATTATATATGTAGTTTACATAAATATATAAGACCACCACCCTATCAACATATACCAAAATAAATACCCCTTTTCAGTCATCCTCCCATCTTAAAGCCCTGAAACTAGTGATCTGTTTTCTTTCTTTATAGAGTTGCTTTTGAAAGAGTGTCCTACAATTGGTTAAAATTTGAAAAATATTGCTTCTATTATTTTACTTTGTTTTTTTCAATTGTGAAGTCATTCTCATTCTCTTACTCTTGTAAATTTTTTCTTATTTTTACCTGAAATCCCTGAGGATTTTTTCTTTATGTTTAAAATTAAAAATAGAATTATCATAAGGTCCAGTAATTCCACTACTGGGTATTTACTCAGAGAAAATGAAAACACTAATTCAAAAACAGATATACATCCCTGTGTTTATTGCAGCATTATTTACACTAGCCAAGATATGGAAGCAACTTAAGTGACCATCGATAGATGGATAAAAAAAGAAAATATGGCATATATATATAGTGGAATATTGCTCTGCTATAAAAAAGAATGAAATCTTGAAATTTGCGACCATATGATGGACCTAGAGGATATAATGCTAATTGAAGTCAGTCAGAGAAAGCCAAATGCCATATGATTTTACTCATATGTGGAATGTAAGAAACAAAACAAATAAAGAAAAAAAGATAAATTAAAAAAAAAAAGCAGACTCAAATACAGAGAATAAGCTAGTATTTGCCAGAGGGGAGGTGGATAGGGGGATGAGTAAAATAGATGAAGGGGAGTAAGAGTACTATTATCTTGATGAGCCCTGAGAAGTCTATAGAATTGCTGAATCATTATCTTGTACATCTAATGCTAATATAACACTGTATGTTAATTGCACTTGAATAAATAAGTAAAATGTGAAATGAATAAGGTAAAGGGATGGCAGAATATGAAAAGAAAAATGAAAAACCTCTTTAAAATCAACATTATGAAAACTGTGAATGCCTGAATTTTATTGTGATAATGTGACCTTGCACTTATATAATTATTAATTAGTTATCCTCATTACCTTGTAAAAACATAAATTGTCGACTCCATCAAGAAGAATAGCTATTATTGAGTGCACATTATGTGCCAAGCACTTAGTTTGCCAACATTTAAAGAGATTATTTAAAATACATTTATAAGGATGATGAGTCTCTTTTTCTTCTTGGTGTAAGAGGTGATACTAGGTATGTGTACCGCCCAGAACATTAGAGGTTAGAACATGCTTCTGTCACTGTCCCATTGTGTACATTAAGACAACTGTCATTGTTTATAAGTGAGACCGAGCAATAGAGTAATTGTGCATGATTTTAATATATCGTAAACTGTCCGTTTTGCTTTTTGAAGACTCTGCTATGGATATATTAATTATTAATATTATTATAATTAATTTATTTAATAAATATGATATACACACCCAATTCTTCTGTCACACAATTTGCTTTTTTCTTCATTTTCCAAATGATATAAGTAAAATGATTAACTGTATGAATGTTTACTATGATACTTGCCACAAATTTAGGATATAATCTGAGATTATAAAAACTAATAAAATTGTACTTACCATAAAGGATTGCAAGCAGAGACAGTGGCATGACAAGTAGTCCCACTAGCATATCAGCAATGGCTAGGGACATTAAGAAATAGTTGGTGGCATTGTGCAGTTTCTTTTCCAAGCTTACTGCCATGATAACGAGAATGTTGCCACCTATTGTCAAGATTATTATGATGACGATTGAAAGTGCTGGCCAGTTTTGTACCCCGTCTGGGAATTTGAAGCGTCCACCATCGGAGGTATTGAAAATGTCAGTTACTAGAGCTGCAACAGGGCTCACAGAAATATCGCATTGCCAAACCAGTAGGCCAATTAGGTGCACACTGAAAATTAAGAAAAAAAAAAATCAGATACTATTACATTGCTTATACTCAATAAACTGCTTATACAAAATAATAGCTTTTCCTTCAGCAACGCTTATCACCATCACCATCATCATTTCTACTACCATAATTAAATCTCGGTATTTTTTATTTCTGTCCAAGGAATATTATGAGTCCGACACTTAGTTTATGGACATATAAATGTATATATATAAAATTAAAAATTATCTGTATTATAAAATTACATATATGCAATCTCATTTGATCACACACAACAGCCTCATGAAGTCAGTATTTGTTTATATTCGTTATGCAAATGAGGAGTCTGAGGTTCAGAGAGGTTAAGTAACTTTCTCAAGGTAGAACAGCCAGTAAGTGGCAGGGGCAAGGTCCATATCCAGGTCCCACTGATTTCAAAGCCTGTATTTTAAACTGTTACTCTATACAAGCATACAAGCAATATGAAACCACAGCATTGTTTGATTTGCTCTAAGGGTCTATTTTTATATTTTTTCAATATTAATTTCTTCTAGATATCTTCTGAGACAACGGACAACGGAATGAAAAGAGATTTTCCTTTAAGTACCTAGTACTCTGACAAGAAAATTGGACCATTGCCTTTTTTAATCTAAAGCTAAGAAGGAATAAGTTGTCATCAGACAAACTTCAGGCAAGATGTTAGAAGAGGCACGGTGGGTTTTGGTCATAGTGCACATTCATTTCTTTTTAAAACTTTTTAACTTCTCACAGCTGCAGAGTGACTTTAGGCTGGTCCATACATATTAATATCTGTGCTATAAATTATCCTTCTATCTGACACTCTGCTCATTTATGTTCTATGTTTTCCGGGCCCTGTTCTAGGCTAAAAAATGATTGATTTGTGGTGATGATGAATTCCTCTGGGTTTGCTGCTTTTCCTGTGCTGGATACGAAGTGTCTTTTTAAGTCATTTAAACTGTGCATCTCTCAAGAAGGTACTTTCGTTGACTCTACTAATCAGGCCAGATGGCAAACAATGTAGGAGAAATAGATGTGGCTATGTTTTGTGCATCCCAATTCAACTTCCTCCCATGGCGGTATGAGATTTATTCAGGTTACATACAATAAGTGTCCTCTCAAAGTGTGTGTTCCTAAAGGATCTAATAAAACTAACATTTATTTTCATTAATAAAGTAGATAAGAAAGAAAAGCATATTCAATATTTCTGCTTAAAAACAAAGATCATTATTTGAAAATGACTGTTTTTTGTGTATTGTATGTTCAGTAACAGTTATTTTATAAATATTAAGCAGCAACTACACTATATGTAATGGTTGTTAAACCTTGTTATTATTTATGGAGGAGGAAACTTTCTCTATTCGTATAATTACGTGCTGAATAATTTTTTTGCGTGAGACTATTGAAGTAAGGGTCTTTCTGGAATTGGAGAGATTAACACATGACATTACAACATCTAGAGTCTGAGTTCTTCATATAAGTGGTTTTATTTCATTATCTTATTCACTTTTTCTTTGAACTAAAAAGGCTGTTTCTATATGGGGAAAATGCATGTGTGATTTGATTAGCTCATCATTTATTTCCAATCGTCAGAGAAATTTACTGTATTAAAACTGGATGATTATGATAGTGTAATGATATCATATCTATAGTATTATGCACATGTATATGCACATACGCCATACTTTCTAAACTTACACTGGAATGCTTGGCCTGAAAAACCATTAATGTTTAAAATTTCAAGTAAAACACTGTAATAATTGTTTGGAGTATTTAAAAATTATTTCTCTTAATATCTTGGTAATATACTTTTATGTCTTTGAAGATAATGAAGAAATCATGGAAATATTTTGACTTTCTCATTCTACAGAGGATAGAAAACTAATAGTTTAGACATTTTGCTTAAAATAACTTCCTTATTAGTCAAAGTTACCTGACATTCTAAGCAATGTGCAGGTGGTGATATAATTTTTATCAAATAATCAATAAAGTCTTGTATCAAATAATCAGTAAATTCTAATTCCTGGAACATAAAACTTAAACTATAATTATATATGTTTCAAAAAATCTATATCATAAGTAATCTGTGATTAATGTGAGCAGAAATTATTAAAATAAAGGGCCAAATAAATAGAAGCAAGTTATTTGCTCTCAGCTTTGATTATTCTGTCACTATATTTGTTGCATTGGGCATGTGGTCAATTTCCTAACTTCATGACCTCAATTTTTTGACCACTTAACTTCTCAGAGCATCAGTTTCTTCATCTGTAATCTCTGTCATGTGATTGTTGAGAAAACTAAATGATATATATAAAGTCCTGAAAATGGTACCTTTGTCATAATAGACCCTCAGTAAATATTGGGGTTTACCTTCTTTTTGACTTCAAAGTTAAACAAAAATAGTTTATGCTAACTATACCCCAACTCATGTACTTCACAATTGGTGATGAATTTAAATTCTGATTTTATTTTAATAAGATACTTATTTATGCAAAAGGAGTCTCAGACAGTAATTTTAAATCTGTGTCTTTTCTGGCTTATCTGACGAAAAACGTATCCTTCTGGCATTTAAAAAGAAATTCTAGTTTAAATTAGCTGATGATTATCTCAGCTAGTCTTGCAAGACTTTATGCTCATTGTAAAATGTTGCATCTTTAATTGTCAGTTATAGAACCACAAATATATTCATCCTTTAGAGAGTAAGGTCCTAACAGAATATGCATCCAACTTGAATTTTCTAAGCGAGTTGTGAAAACATCAAAGTCCTTTTGTATTTCTCTAAAAATGACAGAGGGACCCCAGCATGGCTTAGTTGGTTAAGTGTCTGCCTTTGGCTCAGGTCATGATCTCAGGGTCCTGGGATTGAGCCCCGCGTTGGGCTCCCTCTCCTTCTGCCCCTCCCCACCACTTGTGCTCTCTCTCTCTCTCTAATAAATAAATACATTTTAAAAATCTTTAAAAATGAGAGAAGAATGCAAGATAAAAGTGCATGTAAAAAATACGTGAAATACTATTGGACAATTACCAATTTTAAAATTTGAGTGTCTTATTGTTGGTAGGAAAACACTTTGATTATCTTGTCTACCTTGGCTAGCCAGATATATTTTTAATTTTCATGAAAGAGTCCATGAGACAAATACTAAATTACTGGGGAAGCTTATAGAATCTAAATATATCTATTGTGAGTTATAAAATAATGTTACTGGGAAGATCCTGAAAGAGTATTTACTTCAGTTTCCTGGTTTCAACTCAATTAAATTTAATAAATTGTTACTGGGTGCTACTATGGGCAAAATATTATAATTTTTATTAAATTTCAATCTTATTTTCTATAGTTTTGTAATCAAGAATTGGCTATATTATAATTAAACATAACTTCTAATATTTATGTGTTCAATGAAATATATACAGTCCTGTTTATAAAAAAAGAATAAGTTAGGTCTTGCTCCTAAAGCTTAAGTTAATTGTTATTAAGCCCACAGAAGTTTCATAAAATATGTACACAAAAACTACAATTTCTCCCTGAACAATGCAACCAATTTATTCATTGGTACTAAAGGTTTAATGAACACATAATTTTATGTTCTTAGTAAACAAAATGATAATTTGATTTAAATCTGTATGTTTTAAATGTACTGTGTTTCTGCATGGCATATGACAATGGGCATTTTTAGAAGAGGTGGTGGGCTGGGTCCCACGACTCTGAGATCATGACCTGAGCCAAAATCACTTAACTGACTGCACCACCCAGGTACCCCTTCCCTTCCTTATCACTGTGCTCCATATTTTCCTTTTCTTGTCTGTTGTTGTTTCTCAACTGTAACTGATTAGAATTTAGAACCCTGGATCTTTTTTTCATACCCCATTCCTTGAGACTAGTGCATTTGGAGGAAACCAACCCAACATTTTATTAAGTTAAGAAGAAGATATACCCAGATTAGATTACTTTTAGAATTGCTCAGTACTTGAATCCAATTCTTATCTCCTTTTTGTGACATTCTATTGACCTGAACTACCGGATCATCGTATCAAGACTTCGGAAGATGGCACTGTTGTTCTCTGTCTAGCTACATCACCCAACCTCTACTATCTGATTTCTCACTCATTCTTTTGCAACCTCAACCATTCTTTATAAAACCAGAAACATCTTATTCTCTTGGCTGTTTAGTTCATACAGGAAGGAAAAAGAAAGATAAGACAAGAAAAGAACCTTTCTCATTTCTACATTTTAACCATGGAGAAAGCAGCCATGAACATTGGAATTATTTTTGAATTTAAGATAGTATTGCCATATTATTTATTTGACTACATAAGCAGTTCTATTTAATTGAAGTCTAAGTTATTGGATTTTTTTTTTCATTTATTTTTGAACAGGGAACATCCATTATATTAGTCTATGGGCTGCAGGTCATTTGTGCAAATTGAGGCAAACATAGATGAATGATCATAGAAAAACCTCTTTAACATTTTTGAGCAAACTACCATAAAAAAAGTTAACTTAAAAAAAATAAATAATAACATCCTTACAGGAACGAATGCACCGCTTTCCTCAGGTTCACCATGATTGCTTCAGTGTTAAGCAACCAAGGTTTAAAATTGCGAAGAAGAAATTTAACAGATTGGATTCATAATTCCATCCTTTCTGGGGAGAGAGAAAAAAAAGAAAAAGAAAATTAGTTAAAAGTCCAAATAACTTCATAACAGCCAATTAAATAAACTTAAATATATTTATTAAGTGATAAGAAACAATCAGTACAAAATTTAGCAAAAGGTAACCATGTTATATCATATAAGTGATAAAAAATGGCAGAGAATATATTTTTCATTTATTTACCAATATACCATCATCATAGTTTTTTCTTTTTTCTTTTCTTTTTTTTTTAAGTTTTTCTAAAATTTCTTGTACACACTTTATTCATATGGGGCTTCTACTAAAACTTCTTTTCTTAGAGTACACAGAGCTTCAAAACAGTGTTTTGAGAAAGAAATTAAGAATATATGCTTATTAATCGACAAATCATTTGGGGAAAGCTTGTGATGTACTAATTAAGTAGCATGTATGAAATACAAAAGTTTCATCTTATAAGAACACGAAAACTAAAATAAGTTGTTAGTATTTCTATTAAGTGAACATATTTTGTATAACATTTCTAATTTATTTTTTCAAAGTGAAGCAATCTGCATTTGCCTAGCTTTATTTATACTTTTGCATTAACCAACAATATTCTCTAGAGGGCAGTACCAAGTTTATACCAAAATAAATGAGTTGATCAGGTTTACTCTATTAAATATAGCGATCATCCTATGTACCAGCTTGTTAGTATCCTATAGATAATTATAGTCAGGGCACATGGAATAATGCTAAAAATGCAAACAAAAGGTCAGTTGCACAAGATGATGCAAACAAAAACCCTAATTTCTTTTATTGATTAAGAAGTGACAATGCATCTTAAAGGTATTAGGAAGGAAACATGAAAACTCTCCAAACAACTTATCAAAGAATTTCAGAGAGAATGCCTTCAATTTCTATAGGCTACTTTGCAAAGAGTTATTTGTTGCATTGAAAAACCCCACCAAATATTTCCATAGCCATTTATTTAGCAATTATCACTCACTATATTCAGTATGCTAAAATGTTGGTCAAGAGTAGACTGGATGCAAATTTGCTGAGACTATCTGCTACAATCCTTTGTGGCAATAACATCTTTACAGAGTGGCACATGTCACTATCAATCTTTACATTGACATTGAATGAACACTTAGTGTGAATTCTAGTGATTAACATTTTTTTTTTTTACTGCCTGTAGATTCCTAACTGGAAACAGAGTGGGTAAACCTCTCTGTTCTCTATTCTTGGTTTTCTATATCTTCAATTTTAGGATTTTGATTGTACTCTCTTCCCACACCAAATATCTAACTGAATTCTTTTCTGAGATCACAGGCTTTTACAAGAATCAGGATTGTGATGTTAGGTTTGTATGCAGTAGGCTGTCAATGAGAAAAATGTAGTTGTCGTGGGGGGGAGAGAGAAAGAGAGACTTGAATAGCTTGAGAATGTGGAATAACATTGAAAAATCATATTTTCTGTCTAATTTGAAGATATTTTCAAGGAATGTAAAAAATGTGTTGATAATATCTTCTAGTGTTTTCTAGTCCCTTTTAGAAATTTGGAAATAAAATTTTACTGGAATGAATTGTACCTCCCTATGTTTCCCATCTCATTAAATAGTACTATTATTCTAGTTATCAAGCTCTACCAATTTAATTTATTCTCTCTTTTTGTCCCCCGCCTCTCACTTGTGAGTTCTATCAGTGTTACCTACACAGAAATATACCTTCCCTTTCACTACAATAATGCATAAAGTATGGCCTCCAGTGTCCAGAAACAAAATATTCTATGGAAGAAATAGAGTGACATTCACCAGATCATTATACCATTTTTATCCCATAAAATGCTGCCACATTTATGCATTCATAAATCCCTTTTTTCTTGGGAGGTCGGGAAATAAGTGACAGGGAAAAAAATGGTACAGAGAAACAAAAAGGTCTTATTTTGCTTCTTTGCCCTCAACAAATATTAAAATCTTTCTCTTTTCCCAATATTAAAATATAAAAATTGCTTTTAATTTTTACTTTTCAAGTGTCTAAAAATTAATAAAATTTAAAAGTTTCAAAGTAAAATGTGATTCATTCCAGTAGATTATAACAAATCAATTGAAATTGTGTTTGCTATAACTTGATATGATGATCATCTCATTAAACATTATATTTTCCATATTCTCAGCCATGGTAGAATCCCATTATTGTTACTCAAAATACTGTTTTTCTTTAAAAATTAATCAGTGTTGTCATCTTTTTTACATGTATATTTTCCTATGAAATATAAACAGGAAAACAACAAATATTAGATTTTCTAAGTTCCAATTTTTGTTAAAGTAATAATTACAAAAGTATATTATGTATATAGATCTTCAGTTTATTAACTAAAATACCTTGAGGGCAAAATAGTATCTTTCTATACTATTAAAATTTGTATTTTTTGAAAGTTGATTAAACCTGATAGAAAATGCCCCTTGATTGGCGGTAAAAGCTTAGAACTATGATGTGATAGGGAGGAATAAATTATATATAAATTATGTAAAGTAAGTAATGCTACATTACATGTTTCCCCAAAGGGCTAAGACACTGTGGTGATATTTTGTAAAGAGAAATGTTCCGTGGGTACTTCTACAAAACCTCCTAAAGCCTTGGGTAAGTTAAAAGAAACAAACAAACAAACAAAGAGAGAAACAAACAAAAAAATACAATAACAAAGCAACACTAATGAAACACTCCAATCTGCAAACCTCTAAGACTCTGCCAATGTTTCATAATGTAATTCTCATGGTTGTTGAGCAGAAAAAGAATACCTGGGAATTTAAGTATTCAAATTTGGGAAGACTTTTGTTTTATAAAATTAAGAAAAAAAATTACTGGTGGGATAACTGGTAGAGTGATTCATTTTAAATGAGAATTTACATGGTTCTCATAGAAACTACGTTTGGTCATGTGACCATGTCAAAGTATTATAAGAATATATATACACATTTATATGTGTAGGTGTGTGTGTATGTACATATATATGTACACGTATGTATGATTTTATGTACAGAAAAAGATTGATTAGTCTGAAATCAATTTACTATATAAAGCATGAAGAGAAAATCACAGGTTAAATCACGGAAGTAAGTTCAAGATCTGTAAATACATATTCAGACTAATCTCTTATTTCTGCAATACAAATCACAAACTGTTTATGTTCTCTCTAACGCTCTGTAAAATCTTCAGATATCAATAACAATAACTACATTTGCTAAGGCAAAAAGGGGGACAAATAGTAGTTTTTGTATGGTTCTCAATAGCACAATTTCAGTTAAGCAAAACACACACGGAGCATTATATTTAATTGATGCTTATGAAATCTATGCTTCTATGTCAACATATGTCATATAGCATACAGCATATATTACAAAAATAGTGTGAATACTTGAGGACAGTTGAGCCAAAATAGGGTCTTCAGTGTATATTCAGAAATTAATTTTAAACTATCAAAACCAGTATCACTCAGAAATACTTAAAGCCATTATCAATAACCATCATGGAAGTGAAAATAATGAACAAAAAAGTAAAACCACTGTGGGGAAGAAAGACTGGCATGAATTAAAAAGAGCAAAACTACTTTTGACTCTTGTCACACGGTCTCAGGCTAGACTTGGAAATTGGTGAATTTAAGAGCTAATTGGTATGTTGCTTATTTAGCTCTACATATAAGTAGACCTGTAATGGGACCTGTCTAAGATCTCTTTGGCACACAGCTTCTATTTTAATTTCTTCTTGGTGGCATTTTAAGGATTTTGCAATGGGCAAGAATTTAGTGATGCTACACTTCCTTCATTCGTCGGACAATAATTTGATGGTTCACT
Organism: Nasua narica; assembly: GCA_028533885.1. NCBI lineage: Eukaryota > Metazoa > Chordata > Mammalia > Carnivora > Procyonidae > Nasua > Nasua narica. The sequence continues at coordinate 73,537,530 of CM052801.1, read as the reverse complement.
TGGAAAACCAGTGCTGTGCTTTCTTTAAGGGATACCTAGTTTTCCATGCCCATTTGCCCTTCAAGTGGTGAGAAATCTATGGTCATCCTTGTGGCCTATAGAATACTTTATTTTCAATTCTTTCGTGAAAGACTACAAAGATGAAAAAGGGAAATCAGTTTTGCATCTTATCTCAGTCTTACACATTTTAAATTTAGCTTATGAAAGAACTTCCACATGGCTCTGTATTGGGAGAAGCAAAGAACAAAGAAAATCCCAAGATTTGGACTCTAGTAAAGTCATCATTGGGGGTTAGGTTTAAGAGTCAAATGTTACACCAGTAGAGAGCAGACATTAAACTGGAGAACGGGAAAAATAAAGGAGAGCAGCAAATAGAAATGGAAAGAATAGGCAAAAAGGAAAATGTGAAGGGAGACTGTTTTGAGAAGGAGTAGAGTCATACTGTGCGATTTGTCCAAAAGTGGATTGCCAGTGACCTTAGCACCATGTCAAAAAAGTCGTGTAGAAAGATCTAGAATGGGGGCACCTGGGTGGCTCAGTTGGTTGGGCGACTGCCTTCGGCTCAGGTCATGATCCCGGAGTCCGGGATCGAGTCCCGCATCGGGCTCCCGGCTCCGCGGGGAGTCTGCTTCTCCCTCTGACTTTCTCCCCTCTCATGCTGTCTCTCTCTCTCTCTCTCTCTCTCAAATAAATAAATAAAATCTTTAAAAAAAAAAAAAAAAGAAAGATCTAGAATGAAATAGGATGAAGGGGGAGAGAAAAGGACTAGCCAGACAAAAGGAGGTAGTTGGTGAGGAAAGGGAATATGTTCAAAGGGTTTTGTCCAAAGCAGCAGAGGCAGATGTATCCTAAATGTGTGCCAAAGACAAGTACCTGATTGATGGAAGGGCAAGGAGAGGGAGAGACTTGAGATTTAAGGTGTGAAGTGAAAGGATCCTAAGAATGAGAAACAATAGTGGGTTTTTTTTTTTTTTCTAAATTGTGTTTGGAGAAGGAGAAGTCTATGACTTTATAAAAAATCCCAGACATTTCCTTGCATCTTCAAAAGCTAACCATTTATGATTCGTTTTTACTGTCAACCCTTCCTACCCTTTGACAAGGAAGAAAGACTGGTCATGTTTCAATCACATTTCCTGTCCTCAAACTGTTTCCTAGTCATTCTTTTCCAGACCTGGTTGAACATAATACTGATAAAAATAGTAAGAAAGTGCCAGTGTTTCTACCCGATGCTTTAACAAAATTTGGAAGTAACGGGTTATCCCATGAAAAAACATAGTTTACATTAGATTTCTGGAAATCCCATGAGCCGATTATAGCAGATTATTTTCTCTCATAATGAGGAGATTAAAACTGACACTGAATGTTTTAAAAACTATAGAAGAGGCAGTCAACTGAGGTCATTCTTGTCTGCCTTTTTATAATAAAGCATCTAAAAATTTTATAATTGGGGGTGCCTGGGTGGCTCAGTGGGTTAAAGTCTCTGCCTTCATCTCAGGTCATGATCTCAGGGTCCTGGGATCGAACCCCGCATCAGACTTTCTCCTCAGGGGGGAGCCTGTTTCCCCCTCTCTCTCTGCCTGCCTCTCTGTCTACTTGTGATCTCTCTCTCTCTCTCTCTCTCTCTGTGTCAAATAAAATCTTTAAAAAAAGATTTTATAATTAATTATAAATGAAGAGCTTTAATTTTTGGCAGTTTCCGTTGTTCAGAAACTGGATTTATAATTCAAAACTTATCCCTTTAGTTACTATAGCCACTGGGCTTTCAGCAGATACCAAGTAAAAAGTGCATTAGTTACAGATGTTCAGATTTCTCCTCAGAAGACCATGTTAATGTGGCACAGATTACATTTTAGGGGGAAATATTTTAATTCAAAAACTATCCTTAGAACTAATGAGTATTGTAGGAATTTTCCTTTCAATTTCAGATGCACTGTAGGGATTTTCTAATAAAACATAAAATTGTCATACCAAAAATTCCCCTTTGCCCACTCTAGTTAAATCAGATAATAGCTATTTACAATTCTAATAAAAAGCTACTATGTTATCCAGTTATTTTAATCAATGCAATTAAAGACTGTTCTTCCACCAGTCAACACAAGCAAAAGCATTTAGTATATTCAGTATTTCTATTCTAATATTTAGAATATTCAAGCATGTTAAGCTCAGTTAGAAATTTATTTAACTTCATGTTAAATGAATCCAACTCTTCTACTTTCAAGTGTAAGGTCTTAATTTATCCCACAATTGTGATTTCATAAAACTTCTGGGGCTGAAAAATTATAAGTGATCAAATAACCCAGTCCTTTGCCTTCAGACAGGTCTATACTTGAGTCATTTCAAGAAATGTGATAATTGATGTTCTTTAGAACAACCTCCAGAAGAGGCAATTTCATAACATTCCAATATTTAGCTTCCCAGAAAGTCATATATTGGGCAAAAAATCTCAAGCTAAGCTACTTCAATGGAAATGATTAGTTTCTTACTAAGTCGAATACCGATCTGTATTACAGGACAATGTGATACTAGCAACTACTCACTGCATCTTTTCTTTGGCTTGTCGGAGAATGCAGTGATTCAGCCCCAAAACTGGAGACTTCCTCATAATGTGCCATAGGGAAATCTAACCATTCTGAAGATGCATTTATATACGTTGGGTGATTTTAAAATTTCCTCTCCAAACCGAGACACTTTTGAAAGTGAAGGGCAAGGGGACATTCACTGGACAAGACGCCAGGTCTCTCCTGGACATGTCATTAGAACTGGTAATAAGGTGATTATTCTATTGAATGAAGGTGTAGTGTCATTTCTTTCCCTCACCCCCTTGAGATGATGTAAGGGGTTGTTCAAAGAAATTTGTCTATTCTTCTTGTACTGGGAATTAAAATGAAACATGAAATATTTTCTCTTTATTTATATTTACTAAATGCTTTTGCTTGTGTTTTACATATTTTATAAGAGTGATGACTGTTAAATTTAGTGAGACTTAACAAGATAGTTAACTTGGGGTGCCTGGGTGGCTCAGTCGTTAAGCGTCTGCCTTCAGCTCAGGTCATGATCCCAGGGTCCTGGGTTCGAGCCCTGCATTGGGCACCCCGCTCAGTGGGAAGCCTGCTTCTCCCTCTCCCACTCCCACTGCTTGTGTTCCCTCTCTCACTGTCTCTCTCTGTCAAATAAATAAATAAAATCTTTAAAAAAATAAAAATTAAAAATACCAAGATAGTTGACTCCTAAAACCTACAGTTTATAACCTCCTAAGTTTGTCCCAGCTAGACCTATTCCGTTTACCAAAATAATACTTTAACAACAGAACCACTTCTAAGTTTAAAGAGTTAAAATGGCTTCCAAAATTATTCCATGATAATAGTAACAGACATTGAGAGAATCTGTCTTGGTGGGCAGAGTGCCCAGTATTTGAAGTTGCTTTCTCCATAGGTGGTAGCAGAACTATCCCTGAATATTGTCAGCATAAGTATTCGCATAACAGAGTAAACTGAAGGCTTTTAAACAGCAGAGCTCACAGAGCAAACCATATGCTAAATCTCTGTTTTGGAAACCTGATTTACAGGACTGAAAAACTGTGTAACAGCATCTTCGAGGAGCGGGGGACAGCACTTCATCTTTTGCTGAGATACTTAAAACTCAATTTAGCTGCAAACTAAAATGTGTTCCCATTTGCATTGGTATCTCCTCCCCCATAAGCAATTCCCACTTTCTATTTCATTAGGTTAAGAGATCACAGACTTTTGGCTATATAACAGGCCCTCCTTCTGGCTGTAGAGGTTCCAGTAGAGTTGTGAAAAGCGAAAAGTTCAATCAGTTGCCCAGATGTATTTATTGCCAAATAACGGGGTACTTGGATACATCTGGACAGCCGAATGAACTCTTAACTCCTCATCTTTCCAATAGCTCTTCGTCTTACAGCTCCAGAATCACCTAGATAAAGGGAGAAAAACAAACAAACAAAAGTCCACTTTGAAGTGAAGGATCAGTCTATTCATGGTTCTGCTGTCCCATTAAAAAACAAAAACAAAAACAAAAACGCAAGTCCTACTTGTGCTTTATGACTTATTACACAATGCATATAAATCACCAAAACACAGCAAGACTTATAAATCACACACAATGCATATAAATCACCAAAATACAGCAAGACTTATAAATCACAGGTTAATAATGTGACATTAAACTCTATCAAATCAGAAAATTGAGTCGAAATCAAAATTAATTGTATTAGTAACAATTTATATAATATAGAATTCATTCTAGTATCATTGAGTACCTTAAATGTTAAATATCTATAGTACAGCATAGAAGAGTAGGCTAGGAGGTTGGAGATACAGGTTCTAGCCCTGACTTGTTTGATGTATAACTCAGGATCAGTCACTGGACCAATTTGGGCCTCAGTTTTTTTCATCCATAGCATGAAGTTGTTCTAACAGACAATCTTTATCTGTTCTGGCTCTGAAATGCTGAAATTCAAGTTATTTTTCCTAAAAGCTTGACATTGTTTTATGATATTTTACAAACAAGATGCTTCGACCCTCCCCCTCTGCCCCTCTTCCTGCTTATGTTCGCTCTCACTCTCTCTCTCAAATAAATATATAAAATCTTTTTTTTAAAAAAGATGCTTCTAAAGAGCTGTGTTTCGTTACAATTAAATTCTACTTCTCGTTATTGCCAATTAAATGTAAGACATGACATTTACCCACAGCGTCTTGATTTGAACGGAGTGTGAAAGCGATTTTTAACTCGAGTATGCTCCTGATGCAGCCGGCGTGTCCTACAAATTTATGTGCATGCATTCTGTCCCATTTCTTCTTTCTACTTCCTTAAATGAATCTGAAATGCGTGTCTCATCTTCAAGAGTTAAGACACTACACAGACTCATAATAAATTTAGCACAAAAGTTTTTAATTGCAATTTTCTGATTTTAAAAAATCTGATGCCTGGAACATAGAAGAGTGAAGTTTAAGAAGTAATCGCCAGATTCGTGGCTATCGAAAACTTGGCTTCTGCTTTAGAGATTTAATGCTCAACTAATACCTGTTTACTTTTTGTGTACTCTTCTTCTTTTTTATTTATGTACAGAGAAAAATAGTACTTCAGTTTGACAACTTTGAAAATACTGTTTCTTGCACCAGTTCTGTGAACTTTATACCAGATGGTGTCAATATTTAGAAAACCAGATCTGCCTATTTTATAACTCCTCTCAGTGATCTTAAAGCTAAAATATCAGACCACAAATGACATGTAACGTTTTCACTTTTTTCTTCTAACTAGATGCGAGAAGAATTCTGCTAATTACCCTCCCAGAGTACCTCCTGTGCAACTCAACTAACAAAATAAAACCTGTCAGGAAGTTCAAACCAACTTAACTCTTCAAATCCTTTGGTTCATGATTTCAAAGTGTGTGGCGGGGGGGGGGGGGGGGCGATGGGGAATGAAAAGAAAGCTGCCATGGATATACACATCTTACTATTATCCTCCAAAGCACCATCACTTCATAAACTCAAATCATTTCATGATGAGGCAAAGCCCTTTTGAGTAGATGGATATTTTCATTCATATTTTCCAAGAAGGAGAATTAACTTCCCTAATATTAAAAATGTACAAAATATCAAACACTGCAAATTTGGAATAGAGTCCTTGATGAACTAGCACATGCTTCATAACAGCAAAAACCGTTTTTCACATTTCACTGAAAAGTTATATATGGCAGTCACAACTGTTCCACCCACTTGTGGGCAGTAGAGACATAATTTTCTATCACATAGACTCATACCATAATATAGACCAACAGTAGGCAATTTTGTAAAAATACCAACATGTTTTTCTACAGTTTTACCCATGTAAAAAGTAGATTTGAGAAGAAAACTAATGAGGGCGCCTAGGTGGCTCAGTTGGTTGAGTGCCCGACTCTTGATTTCAGCTCAGGTCATGATCTCAGGGTTGTGGGATTGAGCCCCATGTCAGATTCTGCACTGGGCGTGGAATCCTCTTGGTATTCTCTCTTTCTCTTTCTCTCTGCCCCTCCCTTTGCTCATGCTCACACTCTCTCTCTCTCCCTCTCTAAAAAAAATAAAATAAAATAAAACAAACAAACAAACAAAAAACAATAAAAAGGTATTTCTGAAACAATAGAGAAAATGTGAATATGGACTGGGTTATTAGTATCAAGGCATTATTCTTAAAATTGTCAGGTGTGGTAATTGCATCATCGTTATGTAAGAAATACCAACAATTTTAGAAATGCATACCGAAGTAACACAAAATGCTTTAAAATAACTCCACAAAGAGAGAGGGAGAGAAAAACAACAGGATAGATGAATCAAGCATCGCTAAATCTTAATGATCAAATTGGGTGATGGGCATAGGGAGGATCATTGTACTGTTATCTCTACAACTGTGTATGGTTGAAAGTTTTTCAAAGGAAATGATAACTACAGATGAGATATGTTCTCAGGTTACATGGCATGAAAAATATTTACTTTTCTCAAAGATGGCTGAATTCATTATTTCATGACCAAATACAGTTTTTACTTGTAGCATCTTCCTGGGCTCCCAAATTGTTAAAAACAAAAACAAAATGCAAAATATTGTTTGCTAAAATGACGATGTATTTTCCTGAGGAAAAAATTAATCTTTCCAGATACTATAAAATTATATAGGTGTCTTTCTTCTTTCATGACTTTCTTCCCAGTGGGTGTTACGTTAATGTATTCTGAGAAAAGCAGTCCATAGGTAAACCCCATTTCCAACACCAGTCCATTAAAGTCTTTCCATCAATACCATCTGGCACACTTTACAACAGCTTACAACAACCTGAGCTCTCTTATCTAAGCTTTCAAGGGGGTGAAATAATGGTGATTCACTAAACATAGGGCATGGCTCTAATTTGGTAAAGGTCTTCAAAATCTTGCAGGGTGGGGCACCTGGCTGGCTCAGTTGGTGGAGTGTGGGACTCTTGACTTTGGGGTTGTGAGTTTGAGCCCCACAGTGCAGGTAGAGATTACTCCAAAATGAAACCTTTAAAGAAAAAGTCTTGCAGGGCCCCTGGGTGGCACAGTTGGTTGAGTGACTGCCTTCAGCTCAGGTCATGGTCCCGGAGTCTCGGGATCGAGTCCCACATCGGGCTCCCAGCTCCATGGGGAGTCCGCTTCTCACTCTGACCTGCTCTCTCACTCTCTCTCTTTCCTAATAAATAAATAAATAAATAAAATATTTAAAAAAAAAAGAAAAAGTCTTGCAGAGCACCAACGTGACTGTTGAGAGGAAGGTGACTGTAAATGAGGTTTTCTGACAGCTACACATGCAGTATGCATATTATAGTATTTGACTTTGCTGTGACTTTTTCTAGTAGCTGTAAATTCAAAATTGGTTCCATCATGCATGACTGGGCATAATTTTTACTATCAGTGACTAAATATATTGAAAATTTACATTAATTAAAATGTATTCATTTCTTATTGGAAACTTTTGTTCACTCAACAAATTTCTAAAGGAAAATGTGCTTGGTGCAAGTAACCACTGAGGTATGCTGTGCCACTTTTGCCTCGCATGTGATTTTATAGTACTCCTAAATTACGCTGGGAAATAGATTTAAGAAGAGTGTTTTATTCTTCTCTCTCATTTCAGGGACTGTATTTCATGACATCGATGAAATGGCATTTAAATAATGCTTTGCTTTTCCAAACTGTATATGATGCTGACTAAATCATGCATTTGTTTAACAAAGATGCATTATATGCTTCAACATGATAGATACATCTAGGCTTGATACATAATAGATAGTTGTGGAGGAATATGATAGGTTAAGAAATATGAAGAAAGTGTACTAAATTGGAGGAAATTTAGCAAGACTTGCTTGTTAAAATTCTTCTTGTCTTTGAAGACAGGGATATTGGGGTACCTGGGTGGCTCAGTGAGTTAAGCCTCTGCCTTCAGCCCAGGTCATGGGATAGAGCTCCTCATCGGGTTCTCTATTCAGCAGGGAGTCTGCTTCTCCCTCTCCCTCTTTCTCAATGCTCTCTTTCTTGCTGTCTCTCAAATAAATAAAATTAAAAAAAAATCCTTAAAAACAAAAGTAAGTAAAGAACTGTCCCAAGAAGTCCCATTTTCTTATTTTATAAATGACAGTTTCTAGATTAAAGTTATAGGGCCTTATTTTTTCCAAAGTGCAGGTATTGTGCTAATAAAACAAAATCCACAAACATTTAATGACCACCTACTATGTACCGGGCACTGTAATAATTAGTTTCACCTAATTTAAGTTACAAAACTCACTTTAAAAGAAAAAGAAATTGCTAGGTTCAAAGGGGTTAAACAGTTTTTCCTAGAAAGTTACAAGTTTGAGATTCTAAAATTTGGGGGATTTTTTTAAAAAGCACATTTAGGAAGATAATATAAGCAAAAAGTTTATGTGTTCATCAAGACACTGTTCATTTATTCAACTTATTTATCTAATGCCTATTATGTACTTGGCAGTATTCTACCCACTTGGGATTGATGAGGGTCAGGGCAAGACAACTTAGAATATGCCATTTTAGCATGTGGATTATTTTGAGCTGAAGGCAATCAAGGCTCAACAGACTCAAGATGAACTTTTTATCTCCCACTTAACTGTATAAAAAAATTTAGATAGGGAGCCTGTACCAGGAAGACAGCTATCACCAAAGATAACTTTTTTGTATACATCAGAAAGACTTTTCCACGTGGCAGGCAAACATATGTTTACCAAACATTTATTCCTCCTATGTCCTTGTGAATTGTCTTCCTCCAGTTTGAAGCCCTAAACCCCAACCCCCTTCTCCTTAGGTCAAGACTGCACATAAGCCTCAACTGCCTGTCAGTGGGTCTCATATCTTTGGGGCACCCATACATATCAAATTAAATTTGTTTTCCCCCTGTTCATCTGTCTTATGTTAATTTGGTTATTAGAACAGCTAAAGAACAGAGAGGGGTGGGGAAAAAATAATTTCCCCTCCAGACAAGATACACCAGCAAATGAAGCAAAGCCCCATGCCCACATAGAGGTTACATTCTTGTTCTTTCTACTGATTATTAATTATTTGTTAATTGAGAATTTGTGGTAAAATAAATCTATAATTTTTAAGTATTTTCAAGGTTTTACTCATCTCTTCTATAGGTAAAGGAATAGAGGTTATGGAAGCTACTTTTGGCAAATTACCTTGATCCTTAAGGTTACTGAGATATTTGTGATTATGTATTCACTACTATTCTCTACTCAAACTTAATTTCTTCCCACCATCTGCTGGTATTGGGGTTCTGAAATACAATCTGTTGTTACTGTATTGCTTGTATTGTAAGAAGGATTCCTTGAATTTTAAAACCTAATTTTAACTTACTAAAATATTTTGGCCCAGATTAAAACCATCTGTAGAGAGAAGCAGCTAAAAACAATGAAAGCCAAAGATAGAAGTGTTGGCAATATAGTGTCTCCACAGCTGAATTTATTATGACACACACACACACACACACACACACACACACACACATTTTTATATATATATATAGGTTAGAAAAATTCTACAGACCACAAAACACCTGCTACTCAGAGAAAGCCAGAAATTACTCTAAATGGTCATTGCAGTTAACTTGCCAAAAACTGAGAAGTTACATTCATGAAACAAGTATCCAGTTCATGCCAATATTTGTGGAAACTTATTCATCAGCTTCCCACATACCTTTTGGCAAGATACTTTGCATCCGGCAGTAGAGAAGCTGTTAATATAAGACTTTATAAAGTTCATGCCACTGAATCTGTTATTATGGTATACCCTGGGAGGTGTTACTCTCTAAGTCACCATCTGTCACCCTAAAATAACTAGAGAGAAGAATAAAGAATCTTCTCGATTGGGTAATCCCTGTAGAAATTTCTCAGTATGAAAAGAATAGAAGAAGGGGATGCAAAATAATTGTTTCCTTGTATTGATTTATTACAATATGTAAAACACTGTGGGAAATACTTTATATACTTTGTCTCCTTTAATCGTTAGCATGGCAACAGTACAATAGCAGATTAAAAAATAAATTGAGATGCTAAAATACCAGATACTGTTAGTAAGTGGTACAGCAGGATTCAATTTCAGAATCATTTTCTTAAAAAAAAAAAAAAAAGAATCATTTTCTCCAGTGTCTACACTCATTCACTCTATACCACTAACCCTTACAGTAGTTCTCAGTTTCTGTAAGAAACTATATAGTTCTCTAAATTGCCAATCTCTGTGCCTAATAAGTATATTCTTAGGAAAGGTGTTGAAAGGGGCCACTCGAAGACCACCCAACTTCCTGTTTTCGTAGGTGAGGAAGATGATCCAGAAGAGATAAATGACCTGTCCAGTGTTCTTATGTTAATTGTTGTCAGTGCCAAGATTAGAAGCAACTCTTATTCTCTTTCCAGTCCTTTGATGCTGAGCCTTATGGATAGCAAAGGGCCTCTAAGAGTCACAGATGATGAAAGTCTCACTAGTTTATGCAAAACTTTACTACTGATGTCTCATGCCCTCCCTTTATGTGAAAGAGATGAAAGAAATGTCATAGACTACAAAATTAAATGCAGTAGAATGCTCCTTTGGAATGCATTCCTTAACACCTGGCTCTTCAAATATTCCAAAAAGGATGTCAGGCTAACGGCAGGGGGAAAAAAGGAATGGAGGAAGGAGAGGAAAAGAAGAAGGAAAGAAAGAAAGGGGAATGGAGGGAGAGAGAGGGGAAGGAAACAGAAGAAGAACGGGAAAGAAAATTGTTGGTCTCAAATCTGTATTAATTCCTAGTCTGGAAGTCCCACATGGTTGTGTTATGCATACTGTTCCAGGGACTAACTCTGGCAGGGATATGCTGGCAGGACTATCCTCAAACATAAGTTGTTTATGCAAAACTTTGTTAAATCTCACAGTTGCTTTCTTGATCATGTAATTTACCCAAAACAATAGCAGGGGAACAAAGTGATTTTTAGATACAATTAACACTTCCATGACTAGAGCAAAAATGTAAAGAAGGCAGTTTTTTTTTTTCTGTTGGAAAACATATTCAGACAAGTAGTGTGGAAATAATCCCACCAATGAATAGTCCTAGATTATTATTTTAATACAGTTTGGGAATTTGGCATAAATGACGCAATTGTAGGCAAAGCAAAACTCCATTAGGGAGGTTTTAAATAGCAAGGGAACATAGCTTTTAGCTTTGGCTCACCAGGATTAACCCAAGTGATTCACAAGATGACACTGCCTTTGATCTTGCTATTTCCCTGTGCCAGTTGCTTTGAAAGCAGAGACTCCTTTGAAGCAATGAAGTATTCAGTTATAGTTGAGTCGGCCAAATAATGCCTTCTCTGTCTAGATCACACTGTTAAGTACACATACAAAGTCTTTGGTCCATTATATATGACGCTGAATAATACTAAGAATTTTTGAGTCAGGCGACTGACTTTTTCTGAACATTATATCTCTAAAGCTTTAGGAGCAAATGCATACAGTACAGGGATAAGCTGATTTTAATTGTTATTAGAGGAAGACATAAGTACGTTGCATTTGAATGAGCATAGAATTTGGGGATCCAAAGATGGAAAAGATGAGTCCAAATTTTACTTCTTAACTTCATAACTTTCGGCAAATCAATCCTTCTGTGCCTTTGTTTAATCAAGCGTGAGGCCAAAAAAGCTGATAAATGTGAAATAGCTCCGTGAAGAGCAAAATGATTGGCAGGTATTAAAATGAAGAGGTATGTTGATGTAATGAGTAAGTGAATTTTCTCAAATTAGTCAATGGAATTATCTGATTATTTTAAAATTATGTTCGGAGTAACATGATTAGTTACCAAGCTATTTTAGTTCACATTGATTACTTTCCTAATATACAATTCTAATAAAATATATTCTTAATGGAATAACTCACAATACAATTTATTTTCTCTAGATTTTTCAAGTTTGCCTTCAAAGATTGAGAGGCAAATCAGTCAGAAATGGTTATAATACATGTATCTAAATCATCTTGCCTTGAAAAAAGGGGCAAAGCTGACATTGGAAAGACTGTTTTGCATCAGACTAGAAAGGAAATTTGTAGGGTTTCCATGATATTCAAATGAGGAGGATACCCAAACATTCTGAGAATTTACACATGTAGGGAAAGAAACAAAGTCACTCACTTAAGGCATGAACTGCAGCATGGAAATAAATGGTTTGTTAAATGGAGAAGTTATTTCTTATAAATAGCTCTTTAGCAGCAGGTTCAGTACAAATACACTCTCCTGTCTGCTTTATTCTCCTTATAATAGGCTGGATTATAGTACCATCTCAGAATGGTAAAATCGATAGCATTTGGCAATCTAGTCAAGAGAAAAATGATATCCAAGGGCACCTGTGTGGCTCAGTCAGTTAAGCATCCCCCTTCAGCTCAGGTCATGATCTCAGGGTCCTGGGATGGAGACCCACATAAGACTACTTGCTCAGCGGGGCGTCTGCTTCTCTGAAGCTCCCCCTCTTTTTTCAAATATATAAATAAAATCTTAAAAAAAGGAGAGAGAGAAAAGTGGTATCCAAAGAATCACGATGATGTACTAGAGAAACACATGCTTTCAAAATTGATGGGCCTTTTCTGTAGGGCTTTTTTTTTTCCTATGGGTTTTTTATTTTTTTCCTTTTAGAGAGTGAGAGAGGGGCAGAGGGGGGGAAAGAGAGAGAGAGAGAGAATCCCAAGCAGGCTCCATGCCCAGTGTGATCCCACAGGGGGCTCGATCCCACAACCCTGAGATCATGACCACAGTGAAAATTGAGTCGGTGCCCAAATGAGTGAGCCACCCAGGCCTCCCTTTCTGTAGGTTTTTAACATGATTACATCTTTAGGTTTTATAGTTCCATGGAAATAATGCACTATTAACATATATTTATAAATATGATACATGTTTTGAATCTTAATGCCCATAATGATGTTTTGAGTAAGAATTCCTTTAAGAAGCCCCTATCATTTCATCATTTTTAAGCAGACACATATATAGTAGGCACATAAAAGTAGCTCTTGAGCTTTTGGAGTAGCAGTGTTGAGGATAAAGAGTTCTTAGAGGTTTTTTCTGAGTTAAAATGGGGTAGCTGGTTGGGAGTCATCGACAGTTTGTATTTGCTGTCTCTATACGATGGTAATTAAAATATTTTTTATTTTGTTTAATTATTTTTAATAAACTCTAGAGAAAACAGTTGAACAAATCTTAAAATACTAACTTTTTAAAAGGCTGACTGATTACATTTCAGTTTATTACCATCTAATGTTTTTATTTCATAAAATTGTATATCAGTTATATGTGATTGCTTTGTTACTACCTTTTCCTGGACTGGATTGCCAAAAGCTATAGATTTCAGTTTAAGATGGTACTCTAATCCAGCCTACTACAAAGAGTATGAAGCCAACTGGAAGGTATATTTATACAAACAAAATTTTATAGATCATAATTTTTTTTTTTTGCTTTTAAATCTTGAAATGAGTGTAAAAGAGTCAACTGTGTGGCTTATTTTCACTTTTAAGCTCAGAGCTATCAGGACAAGCAGGTGAAGAAAAGAATGAGCATGTCCAATCCATTTCAAATCTTTATATTGATTCAAAGCCCATCATCAAAATGTTCTCCAAGTTTCTATTTCAGTAGGACATTTGCTATCCAAATAACACAACGATGATGAAACGAAAAGCCATTGAACTAGGGAAGTTGTATTATGTCCATCAACCTTGAGAACATGATAGAATGCTTTTTTATTGACAAGGGCAGGTAGAATCACAGACCTTCACATCTATTCATAATGATTTAGAGTAGTGCGTCAGTTCTAGTTACATGAAGGCAGAATTCATATTCCATTTCAAGGAATAATTCAATGTGTCGTTATATTAGTTATGCTATTATAAAAGAAAAATAATATGAATGGGTACAAAAGCACCTGCCAGTATAAACTGCTAGAGTGAAATGAAGTGATATGTTTATTATGCTCATATTTTATATTCTTTCAAATCCGAAGACTCATGCTTTCTTTGCCAAGAAATTCATAATTGAATCATAAGAAATGTAATAGAGCAATATCTGTTGCAGCAACCTTTGATGTTAATGAAGGAACTGGCAGTCACATAAAATCAGATGGATCACAGGAAACGCATTTGCAAGAAAGAAAACATTGACTAGCAGTTTGGTATTTCTTTTCTTCCTCCATGAAAATCATACGTATGGAAAGGTTTTCCAAATCATCCTTTTCATTAAAAAATTATCTACAGGTGGACTTGAAACTACACCTATAAGTAGTAGCCTTTTTTTGCAGTGACAGTAAGCCTGATTCACTTAGCCTTGGTAGTCCCTGAAGAAAAACTCACATGTACTTAAGTGTTAGAAAGGTCTCTAACAAAAAACATTTGATGAGGAAAAAAAGAAAGACTCCATACTCATATTCATCATTAATTTATTGAATAAGCCTCAATTGAAGGCCTTCTTTATGTCAGGCTCTGTGCTACGTGCTGGTGACATGGTGACAAGCAAAATAGACATGATCCTTGTTTTTGTACGGAGAAGAAATCTAAGGCAGGTTACAGATCAATTCCATATTGCTGGAAATTGGGATTGGTGCTAAGAGAAAGGACAGGGGGAAAAAAAAAGAAAGGATAGGGTGCTATGAGAGAGTTTAATTTAGATTGGTCGATCAAATAGGGCTTCTTTAAGAAGTAACAATTAACTTGGATGTGAAAGACTCATGCTATGCCAATTTTTCATCAGGCTATAAGGTTATTGGAATCAAATTGTATTTCAGTCTCAAGTGTACAAGATCCAAAGGCACTTACGGTGCCAGAGTTGTATGATGAGTGTATTAAAAGTCATAGCTTAAAGCAAAAAATACCTATTATAAATGTTTTGAAAAGAAAACTTGAGGACATTAAACTGTGACACATTAATGCTTGCTTTATTGTTGGGCAATCCCAAGATTCCATAGAATGTCTGAGGTAGAATTCTGGTACTTAATAAATGAGACTTCTTTCTGGGGGCATCTTTCATTTTGGGCAACACACATTTTAGAGCTGCCATCTAGTGACTACCACAATAACTACTTAAAAAAAAAAAGGTCATTTATATTGGTGGACACCACCACCATTGGTGGTGGTTTTTACACAGAATAAAATGCGCCGGGGCGCCTGGGTGGCTCAGTGGGTTAAAGCCTCTGCCTTCGGCTCAGGTCATGATCTCAGGGTCCTGGGATCGAGCCCCACATCGGGCTTTCTGCTCAGGGGGGAGCCTACTTCCCCCTCTCCCTCTGCCTGCCTCTCTGCCTGCTTGTGATCACTCTCTCGCACTCTCTATCAAATAAATAAATAAATAAAATCTTAAAAAAAAAAAGAATAAAATACGGTTACCTAGATGCAACAGTCTATGTGAGTACACATTGAATTCTGGAGCCTCTTTATATGAAAAGTGTATCTATGTGCACATGGCAAGGACATTAATGTAAAATGAAGAACAGGATAAGTTAGTATTAAAAATAACAGATAATTCACTTCAAATGTATCTCATCCCAATTTGGATAGATCAATTTTGCAGGCTGCCAAAATTATAGATGAGTTTCTAAGAAAGGAGACAAAAGTGGTTGTCTTCCCTAATGTGGTAAAAAAAAAAAAAGGAGGGGGAGGTTATTCTAAATGTAGTAAGTTAAAGTATTTTTTAGTTTTTATGATGTGGAAGAGAATAGAAAATAACATCATTTATTGCACACAGTAAAAATAAATCCTTTTTTTGTGAGACATTTTGTGTGTGTATGTTCTGAATTTCACACTACAGTGTACTTCAATGCTGTCAATATTGGTCAAAATTTTATGAAAGGTACTTTAAATTCTAAGAATGATCCTAATGACCCTCACCCTTGCATAATCCCCTTTCCTATAAGTGTGACCAGGGCATGTAAAAATGAGATATTACTCCCATGAGTTTGTTGCTTTATATGGCAAAAGAGATTACTCAGGCAGACCTAATCTCATCCCATTAGCGGTTTAAAAGCAGAAAATTTTCTTTGGCTTGTAAGTGAAGGGAGTGTCAAAGGGAATTGAAGCATAAAGAAGGATTCTAAATGCAGCTGCTGACTTTGAAGATGGAGGGAGCCATGTGAAAAAAAAAAAAAGGAAAAAAATGGGCTGCCCCTAGGAACAGAAAGCAGTCCCCAGCTGATAGCCTGTAAGAAAATAGGGACGTCAGTCCTACAACCATAAGGAACTGGATTCCAACAACAACCTGAAAGGGCATGGAAGTAGATTCTTCTCCAGAGATTACAGATAAGAGCTTGGCCCAGCGGACACACTGACATCAGCATTCTGAGACCTTAACCAGAGAATCCTGGACTTCTGACCTACATTACTGTGAGCTGATAAATGGGTGTTGTTTTAAGACACAGTTCTTGGTAATTTGTTACACAGCAATGGAAACTAATACAGCTGGGGCGCCTGGGTGACTCAGTCGGTTGGTTAAATGTCCAATTCTTGATTTCAGCTCAGGTCATGATCTCAGGTTTGTGAGATCGAGCCGGGCATTAGGCTCTGTGCTCAGCAGAGAGTCTACTTGAGATCCTCTCTCTTCCTCTCCCTCTGCCCCTCCCCTCTCTAAAATAAATAAAATCTTTTTTAAAAAGAAGCTAATACAGTTAATCAATACAGTTAATATGAGGTATATGAAAAATCCTGAATTATTATAATGGCAGAGATGGGAGCAAGTAAGAATCAAAGTATGAGGAGTAGGAATGATTGTGAAATGTCAGGAAAATTGTAAAGTGAGGATGATAGCATGAACATCTCAGAAAAATGGTTAGATGAGAAAAGAAGTGAGGTATCCGGGGCACCTGGGTGGCCCAGTGGGTTAAAGCCCCTGCCTTCGGCTCAGGTCATGATCTCGGGGACCTGGGGGCCGAGCCCCGCATCGGGCTCTCTGCTCAGCAGGAAACCTAACTTCCACCTCTCTCTCTGCCTGCCTCTCTGCCTGCCTCTCTGCCTACTTGTGATCTCTCCCTCCTGTCAAAAAAATAAATAAAATCTTTAAAAAAAAAAAAGAAGTGAGGAATCCACCTGCAGGATGTAGCAGGTAAAAGCCTGTTCTCTCTGTAACATAAAATTATTTCTTCCCTAGCAGAGAAAACAAATTCACACCCATTTAAATGTTTGTATCTTAATTTATTGAATTTACTTTTTCTAGTATTCTCCTAGAAAGAAATGAGAGAATCAGGCTTAACATTTCCTAAAGATATGCTCTGATGGATAAAGAAATTTGGGAAGAAATTAGAAGTTGCCCATTGCCACATCCATCTTAGTAGAAAAACTTTATTGGATTTGAACAAGCATGAATAGGAATAGAATTAAATTTATACCAAGAGAGCAGAAGACACTTTATTTGGATTGATGCAGACTAATAAGTCAAGTGACTGAGTCAGTACACTGCTAGATTTGTGGCACAAATGGGAACGCTGAAAAGCTCTGCTTGCCCAATATACACAATCAAGTAAAATACTGATGGATCCGTAGATAAATGCGAATTTGATTCCGTATGGCACAGATTGAAATTCCCCTGAGATTTGGGGTAACAAATATAACCTACTTAAGGAAAGGTTTTCAGAAATTAAAACCCTGAGCTATCAGATCACAAAAAGAAAATTTCTGAATAGGCTGTAATTGTTATTGAAACACTGAGGCAATTAAAATCTTAAATGTGAGGAAAAGCAATGAGATGATGGCTTCCCAGGAGAATGCCATCAAACTTTAAATATTGCCTATGCTCTAAACTGTTCAAAGAACTAGCAGGATTATTAAGTTTTTAAATCCTTTCCCTGCAGCGAAACCTCATAGAAAGTCATTAATAAGCAACTAGTATGAACAGGACATTATTTTCTGTGGGCAACCGCGGACTAGCTGGAGTGAGCTGACCAAACCGGGCTCAGACTTGCGTCCCCTGGACACCCACAAGGGGTTAAAAGCCCTGCGGGGGTGGGCAGGCTGAGTAACCTGAGAAAGAGCTTGAGCAATGGGTCCTGAAACTCGCTGGTACTTGACTGCTCATGTAAGCATAATTGGTACAAAACAACCAGGCCTGGTCATAAAAGTATTTTGGGTCTGTGCTGTCCTTGCTGGGCTATAAACCACATCTATTGTTTCTTTGAAGTATATGCATCTGGGATAAGAAGCTTATCTATTTACCAGAACCCTTTGGCGTTAGAGGGTCAGCCTTGAATGCTTGGGAAAGAGATAATGGGGACGCTTGAAGGGTTTCACATGCATGCTAAGAATAAACAATTCATTATTATTGTTTTGCTCACGCTATATAACACTATGGAACTCTGAATAAAGTTGTCACTGCTTGGACATCATCCACTGTGTCCCTCCTGTCCTCATCTTTTTACCTCTCTACTATTTCTCCATCCCCTTTCCCTCGGAACCCTGGACATGTTGCCGCGGAGCGCGCGACAATTTTCTTCTTTTTAAGGTCTATATAATAAGAGAGCAAATGCGAGGCCCACAGAGAGTTAATACTCGAAGGATATAGGAAAAAGGTGAAGTATCGTCAACATTATATAGTTGTGTCAATAATCATTAAATCAAAAAAAACCTTATCTTTTTATTCTGCAAATACTTATTGGTTTCTCGGTAAATTTGAAACATAGTCTTTGTAGGTGCTATTGATTAGATACAGATTTTCTTTCCAAGTAGCGGGGAAAAGAAGACGCGTGAAGCAGATACCAGTAGAGCCAAAGGGTCGCTAAAATGCAAAGGATGATGGGTGACTTGACTGTCGTAGTTAGCAAGAGGCACCAGTAAAATCAGATTTTATCTCAGCCTTTTGAGAATCGGTGCATTTTCATTTTTTCTAGTATTCTTAGGGTGTGGTCTTACTTAAAGTTGGGGAAGGGACTAATGTTTATGTAATCCTATTACTGTATAAAGCATGTTCATTTACATTACTTTGAAGAACTGACTTGTATATTGAAAGCATGCTACTTGCACAAAACTGTTTCATTAGTGACACTCATTTGTTTCCTAGCATGAATAGGTGATTCCTGCTGTTAACAAAAAGAGGAAATTTTGCTAAATCAAGTCTTAAGATATAATTAAATGGGAAGTATGACATTAAGCTTCAATGCAACTCATCATTTATATTATCATGGTGCATTTATATGGCACTTCATATTTGTAATGTTCAAGATAAATGACCTCATATTAACTCTCCTACTGAGTTTGGGGAGTCAGAGTGAGCACATAACTCTGTTGTTCAATTAACCGAGTGAAAAGCTTACAAAACCTCGTAGGAATTATTTGTTCACTGTAGCTACTATTTGCATAGCGCTGGTGGTTCACAGCTAGTGTTTCTCACTGAATGTGAAAAGATTTAAACTCATGTTTATAATTCTGCTATTAAAAACTTCATAGCTCTTCAAAATATTTCAGTGAATAAAGATCATGGTGCTAGGTATTATAGTAATATAATATTTTAAAATGACTTCTCTGTGTTCACTACCATGAACTTGTAAAGGTAAAGGGAAACGAACATGAGATTGCAGGTAATCTTGAGGAAAAGCAGATACTCAGCATTAGGAAATTTAGGGAGCATTCTTTCTGTTTTTTCTTGTCGTTACTCACACACACACAAACATATTTTAAAACTCCCAATCCTGGGCCCCTGGGTGGCGCAGTTGGTTGAGCGACTGCCTTCGGCTCAGGTCATGATCCGGGAGTCCCCGGGATCGAGTCCCACATCGGGCTCCCAGCTCCATGGGGAGTCCGCTTCTCACTCTGACCTTCTCTCTCTCACTCTCTCTCTTTCCTAATAAATAAATAAATAAAATCTTAAAAAAAAACAAAAACAAAAAAAACTCCCAATCCTAAGCTCACTTAAGAAGTCTGAATCTATAGTATCAAAACCCTCAGCCAGAGACCTTAAGATCTTAGGTAAAGGAACATTTTATCTCTGTACTGAGTTTATGCATCATTTAATAGATTTATTAAAATATATTTTTTAAAGATTTTATTTATTTATTTGAGAGAGAGTGAGAGAAAGCATGAAAGGGGAGAAGGTCAGAGGGAGAAGCAGACTCTGCATGGAGCTGGGAGCCCGATGTGGGACTCGATCCCGGGACTCCAGGATCGTGACCTGAGCTGAAGGCAGTCACTCAACCAACTGAGCCACCCAGGTGCCCCTAGATTTATTAAAATATTCTTAAATTATATTGCCTTATTAGTTGAAAATTTTTATTTGTGCTTGCTGGTGCTCTGTCATATGGGAAGGTATCATAATCTTTTCAGTGCTTAGAGTCTTTAAAATCTTACTCTGAAAAAAAAAATCTTACTCTGGTTCTACCTGAATGTAACTACAGTTATGGAGGACAGTGAGATCTACTGTTGATACCAGGAATTTGAAGATTCCGCAAGTTATTTAACAGTGATTTTCTCACTGAACCTTCATGGGTGTGCATTCAAGGTCAGTTTCCAGATTATTGTTGTTGTTGTTTTTTAACCAGGCTCCACGCCCAGTGTGAAGCCCAACATGAGGGCTTGAACTCATGACCCTGAGATCACGAGTAGGCTGCTTAACCAACTGAGCCACCTAGGTGCCCCTCCAGATTGGGTCTTATGGTTATCACATTAAAAACTACAAGGAGAGTCAAGAGAATTAGGTCATGGTATGAAATTTGCTGATGACATGGGATAATATTTCAATAATCAATTCTTCTCTAATTTCCTTAGATTTGGGGAGATTCTCTCCGCATTTTTGATGAATTTTCTCTTTGTTTTTCTTTGCTTTTTAATCTTCTAGTTTGCCAACTTTTCTTACAAAGATGGGATAGCATAATCAAAGAAGAAAGACAATGTTGGTTTTTAAACACACCATAGGAATGAATACCGAATAATCTGACTACTAGTAGTAGTACTACTAAAATGTTCTCGAATACTAGGAATACAATATGTTATCACACAAATTTATAACCATCCCATCTCTTTTTCCCCCATATTAGACTTGAATTCTTTATTAAAAATGATTATGACTTGGGAGAGAGAGTCTGTCTGAACTCCTGAATTCTCACCAAATGTATGGGCAATCTTTTAGGAAGATACTTTGTTGACTACTTATTTTTATTCTATCATATTGACTTAAGAATGTGTAGTCCAAATATTAATAGCAAATGCGTTTTGGAAGCTGCATTGTTCTTACTCAGAATTACTGATGATTGTATTAATACAAATCACCTTGGTAAGATTAAATTACCTGGTGACATATTAAGTAATGTGAAGCTCAAGTGCAAGTATTTGAACTACATTCTTATTCAAATACATGATTTAACAGACACATGTTTGGTAAAGAATACTGACATTGTATTAGAATACAATACATAGCTTAGATAAGCTTAGATACAAGCTTAGATAAGCTTAAGAAACTTAAGTTTGTTCTAATATTTCTCATATAATAAAATAGTACTCTCAAAGGCAAGCAGATAAGAATGTCTAATACTTTCTGCTCATGTTTTCCAGGAGCATTTCTCAAAGGCTAATTTTCCCAAAGATCATAATGTTACTAGAGGCAGTTTAAAAACATACTTAGTGAAGAATACTGTGTTAGCATTCAACACAATGAAGCACTGACTGAATAAAAGTGATCTTATCATTCTACAGAGTATCATCTGACAAGTGCCTTGATTTGCCCAATATATAAAATATGGATAATCCCTATTTTGTCTGAAAATAAAAAGCTGGAAAAATAACTTCATGGAGCCATTTGCAAATTACAAATACCAATTCTTGGGGCATCTGGGTGGCTCAGTTGTTTAAGCATCTGCCTTCAGCTCAGGTCATGATTCCAGAGTCCTGGGATCAAGTCCTGAGTTGGGCTCCCTGATCAGCAGGGAGTCTGCTTCTTCCTCTGCCCTTCCCCTTAACCATACTCACTCTCACTCTCTCTAAATAAATAAA
Organism: Nasua narica; assembly: GCA_028533885.1. Lineage (NCBI taxonomy): Eukaryota > Metazoa > Chordata > Mammalia > Carnivora > Procyonidae > Nasua > Nasua narica. The sequence goes on along the minus strand of CM052801.1, from coordinate 73,515,565 downwards.
ATCTTAAATAAAAACCCAAATACTAATTCTTAATATTGCAGGGAAGAATGAATATGATTTTGTACAGGATACAAATTATTCTCAAAAATGTCCATGCCAACAAGCTATTCACTATGTGCCAGGCAAATGATGGCAGACTGCTGGGAACCAATAGGTAAAGCATGGTCCTTATCAAGAAGGGGTTCACAATCTTGTAAGAAAAATTCATAGCAAATATCACAACTCACTTGCCGAGATGAATTATTTTCTCCATGAATTAAGAGCTTTTTGAGTGCCTTCCGAAAACACAAATCAGAAGAGTAGATGTTGAGTATACAGGGCAAATAACCCAAGGGGAGGAAATCACTGGAGAGCTGCCAAGAAGATGTGCTGATTTCAAAATATGTTATTTATCATAGCTAGGAGAATTAGAACAGGGGTGGGAAGGTAAAGAAATGAAATAATAGACAAAGCACCTGCTTCTCAAAATATCCAATGTTAGGGGACAATTTGTAGAAGACTACACTGTTGGTTGACATAAAACAGAGGGTCAAGAACAACCTAATTTCCTCAAATCCAAATTTGCCACCCAGTAAGTCTTTGCAAATAATCTAAGGACTCGATATTCAGAGATATAAAATTACTTCTTAGAAACCATACAGTTAAAATGATGATTATATTCTTATTCTTTTAATTTGCTCCTACAAAAGGCTAGTCCTTTGTAAAGAAAATTCTCTTAATGGCTTAAAATTAAACGTGCAGTCAGTTGACTACACAAATTTATCACAACCATGTAATAATGAACATAAATCACAAATTTTTAAATTAACATATAATGTATTATTTGCTTCAGGGGTACAGGTCTGTGAATCATCAGTCTTACACAATTCATAGCACATATCCTCTCCAATGTCCATAACTCAGCCACTCTATCCCTCCCACCCCTCCAGCAACCCTCAGTTAGTTTCCTGAGATTGAGTCTCTTATGGTTTGTCTCCCTCCCCCGTCCCATCTTGTTTCATTTTTTCCCTCCCTGCCCCCCACGACTCCCCACCCTGCCTCTCAAATTCCTCATATCAGAGAGATTATATGATAATTGTCTTTCTCTGATTGACTTATTTTGCTTAGCATCACAGGTGTTTTTGAAGGCATTACTTCCCAGGAAGCTGCTCAAGGAAAACAAAAAGTATTAAATGTGATTATTACTGGATATTCATTCCATATAAAGCACATAAAACTTTTTAAAATAATTTTTGCATGAAATAAGAAATGTTTGCTCTGATGTTTATTTGTATGCTTACAAAAAAGTCTCCTATTAGTTAATGCTGGTATGAGAGCTAATATGATATGTATGTTTGAATTATTCTGCAAAGCAGACTCTTTTGTAGCCCAAGTGAGATTCTAGTATCCTTGTTTAGGAAAAGTGTTAGGGGCCAACCACTATTTTATTAGGAAGAGAGCTCTTTAATTATATCTTGGAAGAAAATCTAAAATATACATCCAATCAAGATCTGAGTTGAAATTTTGACCATTTTATTAACATCAAATATGCTCCTGATTTCATCATAAAAACATTACATCCAGGCTCACCCAGAAGTTCACTGGAAAGACACTATCACTTATACATGAGACATTTGGGGAATGTTTAGGATTTCATAAATATTGAGATAATGCAAAAATATGAAAATAAACCTTACACACATATATCTAAAGACATAGTTGGATAACTGAGAGGAATTTTGTTTATTCAGTATCCAAAATAAATACTCCAGCTCTACAGAAGACAATTTATTATGAAAAGAAAAATTTGCCAAAGCAGAATGTACAATCCCAATAATTGTGATTTTATTTTATGATGGAAAAGTTTAGACACTTGGTAAACACTGCAAGAGAAATATGTTGAGTTGGATCAAAAGTGACTGAGAGAAAACTACATTTGTTGAGAAAATGAATTCTTTCAAGAAGTAGCAAATTATTTCATCTACAAATTAATCACCTTGCTGACTACATTGTTTCCAATCTGTGTATTTTTCATAAATCATCTTGAGTTGGCTATGATTTCTAAAGTGACTAATTTGAGAGATAGCTTAAGAGGAATGAAAACGGGATAAAAACAAATTCAAATTGACTGGCTAGACAAGGTTTATGAAAAGCAGAATAGATGAGGTAGTTAAGCATGCAAAATTGTGTAATATGTCCCTCTGATTTGTCTATATGTTTTTTTGTTGGACATTTCTACCCTAAAAGAGTCCAGTGAATACTTGGTTGTGCAGTAAAATGAACAGGGCTTGGAACACATACAATCCATGGTTTGATAAAGGCCAAGCAGATGGAATTTATTTTGGGTGTTCACAATAATAAAAAATTCTATGTAAAATACCTGGATTTCACCATGTGGAAATTGCTAATAAATGGAAGCCAAGAAAAAATTATAGAATAAAATGAATTCTTCTTCAAGTTTTCAAGAGTGAAGGAAAATAAACAATTTCATTAATTATCTTATTTTTTTCTTTAGATGAGCAACCCGAGTTTGCCAAGGAAAAGGTAGGTGGAGTAATTCCAAAATCTGAGAGAGGAAGAGCCAAAGATATTCCTTAATAAAACTTCCAGAAAAAAAAGTAACAAAATTTGATTGCTAGTTACAATCATGTTTTGACACAAAATAACAATTTTCTTTTCTAGAATTTTGCTTGTTCATACTAATATTTGCCTATTTTTTCATAGTAGAAAAAAATGACTAAGCTTCAGAAATAAGGCACTGCAAACTGTACAAAAGAATAATGTGTTCTCACTATAGTTCTTTTTCTCCTTGATTTTATTTTTAATGGTAAGCCCTTCTACCCTTACTGCCAACCTCAAAAATTCATCCTAATATCTTACAGTGGGGGAAAATGGCTAATTGTAACAGTGAATAACCAAAGCACTCAAAAATTTTAGTTTGTCAAATTATAACTGAATATTTTAATGAATTTATCTCAATTTCTTCTGGCATTTCCACCCTGATTAGAATCAGGTTGGCACTAACAAGAGACTTAACTTGGGGCTAGAATGAATGGAAATTCGCCCGCCTTGCTGGCTTGTTTTTCTTTATTATTCACAGACACCAAAAGCAGCTATTTTCCTCAAAAGGAGGATCAAAGGAGTCCAAAAGAGATGTTTCATATAATCTCATGGAAGTTGTCTTGAATATGGAAGAGTTGCATATCTCTAGATTAGGTAATTTCTGTTCTTCTAGCATTTATTTTGCAAGTATCCTTTGGGTCTAGTGATTGTCCTTCCTTTTCTCAATTTCTCCTACACTCCAGCTGAAATATTTAGGGTCTGGCTCAGTGGTTTTCAAATGGGAGTTATTTTGCCCCTCAGGAGACATGGGTAATGACTAGAGTCATTTTCAATTTTCACAATTGGCAGACTGTCGCTACTGGCCTCTAGTGGATAAAGGCTAAGAACACTGCAAAACAGCTTGCAATGCATAGGACACCCCACCCATAACAAAGAAGTATTTGGCCTAAAATGTCAATATTGGCAAGGCTGTGAAACTCTGGTCTAGCTATACCTGGCCAATGACTTAAACTTCCCTTTTTTAAATAGTAATTTGTTACTAAAAGAGTTTAGGTTTCTGTATTCGTTGATTTGTATTTCACATATATCATCTCTTTGTAATCTTTTTCCCATACTCATCTTTGAAGAGGCAAGAAGTGCTGGAACATTCTACATAAAGGTCTTATACTAGTCATTCTAAGCTATTTTATAGTTCTCAATGTGGTTATGTATCTCTTTCATGACTTCTATTACATAAGCCTCTAATTCTTCTTCAAGTGCTGCCATTTTACTCTCAACATTCTTTATGAACACCAGATTAAATGCAACATTCTGTTAGCCTCCTAGTATTTCAAAACACAATGGCCAATACACTGCGCTCTTGATTATCCTCAACAACGTAGAGAGATCTAGCAATCATATCACTAAAGCTTTCTCACTCAAGCAAAATCATTTATTTTAGAACACAGAACAAAACTTTAGTCTTTAGAGCACTTCATTTCTTCAAATTTATGTTTCTAATTATAATGCCAGTGCCGCATTCAACGATCTGAAGGCCATTTGCAATGGATAGTAACTGAAGTTTCAATTAGGTTACTACTCTCCAAATTAAACTCCATTAGGTGTATTTTCATCTGATTTCTATTTTTTTTAAGTAAGATCTATGCCTAATATGGGGCTTGAACTCATGACCCCGAGATCCAGAGTGCCATGCTCTAAGGACCGAGTCAGCCAGGTGCTCCTCATCTGAATTTTAGTATGTTGAGTCGATCAATTGTGACAGTGCTGTGACTACAGTAGGACCCCATCTCCTTGTTTTGGATAACAGTGACTTAGCTGCTATAAGAACAAACTCTGTCTTGATTACAGATACAAAAACTGAAAGGGTTTGATATCTTGCTACTGTGGTAGTACCTTCAATAAACTTCACTTTCTTTACCAGTTAGGTTTAAGTGGAGACACCAAAGTCCCTTTAACTGTCATGGTCTCCCAAGGATCTTAAACTACAGTTTATCTTTGGAAGTTACTGTGATTCATGATTCCACCATATTTTGGAAATGACTTTATTTATTTCATGGTTTTTTTTTGATAGGTTATTTCACTCTTCTTAAGTGAATATTAAATGGGTTAAATTAAAACAGATTTTTTTTTACAGCCATTAGCATTGGAAATCTTCAATTTCAATATTCTGCAGAGAATTACAGAAATAGAGGGTGCCTGGGTGGCTCAGTCAGTTAAATGGCTGACTTCAGCTCAGGTCATAATCTCAGGGTCCTGGAATTGAGCCCCACCTCAGGCTCCCTGCTCAACGGGGAGTCTGCTTCTCCCTCTCCTGCCGCTCCCCCTGCTCGTTCTCTCTTTCTCTCTGTTTCTCTCTCAAATAAATAAATAAAATCTTTAAAAAAAGAATTGTAGAAATTGAGAATTTTGAAGTTGAAAAGAGTACTTCGTAGTAGAGGGATTAAAAATGAAAGGACATTAGCAAATATATTCTATGTGCCAAGTGCTTTATATTTATTATCCTATTAAAATCCCTCTCATAATTTTTTTGAGTAAAAGTGCCATTATACCAATTTATAGACTAAGGAAGTGGACATAGAAGGATTAAGGAAGTGACCAGGATTCTAACTTAGGTTTGTTTGAATTCAAAGCAGAAAAATGGTGTTTTGATGTGCAACTGAACATGCAGCGTAAACTAACCTATGTTAGCCTATTTTAAATTTAGCTGTAATAACACCAGCTTAGAAATGGGTTCTCTAACAAATGTGAATTTTAATTCCCCCAAAACTTAGTTAAATACCTGCCATATACAACAGATGCTAAGAGATATAAAAATGATTAAAACAGCATCCTTATTCTTTGAGGACCTCACAGTTGGCTGAGAGGGATATATAATTAGATAAAGTACAATACAGGGTAGCAAATGCTATAACAGAACTTTGGGAAAACTGGGAGTTGGGACAGGTGCAGTAGCCCAAGATAAACATGTTACCCCCCACCCCCATTCAGGGTGTTGGTGCTTATGATAGTCCCATTTGTACTAGATGTATGAAATATTTTTAGCAGTAATAATTTAAATGATCATGCAAATGATATTTCTCCACAGAAGTCTACTGTTTTAACAATAACTTTATTTGTATTCTACTTTGTGTGATATGCTTTACATTTGACCCTCACAAAGAACTCTTTGAGATTGGTATTATATTTGTTTTAAGATGAAGAAATTAGGGGCACCTGGGTGGCTCAATTAGTTAAGTGGCTGCCTTCAGCTCAGGTCATGATCCCAAGGTCATGGGATTGAGCCCCACATTGGGCTCCCTGCTCAGCGGAGAGCCTGCTTCTCCCTCTCCCTCTACCTGCTGCTCTGCCTACTTGTGCTCTCTCTCTATCTCTCTGTCAAATAAATAAATAAAATCTTAAAAAAAGAAAGATGAAGAAATTGAGGCTCAGAGAGGTTACAAATCTTACCCAAGGCCACATAGCCAAAAATTGACAGAGAAAGGAATCAGATTTGGGTCACAATATGTGTCAGCTTCTCACTGTCTCTGTATACTTCCTTTATTCCTCTTGCCGCTGTCAGTTTTTTTTCACCTATCTTTTTCTATTCCTCCACCTAACCTGACAAAAATAAAATACGGAAACCTCCTTTTTTTCCCTGTTGGGCATATATGCAAACTATATTCTTGTTTTTAATTACAAAGTTGAGGGAATATCATATTATTTATCTGTAAAAACATAAAAATGGAGTGCTTTCAACTTTCGTGATCCTTGACAGCGAGAAACCGTCTCTCTTACCTCTGAACTCTTTCTAGCCCTTTCAGGTGATTCCATTCGCATGGTTCTTTACATATTGTCCCTTGTATTATGGTATTATGTTCATGCTCCAAAGACTCAAGGCAGTGTTTTCTGTGGCGTAGGGACTCAAGAAATATTTGTCAAATAAGTTTTCTGAAGCCTTTGGCTTTCAAAGAAAAAAAAAAAAGCAAGTTGTGTATTTTGCGGTGGGAATGGGCTAATAATGTTTGGTTTGCTAATTAAGTTTTCAAATTGATCTTCTATACAGCATTTCTGCTGATGATCTTTTGTCACAACACTTATTCTTATTTTTTTTTAAAGATTTTATTTGGAGTGCCTGGGTGGCTCAGTTCGTTTGGCATCTGCCTTTGGCTCAGGTCATGATCCTGGGGTCCTGGGATCCAGTGGGGAGTCTTCTCAGGAAAGGAGCAGAAGGAGAAAGAGAAGCAGACTCCCCGCTGAGCAGGGAACCTGACATGGGGCTCAGTCGCAAGACCCTAGGATCATGACCTGGGCAGAAGGCAGATACTTAACTGACTGAACCACTAGATGCTCCTAACATTTATTCTTGTAATACCAATATTATTTCATACTTAGAAAGCTATTTTAGCATCGAGAGAAAAATGCTATACATCACTAAATGTGTATAGCATATGAAGCATATGAACACATCCCAAAAAGTAATAGGTAGAAAATGCAGAGGCAAGCAGTTTAAAGACTGTAATGATGACCAAACCACACACCTGCAGTAAATAACTGTATATACATAGAAAAGAGCTTACAAAAAAAAAAAGACCTTACATTAAATTTTTAAATCTTTTAACTATATGGAATAAGTTAAAGCTACTTAATTTTTGAGAAGAAAAAGCTAAGCATATTTAACTCCTCTGGGGTTATATATGAACTCTTGGGTTCATAACAACTGACATTTTCTATCTAGCTGACTATGGAATTCGCTAAGTGTTTTATAGTAGACAGGGAATTACTTGAAGTCCTTTAATGAAATGAGTAGGTATACATAAGTATTTCTAAAATGCTCTATTTTTTTCTTGGCTAAAAAATAATAGTGTTCAGTAATGGTATCTGATGAAAATTAAAATTATAATCTTGAAATAAAATATATAACCTGCAACTTACCAAAATTTTAGAGGAGTGAAACTTTTTTTAGAATTATATAATACTCAAAGTAAATAATTCTGAAGTATAAAAACATTATCAGTTATGATATTTTTTAAAATGCATCTCCTGCTATGCATTAATAGACTTCACATTACTCCATCTCAAGAGATGAAGGCTTATATAGAAGTGAAATCACATATAACAGATATCAAAATCTAAATCTTCAATGGGTATTTGTTCAAAATACAGACCCATCCCATCCCAAAAATTCCATAGGGCTATCCATTTAAATCAACTTGAAAGTAGCTGGTATAAGAGTCAGAGTAAAGTGTGAACATACAGTAAATGAAATGTATAAATTGCAGCAGAAAAGCTCAAGTGTGCTACAAAGCACTCGTAAGGATTACATTTGTAAAATCTGTTGGGGGTTATAAACTATAACTCCAAGTATGACTACTTAAAACCTTTAATTCCATCCTATGGGTTTTTACATTTCTGATCAAGTTTCTGTCACTTTTCCTTTGTTCTATTTGATCTGGAAAAATTCTTTTGGGCTCCCCACTACCTAGGAATCAGAAAGCAAACCTTATCAGGCTCAGAGCTCTATTTTCTTTTCCAAGCTAACATTTGGGGATCCTGGACTTTTACTTCTGTTGGATACTAGAGTCAGGATGCTCCCATCCAATTCTATTATTATCGAATGGCCAAAAATGCCTTAGATTTTTTAACTCCACCTGCTTTTTCCAGTTTGAAGACATTTGTATAGATTGGGACTGCAGATTCATTTGGTCTCAAGGACAACTTTGATTTCCTGGTTCTCAAACACTTAATAAGCTCTTGACCTCTGGAACCATATGGGAAATAAAGTTCTGATTTGCCACTTCTGTCCAAGGCTTTCTCTTCCAGCTTCCTACTTGTCTACCTAGACCCTATCACTGCCTGTAGAACCAGCAATGGAATGCCAAACTGCTTGATTTCTGGTTCATTTCTTCTTACTTTCAAGGGGCAAATACTGAAAAATTGATAGTTACTTCTCTTGAAGGATTTACTTTTTGTGTGAAAATAAAGATAATAATTTAGGAAACATAATACTTCTCTTTTAGGGAAGATTCAGATTGTTCCCTTAACAGGAAAATAAAACCTCAACATTGTTCTGTTGATACATTTTCTCTCATAAGGTTTCAAGAATTCTAAGATAGCAGTGATTATATCCACAAGATATATAGATGTTATTTTTTTCACAAACAGTACCCACCTGAGAGAAACATATTTTATGAAACAGTCTATTTATTTGTATCAATATATTTGGAAGTAATTTGTTTTAAACATGCAAAAATACCAAATATAATCAGTCAAGTGAATCCAAACCATGTCTCTGACGATCAATGTAGATATTTTACATTAAATTCCTGAGGACAGGACCTGGCATATAGTAGGAATTCAGTAAATATCTGTTTAATGAATGAACTATCGAATAGTTGAGATTTTGTCAAGAATTTATACAGAATTAAAGAGGCCTGTAAGATAGAGAAAATAACAAAACAGAAATTTCAAATAATTGTTTAAAAACTTGCCTTTCCAAAGATAGCTGACAAAAAAGCAAAAGGTTATAAGATCGACAGTAAGCTTTGACTTTATACAGAAATCCTTTCTAAATCGCATTTCTCAATAGTGTGTGACAAAGCAACGTCAGCCTACTTTTAGTGTTGAGTAGGCTAAATCACCACTATTATTTTGCCATTCCTGAAGTTTAGCATCAGGCTTCAGCTAGTGTGATGTCTGTTACCACAGTCCTATATCTAAGACTGAAGAGCAGATGCTCATTTCTAGCTCACATACCCTTGGCTTGCCATTGATTTCCACAAATTAGTATTTCACTACTAAGTAAAAAATTTCCAAGGGAACCAAAGAGAGAAGGGTTCTAGTATCTCTTTTAAAGAACATTCTTGGGCGCCTGGGTGGCTCAGTGGGTTAAAGCCTTTGCCTTCGGCTCAGGTCGTGATCTCAGGGTCCTGGGATCCAGCCTCGGGCTTTCTGCTCAGCAGGGAGCCTGCTTCCTCCTCTCTCTCTGCCTGCCTCTCTGCCTACTTGTGATCTCTCTTTCTCTGTCAAATAAATAAATAAAATCTTAAAAAAAAGAACATTCCTTTCCTTCTCGCTGTGTCACCTTGTTCCTCGCTGTGTCACCTTGTTCTACAAAGTAGAGCTTTTAGCTTCTATTTCCTCTTTTATAATGTGGAATTAGTACTAGTGTCAATCTCCTAGGGTTGTTCTGAAAAATGAGAATGAGAGAAATTAAGGTTATTGTTGTTTTAAATATGACTGTGAGAATAAAATAAACATAGTGATTCCCACTGAAGGGATATATGTTTAATTAGCCAATCTGTATTACAGTGTGTATAATACAGTGCCAATCTGTATTTACATCTGTAAATAAGATGCAGTGTAGTCTCAATAGGGGTCTTGGTCTAGGATGTGGGCCATATGTTTTTCATAACACAATACACTTATTAAATCATTCTCAACATTTTTTCTGCTACTGTGCTAAAGCATTAATGTTTCATTACGGAGAATGAATAAGTAAAATGTAGGCTTATTGTTTTTAATCTGTATGAACTGAGTTCTATTTTTATCATGTTCATCTTGAGCTAACCATCAAATAATATACAAGAGAGTGCTTGCTCTATTATCTCAGAATCAATGATGGACTGTTTAGTTGCTAATTTACTCAGTATGGAGTAAAGGACTCCTTTTTGGTTCATCTATTGTTATTTGTGAATTATTTCCTATAACGTAGTCTTTTTAGTGAAAGGTCTTTCATTGTATTCTATTTTTTTTATAGAATTTCTTTGTGTTACATCAGAAGAAAATAATACAGGAAAAAGAAAAACATCTTGAAGGTATTGAAGCAGATGGAAAACAAGCAATCAAAATCTCCGTAGTGCTAATTTTAGTTTCTTTTCAGTATATTCAGGAGGGGAAAAGAAAACAAGGAAAAGAAAGCTATTATGTATTGAATACCAGGTACTCTGCTAGGAACATCCACATGTTCAGATATATAATTCTTGCCGTCAAGTTGTAGAGGAAGAAATGGCTGGGGTACAAATTAGAAAGCAGGTATTCATCTACTTCTCACGAAAGTCAAGAAGTATCATGACTGTATTTAGTGCTCTGAGGAAAAAGAAGCTGCCTTTCTGGGGCAACACATGCTAAGATGTGTTGACCAAAATAATTCCTCACCCAGGAAACAGACTTTTCAAAATAGTGCTAGACACCACAGATGCTTTAGTTGGAAATTACACAGAAAGTTGCAGTTTCGCTGTTCCTACTATTTAATAAGAAAAAAAAAATGAAGTATGTTTCCAGAGCTGTCAAATTGATACCTTTTATAAATACTTAACTTTTTCAAAAATGAGAAGAATTATCTTACAAATGACAGGACATGTTCCTGGTAATAACTGCAAACTTAGTTTTACTCAAAAAAAAATTACTGTATTAAAACCCAAACTTAATCTACCATCTTGTGGTTCTACTCAAATTATGAAGTTACTAATATCAAAACTAATGTTGTAGTAAAATTATAATAAATAAGAGTTTATAGCCTAATTCCTTGTATTTATAATATATCTAAGGTATTGATGTATTACAAGTACATCTAAGATATTGATGTATTAGAAATGATGTATTACACATCCATTTGAGGGAAATGATGCTGTCTTTGCAGTCACACAGAAATGGTAGTGGGCAACCCAGCAGCCAGGCAAGTGTTCCCAATTTTCCCTTTCTCCATAAGGCCTTAGCCAAATTGTATTAACAAATTCCACTGAGTCTGATTTGTCAAACAAGAAGGTTATTTATTTACTAATTTAAGGTAAGAAAATAGGGACCCCTGGCTAGTTCAGTCGGTAGAGTGTACGACTCTAGATTTCGGGGTTGTGAGTTCAAGCTGCATGTTGGGTATAGAGATTACTTAAACTCTTAATAAATAAATAAATAAATAAATATATAAATAAATAAAGGAAGGAAGGAAGTGAGTGAGTTAATATGAAAATGTATTCCTAGGTCCTTATTTCAAGGACCTGAGTTCCTGTCATTCTGGAAACCAAACTGATGTAACATTAAAGAAAGCATAACCAGAAGAATGACATTATGTTATTCTCAAAGTGAACTTTCTCTCCAGATTAAGTAGACCCTTCTTGGATCACATTCACACCCTAGAGGGTAAATCTGTAAAGCAAGGTACCATTGAGGTACCGTTAATGTAAAACATGTGCCATGGAAAATCTTGCTCTTTTAAAACTAAGGTATGTTTTCAGAATACTTTTTTTCATCTATATTTTGACTTGATCTATTCTAATACATACCAAGTTACTCTACATGACATTTCCCAAGAGCAAATTTTAAGCCCTTACTGGAAGAAAATATAAATGGTTATATTTAGCTTCTGGTATATACCAAATAATCATTTGGTATATATATAATATATATAATTACTATTATATATAATATATATAATTATATATAATATATATAATTACCAAATATATAATATATATATATTATATATAACATATATAATATATATATAATTATATATAATTACCAAACCAAATATATAATATATATAATTACCAAACCAATTACCAAACCAAAAATATAATACCAAATAATTATTTGGTATATACCAGATGGTTATATTTAGCTAATATAAATATAAATATAAATATAAAAAATAATATTTTTGTTGCTGTTGTTAAAGATTTATTTATTTGAGAGAGAGAGTGAGAGTGTGTAGGAGCAGGGAGGGCAGAGGGAGAGGGAGAGAGAGAATCCTCAAGCAGACTCCCCGCTGAGCATGGAGCCTGACAGGCGGCTGGATTGCACAACCTTGAGATCCAGACCCAAGCTGAAATCAAGAGGTGGCTGCTCAACCAACTGAACCACCCAGGTGCCCCGAGGAATAATCTTTTTAATTCAAAACTCTTCTGAATCTCAGCATAATGAAAGCAATGCTATGAATTCCACTATGGCTATAATTTTCAAAATGATGTTTTAATCACTGACTTTACATAAAAATTTTATTTATACTAAGAAAATCTTGGGGGTGCCTGGGTGGCTCAGTCAGTTAAAGGTCTACCTTCAGTTCAGGTCATGATCCCAAAGTCCTGGGACTGAGTCTTACATCAGGCTCCCTGCTCAGTGGGGAGCGTGCTTCTCCCTCTCCCACTCCCCCTGCAGTGCTCACTCTCTCTCCATCAAATAAATAAATAAAATCTTAAAAAAAAAAAGAAAAGAAAAGAAAAAGAAAAGCTTCACATCTGCCTTCAGCTCAGGTCACGATCCCAGGGTCCTGGGATCCAGCCCCTCCTCAGGCTCCCTGATCAGCGAGGAGCCTGCTTCTCCCTCTCAGCTGCCTGCTCCTCTGCCTGCTTGTGCACTCGGTCTCTCTGTCAAATAAATAAATAAATACAGTCTTTAAAAAAAAGAAAAGCTTCAGCTATATAAGATATATCAAATATTAAAGTAATCAAAATTTTTTTCACTCTTTTTTCAAAAAGAGAACAAAATGAAATTCATGAAGTTTTTAATTTAATGCATTTTGTTCTGATCTGAAATATTATATTATAAAAATATTTTTTTACTTAAGGTAAAGGTATATGTAATAAAATTGCACAATGTATATTTGATTTATTTTACAGTTGTGTTCCTTGATATGTGTCATAGTCTGTTTTCTATTATTTTTATTTTCAAAATTTATTTTAATAAAAATATAAGTATACTAGATGGAAGTAACATGGGTTTATTTTTCATTCCTTTCTATGTTTTCCCATTTTATTTTCCAAATTAAAGGAAATATTTTAAAATTTGGACACTTTAAAAATTATATTTTAAGATAATTCACAAGGCATTAATTAGGAATAACAACCTCTCCCTTCCCCTGGAAGACCTATGGCCCTCTCAGAAAATAAGTCTCTAAAACATTCTCATTGGAACTTCAGCCTCAATGTTAGATGGATAGTCTAGCAATACATCAGCAAGAGTTACCACTGGAAATAACTTTCCAAGGAAGAGTGCAAAGTTAATACTTTCTGATTAGAGGAAAACTAGTTCTAAAATCGGTTTGCATTCCGTAGCATCAAAGTGCCTACATTCCTTATTTCTCATTCTATTTGCCCATGGAAGAAGAGCTCTGTGGAATGTGGAACCCGTGGAGAATTATTTCTGGAACCTGCTATGAAGTACAGTAGCTAAAAATTCTTCCTTCTGCTGCAGGGTTCTCATACCCTAATATGGCCAGAAGTTTTAGATAGCAAAATTATTTTTATGAAAGATGTGTTTTAATCATGTCTGAGAATAATGCAATATTTTGATTAAGTGGTGAATGCTAACAGGGAAGGGCTGTCATGAGGGTTACCAAAATGACCTTAATTTATATTACTGATTTTGAAAGGATTTGCTCCATATCAATTACCTCTTATTGAATGAAGGCTTGGTATTGTTAAACTTCATTGACACATTTAATTGGAAAAAAGTACGGGCTAGGTAGAAACAGGTAATTAGATCCTGGTTTTTTGCTTCTGTAAAATAAAACAGTTGGACTAGATTCCTTCCCCTTCTAAAGTCTTAAGAATCTATGATAATCTACTGTTATAACCTGTCTCACATAAATGGATGGCACTCAGAAGGCATCTGACAGACAATCTAGGAATTGACAATACCCCTGATAGGCGGATTTCTGTAATTTCAGTTTTATTTGTTTTAGGCAAAGAATTCAACTCCAGAAAACTGTATCGGCACATGTAAACACACACAGTAGTAATGAAAATTATGTAAGTTCCAGTGGTAGGTTAATACTTCACTGATGAGTTCAGAATTCATATGATCTGTCTAATGTCTAATGTCTAATGAATCTGTCTAATTCATATGATCTGCCAATACAAAGGCATGGTTTCATTTAAAGAATCTGCATGTTGTTCATGATTAACAGATAAAGAACTATGTTGAATTCGTCTCATGGTTTTTGAAAGTAAACTACCAAAGTACTACTCAAGACGTGAAACAAGAACACTCTAGTAACATCTTGCTTATAAGCTGTATAGTTAAGATAATTAAACATTGTCTTTGTGGGGCAAGAAGATTTGATTAGTCCCGGGCATTTAGAAACTATTAATAAAAGTTTAAATATTAATCAATCTTATAGCTGTTGTTGACTGGTTCACTAATACATTATTAAGGATGTAAATTAATGGTATTTATAGTATAAATGGTATAAATTAATAAAACAATAATTTAAAAACATGAATATCACCTTTAGAAAAAAAATACCCATCAAATTTTAGGTTACTAAAATGTTTTGATTGCAGCACACAAATTCTATTCTTCTAGTTTTCTTTTCAGTGCCTCAAACTATATCTCATTATAGTTGAGAGATTTTAGTCTTTCAATCTATTTTATCTATTGTCTATAAACTTTTCACCTGTCTAGACTTAAAGATAGAAGTTTTACAGTAGTGAGGCACATGGCTGGCTCAGTTGGTGGAGCATGCGACTCTTGATCTTGGGGTCACAAGTTCAATCCCTACATTGGACATAGAGTTTACTTAAAAAAAAATAAAAGGTCTGATTCCATTAAATTTGAAATAGCATATCAATTTCTTTTAAAAAAAGAAGTTTTACAGTGAAGGTTTTGACTTAAAAAGAGCTATTTTTTTTAACAATAGGCTATTCTTTTTTTTTTTTAAGATTTTATTTATTTATTTGACAGAGAGAAAAAGCAGGAGCAGGTAGAGCAGCAGGCGGAGCAGCAGGCAGAGGGAGAGGGAGAAGTACACTCCCTGCTGAGCAGGGAGCCCTATGGGGGGCTTGATCCCAGGACCCTGGGAACATGACCTGAGCTGAAGGTACCCACTTAACCAAGTGAGCCACCCAGGCACCCCCAAAAAGGTCTATTTTAAATTAAACTTTGTTGACAGCAAATTTATACCATGATTGTATGTATGTATGTATTTATTTATTTTAGAGAAGTGGATAGAAGGGAGAGAGAGCAAGGGAAGGAGAGGCAGGTGGAGAGGAAGAGGTTGAAAGAGAATTTAAGCAGGCTCCTTACCCAACTTCGATCTCACAACTCTGACATCATGGCCTAAGCTGAAATCCAGAGTCAGTCACCTAACCAACTAAGCCTATATCACAATTATTTTTAAGAAGGTATCTTGTTTTAGTCCTTTTCCTATGAAGATATATTTTTAAAGTACCCTAGTGAGGAAAAATATAATCCTTCCACTATCATTCCCATTTTTATAAATTTGATATTTTGTGATGATTCTGCAATACTTTATATGCCAAAATGCTTCTGTACTTAGTGTACATTAGTATTTAAAAAATAATCTCATTAAAGTAAAAATTACCTGTTGTTCTCTAGAAACATATCTCTCCCTTCCAATAAATCAAGAGAACCAAAGTCACTATTAAATAATAGTTTTAAATAACACAAGTAAATTTTTAAAAATTTCAAGACTGAAATAAGATGTTTTTACAGACCTGTTATTACACACCAGGTTTTGGAGAAGGAAAATGAAAGCACATTCCAAAGCATACTGTTTCTTTATAAAGCATATTTAAATTTAGTATACTAAATGCCTTTTAAAAATTTAAATTCAATTAATTAACATATAGTGTATTATTAGTTTCAGAAGTAGAGTTTAGTGATTCGTCAGTTGCATACAATGCCCAGTGCTCATTCCATCAACTGCCCTCCTTAATGCCCATCACCCAGTTACCCCATCCACCCACCTCCCTTCCAGCGGCCCTCAGTTTCCTAGAGTTAAGAATTCCTTATGATTTGTCTCCCTCACTGATTTTGTCTTATTTTTCCTTCCCTTCCCCTATGATCCTCTGTTTTGTTCTAAATGCTTCTTTTTAAATAAGCATAATCTTTGGACTCTTTCTTGTTCAACTACGTCTAATGCTTGGCCAAAAGTTCTTAGAGCAATATCTTTACTTAAGACTAGTGAATAATGTCATCTTATTTCATTCTGCAGTCGTGGTAAGCAAATCATTTTACAAAAAGTGAGAAGTGGTCATGATACGAAGTATCTTAGAATACTTTGGTGACATTCTAGTATTAAAACTATGCAAAAATAATAAGTTGGTGAATAGTTAATAATAACCTGGTAGCTTATTTATTCTGCTGATAAAGACTTTGTTTTTTTAAGAATTTTATTTATTTATTTGACAGAGAGAGAGAGATCTCAAGTAGGCAGAGAGGCAGGCAGAGAGAGAGGGGGAAGCAGGCTCCCTGCTGAGCAGAAAGCCCAATGTGGGGCTCCATCCCCGGACCCTGAGATTATGACCTGAGCTGAAGGCAGAGCCTTTAACCCACTGAGCCACCCAGGCACCTCTGATATAAGCTATCTTAAAGAGTTCTCATAGAAAGCTGCTTGTTTATGTCATAAAAACATAATTTACATTAATTAAATATATTTACTGCTGCCAAGGGTCATTTTTTTCAGGGAAAGGAATGTACCTTAGCTATTGAATCAATTCGTAAAGAGAATATTGTTATCTCAAAAGATAACACTCCTAACAATTATTTTAGTGTAAAAAATAGATAATTCTCAGAAGTCAAGTATTCTGAATATAGTGATTCTTTTACTAGGTCACCATTGTCTCAGATTCTTTTTTTTTAAAGATTTTATTTATTTATTTGAGGGAAAGAGCAAGAAAGAGAGAGAGAGAGAGCACAAGTGGGAGGGAGGAGTAGAGGGAGAAGAAGAAGCAGGCTCCCCACTAAGTAGGGAGCCCCATGTGGGGCTCCATCTCAAGACCCTGGGGTCATGACCTGAGCCAAAGGCAGATGCTTAACTGACTGAGCCTCCCAGGCGCCCTTGTCTCAGATTCTTAAGGCTTATTTTCTTTGCCAGTGTACAAGTTTGATGGATGATGAGTGCCTTCTGCCCCACCCACCCACCCAACCAATATTTCAGTGAAACTCTAGGTTGTATTTACTAGGAATAAAAGATTTAGAAGTGTGAATATGACATTCAGGGACATTTTGTGTATGAAAGTATTTGTTTTGTATGGCTAAATGATATACTAGCACAGATGACTTGCCTATCAAGTTATCTCTCTTTATCCTCAATCTATTAGAATCATCATTTGTATTTCAACACGTGTTATAAAGAAAATCACAGAGAGAACATTTATCTTTTGTGTATGTAACAACCACTGACGGATTGCAGATAGTTAAAAACTCAACCTCTCTTTCAAACACTGAATTCATCACTTTTCCAAAGAGTGACATGAAGTTGTGACATCTGTGTCATGTTTCATCTGTTTATCTTATGACCATAATAATTACAACCTTAGACTAAGATTTACAGCAGCAAGATAAGGAGCCAGCTCTGCTTGCTGGTTGCCTTTTGTCCAATTTGGCAGACAGAGGAGCTTCTATTTACATTTAAATAGTGTTTTAATGGAAACCTTTGAAAGAAGTAAGGGCATATTGTTCCTTTTCAAATAGTTATATGCAATAGACTGTTTCACTTCTTTTAAAAAAAAGAAGAAGAAGCTTGAAGAGAAGTCTATTATAGCTAGGTATATAAACTAGGTCAATAGGATGAAGTATTTTATAGGGTTTCAGAACCATGAGGAAAATGTAGTGTGAGGGTGTGAAGGAACTGGGAAGGAGCGAGGGAGAGAAAGAGAGAGAGATAGACCTTATTTCTAAGTGAATTGTTGATTTCTATTTTTATTTTTTTTCCTTTG
This sequence comes from Nasua narica, assembly GCA_028533885.1. Lineage (NCBI taxonomy): Eukaryota > Metazoa > Chordata > Mammalia > Carnivora > Procyonidae > Nasua > Nasua narica. Next base: position 73,497,368 of record CM052801.1, on the reverse strand, counting down.
GGTAAGCAAAAAAGAAAAGATTTATGTCAATGGAGATGTTAGCAGCTCTTACTATAAAACTTAATAATCTGCAGAAAGCTAATGAAATATCCTTTTAAGAGAATGAAAAATAAATCTTATTTCTAAGGCACCCTCATTTCTCTGAACTTTGGAAATCTAAAAAGAGCACCATATTAAACAATATAGAAGGCACATTTACATATGAACTGTCATCTAGAAATTTCGATATAAATGTGTTACCACCCTCTAGTTATAGAAACTAAGTAGTCCAGTTTTATAAAAGATTCAGTTTCTACTTAAAATAGTACTACTAACTTTAAAAATGCATCTCAAAAGTTATCATTGAGAGAAAAATGGCAAATTTCAATCCATACCAGTTCAACCTTAATCATAGCGTTTTAAAGATATTCAATTATCTTTCTTTTATTAATGCTTTGAACATACACTTCTTCATGGTTCTAGCTATTCATTTCTTGTTCTATTGAAAAAATAAGTGTTAGCCTGTGAAATGAATTCCCTAATCTTTAAATTCTTTCTGTGAATGCAATTATATATTAATGGAATGTACACATCCCAAACAACAGAATTTTTATGGGTGGCAAAACTTAACTAAAATGAAATCTTAATTTAAAGTCTTCAGATACTAAAGATGGAAAAACTCCTCCTAAAAATTAAAATAAGGAATCCATGTGTTCCATAGCCCATTTTTATTGAATGCATTTTCTTAGCTTCTCTTGTGACATTGCTAACCATACAAATGTGTGTTTGAAGCCTCGTGTTTATGGAAAGGGGAACATGGCTAATAGAAAGCACATGTGCAGAAAAAAATAAGAAAAAAGCACACATGCAGAAAGGAACATGTTTTGACAGTAGATTTCTCTAGTATATTCTAACAGGTTACAGAAACCTTAACGGGAGTCCCTTCAGCATGGGTTTACACTACAGAAGGAAGAGAGCTATCATGATTACCTCTTGGGAAAAGATTACTAAAATACCTGAGATTTTGCACAAGACTGCTTTTCACATTAATCTGAGAGGTAAAAGACAAAGCAGTGAAAACATGATCAAATGTGATCACTTCATTCAAAAGTTTGAGAGGAGTTTCCTCCTCTTTAAAAGGGAGATAATATCTGCTTTCAAGAGTTGTGGTGGGAAACGTGAAATTCTGTAAGTACTTAATACCTAGTAAGCATTCCAGAGATGTTAATTATAATAATTACTAAGGTTGGCAGTGACCAAGGGGATGATTTAATAATGGTATCTAAATAAAAACAGTAATCTCACTTAGAATAAAATGACCAACTGTCTTCAATTTGCTCATGGGAGATAGAAGAGGATAACTTTTGGCACAACATATTTAACTTTAATATAAGAAAAAAAGACACTGAAAGACATTCAACATTGAAATTGGTTTCTTGGATGGAGCACAACGCTGATAGCCAGATGAAATGAGGTTTTCATGTGGCTGTCACCAATGTTAATCAGTCTACTATGTTACTTTCCCTTCCAAAATCTAGATTAAATGTCAAACATTGGCACCACGAGCCACATTGCAATATTTCTTATCAGTAGAGGCAATGGTAGCCTTTTATTGTGACAGTGTTGAGCGTGAAATTGCAAAACTATGGCATGAAGAGGATACAGGGAGATATAATACTTTTGTTACCACCAAAGATTCCTTTATTTTAATTTATTTTTAAAAAGATTTTATTTATTTATTTATTTGACAGAGAGAGAGCATAAGCAGGGAGAGCCGAGTGCAGGGCTCGATCCCAGGACTCTGGGATCATGGCTTGAGCTGAAGGCATACACTTAATCAAGTGAGCCACCCAGGCACCCCACCAAACCTTTGGGTGGGGTTTCGAGGAACCCCCACCCAAAGGTTCCTTTAAACAAAGAGTATCTGTACATGTATTTTTGTATATGCAAACTCCCTTAACTGAATGCTCTTAATCTTCACAGAATACAGTACATCAACCAGTCTTATGAATAATTTTCATCTAGAGATTTTTTCTTTAGCTTTCATTCTTTGCAAGATAATTAAGAAACTTCTTGCATATTAGAAGTAGTTTTATATCTTTTTAATTTTTTAAAATTTATTTTTTTATTTTTTCAGTGTTCCAAGATTCATTGTTTATGCACCACACCCAGTGCTCCATGCAATACATGCCCTCCTTAATACCCACCACCAGGCTAACCCATCCCCCTACACCCTTCCAAAATCCTCACTTTGTTTCTCAGAGTCCATAGGCTCTCATGCTTCATCTATATCTGGTAATTAATAACTGCCTCTTCATAGAGGACGACAAGATCTTTTTTGTTATTTTGGTCACTTCTATTTGTCTTTCCCATGATTCCAAATTTAAGTAGAGAAATTATAATCAAATATTGTCCAACTGTAAAACCAAGTGAAAAATAATAAAGTTTGTAATTTGTCAAATTGTAATTTATAAGTAGTATGATCAGATTCAAGATTTGTGAATTTGGTGTGACTTATACATTATATACCAATAAAATATTACTCTACAACCTAAATTTAACTCATTTGGAGATGACATCAGATCTTTAAAGAAGCTTAATGTGTTGTGGTGGGCAAAGCACTAGGCTAGTAGTGAAGATCTAGCATTTGGGCAAATGTTTTGTGAACTTGGGCAAGCCTCAATCTTTTGAGAGCTCAATTTCTTCTATAAACATCAATTATGCATTATGTAAGCTCTTAGGTTTAGGATACAGCTGTAAGTATAAAATGGCCTCTAATTTCATGCAGCTTACATTCTAGATGGGTGTGATTTTCTCATTGGATAATGTCTAAATTCACATTCATTTTAAAATTCTGTAATGCTAATGTTCTTTCAGATTTCCAAGGATTGGCCGGCATTACACGTAGGAAAAGATGGGAAATATAACAAGTGCACATTAAGTATGGAATGAGAAAAAGAGGGAAATCATCAAGCCCATCCCCATAGAAGGGGCTCTATTCATACTTATTCACCCCATCATTTTACTAAGAGTCTAAATATGTTTTCCCCAATTTGCGGTTTACCAGATTCATTTACCCAACATCTTATATTTCTGCCTTTTTAAATTTATATTTCAATTATTTTTTCTTAAGAAAACTCTTGTGGAAGCCTAAGAAGACATCTTTTTTTGGGTGAAATTAAGCCCTTCTGATTGTCAGATTACTTGGGCAGCAAGAACATTTTATTAGCTACGCTCATAGCTCTTCTAAGTAGTTACATACTAAAAATGAAATATCTTAAGGCTAACATTTTCAAAGTGATGTGTGGGTAGCTGAGAAACTAAATCTGGGTAAGAGACATGAAAATCCCCTTATCTTTTGAAATGTTGTTACTGAGACTCAAAGGTACAATGTTCCCCAAATCTATGGTGCTTTACAGTTTGTAAAGCGTGTTCACATGCATCATCTCATTTGAACCTTGGGAAATGAGATAACTAGAATTTGATACAGGATGGAACAAAGCAAAATTAATGCTATCTTTCTTTTCTTGGAAATAATAATTTTTTATTATGTTCAGTTAGCCACTGTATAGTACATCATTAGTTTTTGATGTAGGGTTCAATGATTCATTAGTTACATATAACACTCAATGCCATCTTTCTATTCAGTAATTCATATAGAGGTTCTCTTCATTCCCCAGAATGGTCTGGTGGCTAATCTTCAATACCACTGCAGCACCCGCATTTTGTGCTTTTTCCTATGACTTTTCTTCCATCTAGAGTTAAGAACATAGAAGTAAGAATACAAGTGGGAGTGTAGACAGGATGTGAGGGGGTTAGTTTCATCCTTTAAATTTAAGTCTGTTTTGCATCAGTCTTTGTGTGTGTGTGCATGTGTGTAAGTGTTTGCAACCAAAAATACAGGCCTCAAATATCTTCTCAAGCACATCCTATCTGATCGGCCTGTAATAATTACTCCATGTTCAAAAGAAGAATCATTTGCTCATAATCTATTAACAAGGGTTTATTTACCTCAATTTCTGCTGGGGTCCAAAAATAATTCAAAGCACAGAAGAAAGGAGAAGATAGTGGCCGGAGTTTCTGATTCAAAAGTAATATTATGTTCCAAAATGGCATTACTTCAAAGCAGTACTGAATGTCTTTCTATGTTGTAGGAACTCCAGAAAACAGAAACAAATAAGAGTACTTTAAGGCACTTATTCTTTTAGTCATAGCCTAGAGGACCATTTTGATAATTTCGCAAACCATAAAAAGGAAAAGTTGTAATATCAGAAATGGACACAGTAATATTTTCATTTTTTTCCTAATCTCAGGTACGTGGGATTGAGCTCACTTGTGTTCGGTTTTAGAAGGTAGATAATAGGGGTGTCTGGGTGGCTCAGTTGGCTAAGCATCAGACTCCTGATTTCAGTTCAGGTCATGATTTCAGGGTCCTGAGATTGAGCCCCACATTGGGCTCCACTGGGCATGCAGCCTGCTTAGGATTCTTTCTCCCTCTCCTTTTGTCCCTTCTCCTCCCCTCTCTCTGTCTCTCTGTCTCTCTGTCTCTGTCTCTGTCTCTCTCTCTCTCTACCTCACTTACAATAAAAAGAAGGCAGATAATGCTTACAAAAAGCTTAGCTTGCTTATAATTATCATTTTTTTCTTCTTCATTGCCAAGTACTCAAGATTGTCTACCCACCATAAAAGCCATTGTGACTTATTGTTAATAAGGGATGACCTTCTGAGCTCTTCAATTTTGAAAATCTGCAAGTCTTACAGTGTTTTAAAATATAAGGCCCTATTTTGTCATTACGAAGCTAGTGACTAAAAAATACCATTCTAAACTCTGTCCGGTATATGGTTTCATCATGCCATTGTTAAAATACCAGTAACTACAGTCGACCCTTGAACAACATGGGGATTAGAGAAGCCAACCTCTCTCTTCCAACACAGTTGAAAATCCACAGGTAACTTATGACTCCCTGAAAACTTACCTACTAATGGCCTACTGTTGACTGGATGCTTTATCAATAACATAGTCAATTAACACATACTTTGTATGTTATATGTATTGTACCCTCTCTTCTTACAATAAAGTAAACTACAGAAAAGAAAATGTTATTAAGAAAATCATAAGGAAGAGAAAATACATTTATAGTACTGTACTGTTTTTTTCAAAAAAGATCCACATATAAGAGGAGTCAGCAGGGGGCAACTCGGTGGCTCAGTTGTTGGGGATCTACCTTTGTCTGAGGTCACGATCCCAGGGTTCTGGGATCGAGCCCTGCATTGACCTCCCTGCTCACGGGGAAGCCTGCTTCTCCCTCTACCACTCCCCCTGCTTGTGTTCCCTCTCTCATTATCTCTCTCTGTCAAATGAATAAATAAAATCTTTAACAAAAAAAAAAAAAGTCAGCAGTTCAAGCCCATGTTGCTCAAGCATCAACTGTACTTCATTATTCTCTAGAGCTCAACATTTTCTTGTAGTTCAGTGAGGTTTGCCCTCCAAGGAGAAGACAGAAACAATCAGTCCTTCACTGAGATGTTATACACTGGTAGTTTTCCCATATAATTTAAGCTTACACACCAGCTCATCAAAATGTTTCTGCTCCTATGACCTAGGCCCTCATCAACTTGTCTAGAGCTTTCCAACAGTCTCCTTGCATCTGGACTCTAACTGGCTCCAATTCTTCTCAACATTGCCACTATAGCTTACTTCCTACATGAGACATGATCATGTACCCATCAGCTCAAGAAATCTGTATTAGCCACAGAATAAAGTCCAAATTCTTTAGCCCTTCACACAGTTCCCACAGCATCCTTCTCGTTTACCCCTTCAACACCACCCCTGCAAACAATCAATAAACAGATACATCCAACACAAATCATGATATATTTCTTGAATATATCAGGCACTTTAATGACTCTACGCCTTTATTACCACAAAGAGGAGAGCAAATACAAATTGCTCAGGATTTGAATTAAATTAAGGAGTTCACACACACTGAAATGCAGGAGGATTTCAAGTAAGCAAATCTCCCTCTTCTTCTATCCCTTGAATTTCACACTCACCCACTCAGGCCACCTGTTATCTGACTAGTTTGTAGCTCAAAAGCAGATAATTTCAGAGCAGTTTCCTGATGGTTTTCTAAGGATTAAAAAAATGCTTTGTGTAGAGCATATTCATTCTGATCTTAAAGTAAAAAAAGCAAGCAAACAGACAAAAAAAAAAAAAAACCAGTACTGTAGGGCAGTAATAAATTGTTAAGCCCTTTTTTTTTGAGAAGTGATTTTCCACATTCTTATTTAAAAACTTTCATGAGTAATTCTTTCAAGAGTTAGTAAATACTTATGAAAGAAAAAATCTATATTGCAATTTGAAAGTTGTAATTCCTACAGATTACAATGACCTCTTTCTCTCCAAATGATTTCTTAGCAATGAGTGTTCTAATATGCATAAAAATGGGAACATTCTGCAGCCTAAATGATTTTTTCATTTTCCTATTCAAAAGTGGGCCTTTTCTTACCTCAGTAAGCTGAAGCAGAACATGTTTCTATTTTCAGCATGGAATAATGGCTATGGACAATCAAAGGTGAGAAAGTGAGAAGATTAAGGAGAATTCTGAATGTTGGAGAGAGAGGTGTTTTGCTTAGTCATTTTGCTATGTTAGTCAATTTCATTTCTGTGTTTTTCTCTCTCTATGTGTTAGGCATTTGTAGACAAAATTTATGATTACAAGCAAATGATTCTCAGGGTTGATATTTACCTACTCAATATTAGACATGGTTATCAAGTACCCCTTAAAATAATCCCTTTACAATGCAATAATTCCTTATGTTTTTTGGCAACTGCTGTTTGGATTTTTCTTCAGTGAAATGATGAAGACATCAGGCCTTAAACTATTTCTATGTCTGGCACCTCAGGAAGCCACAACAACTATTTCAGGCCATCACATTTTATGTGTGAGTCATTATTTCACTGTACTACAGCAAGACCCAGGGAAATAAAGGGAAAAATGTAAATGCCAGAGGTCCCTAATTTGGAACTGTCAAAGAGAGAACGTAAAATAATCCTTCAACAAGCATGTGTTAGACGAAGTACAACACATTAAGAAAAAAATCAGACTGTCATTCCATGGGTCCCTTTCAACTCTTGAGCCTCTGCATATAGATTGGTTACCTCTTCAAAATCCTTTGAGATTCTTCCATTGATGTGAATGACAGATTAAATCTTTGAATCAGAGCAGAACAAGAGATTCATGCATTTGAGAAGGATGTACAGTTATGTGTTGAAATTAAAAAAACAAAAAGTATTTAACCAGAACTCCTGTTCCCACACTAACCAAAGTCAAAATGTGTTGGGGTTATTTTGTCTAATATTTATAATAAGGGATATGTTTGTACCTAGAGCACATACATGCAAACTTTTCACCTGGCTAACCACAGATGTATTAAATAATGCAGAACATTTGCTGCTGAATATGCAAGCTTTTCTCATAATTGTGCCATTAGATTAGAATACATCTATGTTGAGGAAAATGTTAATGTAATATTTACAAAGCCTCTGGTTTGCTTGTTTTGTAGGTATGTAGAATCAAAAGGCAACAACTGGCATAGTGCCTCCTATATTTAGCTGTAATCAAACTAACTACAAGTTTAGATAAATGTGATTTTGCATTCAGGGCTCATTGAGAACAGAGTATGAAACTGTGAAATAGGACCTAAGATTGGTCACCTTCTTAGACAATAGTAATAAATACAGAATCAAGAAAACTGGTAAACAGCACAGTTTAAAGTCAGGAAACATGATTTCTAAAATCACCATAGCTCTTTTTTTTCTTTTCTTTCTTTCTTTCTTTCTTTTGTGAAGTAAGCTCCACATATAGCATGGAGCCCAACGTGGGGCTTGAGCTCATGATCTTGAGATCAAGACCTGAGCTGAGATCAAGAGTCAGATGCTCAACCGACTGAGCCACCCAGATGCCCCCACCATTGCTTTTAATACACATTTGACTTTAGGCAAGATACTCCCTCATAACTTAATTCCCAATCTGTTGAGTGGGTGTAATAACTCTCCTATATATTTAGAATGATTATTGAGAGACTTAAATGAAATAATGGATGTCATTTTTTTAAGGTTAAGACACTATGCAATATAAAGTATTTCTTATTGTGCTGTACAATCTGACTTAAGGGCATCAGTCAGATTTTATTATGTATCACAAATATATTATTTCAAATTTTAGATTTATGATTTGGGAAAATACGGGCAGAAACACAATGAGAAAACTCTCTGAGGTGAGAAAGCAGATAAGGAAAAGATGCGCCAGAAGATACATTGTCCCTTTTCTTCCTTCCGGCTTACCACAGATTTAGAAAAAAAATAAATTCTTGAAAATGTCTCACTCTTTTTTTTTTTTTTTTTTTGGAAAATGTCTCACTCTTTTAAAGCCATTACTTTGAGTTCAGCAGTTTCCCTAAAGAAGTTTGTTGTTTAACATGAGAAATGGTAGCCTTTGGGGTGTTTTAAATTCTAAATGTTGCCATAGAAACACAGCTTCAGACACTGTATAGAATGAACCATCTGTCACTCATTTTCTTCCTGATGATGATTTTCTTAGTACAAACGGACTGGAAACGTAGACTATGAAATAATGGCAAGATATGTTATACAGCCCTTTGCCAGGTTGTGATTGGAGAGCCTGCACACTTGCTTATGTGTTAAAAAGTGCCCCTGCATTGCCCTGAGGCACTGTCTCTGGAAAACCGCAATTGTTGAGAACAGAGCTATTTCCTCTACTGTCCATTCAAGCTGGAAGGCCAAAGGCTCACCGAACACAGCTTTGAAGCAACCAATGGCAAAAGTGCTTTCGTATCAAATGTCAAATGATAAATGTCTTTCTTCTTTTCTGAACTTATTTGCATTACCTCCATTGAGGGTGGAAATTCTAAGAAGGAGCAGTGACCAAAAGGTTTTTGAGTTTACTAGAAGAAAAAGTTGAATCATAACAAACTTCCATTTCTTAATCTTATTTGCAAAATCTGGTTTGTTTAGCTTCTATCATATATGTGAAATTTCTCAATCCACATCTTTTCCATCACATCCATTGAAAACAATCATAGGAACATAAAAAGCAAGACACAAATGATGTTTAAAATAAAAAATTTCAATAATTTGGTGAAATAGTTAACTACTGGGGCGCCTGGGTGGCTCAGTGGGTTAAAGCCTCTGCCTTCAGCTCAGGTCATGATTTCAGGGTTCTGGGATCAAGCCCCACATCGGGCTCTCTGCTCAGCAGGGAGCCTGCTTCACCTTCTCTCTGCCTGCTTCTCTGCCTACTTGTGATCTCTCTCTCCTCTATGTCAAATAAATAAAATCTTTAAAAAAAAATAGTTAACTACTTAGTGTCTTTGTTTTCTTGGAATTTATTATTTAATATAACTTTCACCCCAAACTGAAGTTAATTTCTAATTAATTTGGGTCACTGAAATGAGATTCAGTGAGTTATTACTTTAAGCCAACCACAGTTCTTTGGCAACCTTAAGAGTTAATATAGTTTTCACATATACAATGGAATATTATGCCTCCAACAGAAAGGATGAATACCAGACTTTTGTATCAACATGGACGGGACTGGAAGAGATTATGCTGAGTGAAATAAGTCAAGCAGAGAGAGTCAGTTATCATATGGTTTCACTTACATGTGGAGCAGAAGGAAAAACATAGAGGACATTGGGAGAAGGAAAGGAAGGGTGAATTGGGGGAGATCGGAGGGGGAAATGAACCAAGAGAGACTGTGGACTCTGAGCAACAAACTGAGGGTTTTGGAGGGGAGGGGGTGGAGGGTTAGCTGAGCCTGGTGGTAGGTATTGAAGAGGGCATGTATTGCATGGAACACTGGGTGTGGCACATGAACAATGAATCTTGGAACACTGAAAAAATAAAATAAATTAATTTAAAAAAAGAGTTAATATGGTTTTCAAATTTGTTTACCTGACAACTGAGGAACAGCTTTTGCCCTGAGAAAACCTGGATTACTGATGGAGAAGCACAGAATTTTTAAGTCTAGTTATACATGGGAAGCAACATTTAAACTTAATCTTGCTGATTTTAAGGATGTGATCAGGTAAGCCTCCTGATCCATATTAGTCTTGTTATAGTTAAATTAAAATAATCTTCCTTCATAGCTATGCTGTTCATGTTTTATTTGATAGTGAAATTTTAAAGCAGGAAACATTGACCAAATAATCTAGTTAAGAACAGCAAAATTGTGACATAGCGCAATAATCACAATTTCTGCATATTAAGTATATATATATATATATATATATATATATATATATATATATATATGCAGTATATGTGGGTGCTATATTTTCCAAGCTCATTTTTGAAAATCTACAAAATAAACATACATGCCTTAATTTGAAGTCTTGGTTGTCTGTATGGATTAATACATATGAATATTCTCAAGGTGGGTGTTAGCTGTAGCTATTTTAAACTACATATGTAATTATATTATTTCATTTAATTGTTATATCAAACCCGGTATCCCCATTTTATAGGTGAAGAATATTCCATTTTACAGGAAAGATAAGTAAATTGCCCAAGGTCATATAGCTAGCATATTCCTTTTAAAAATTATTTTGCATGGGTGAATGCTTACATATAAATTTATTTAATCCATGATGTAAAATGGAATTAAAATTTTAATGTGCTTTTATTCAAGTGATGTGACATACTATTTTATTTTATTTATTTAAAGATATATTTATTAATTTTAGGGAGAGAGTGAAAGAGCATGTGGGCATAATTGTGGAGAGATGCAGAAGGGGAGGGAGAATCTTTTTTTTTTTTTTTTTTTAAAGATTTTATTTATTTATTTATTTATTTATTAGGAAAGAGAGAGAGTGAGAGAGAGAAGGTCAGAGTGAGAAGCGGACTCCCCATGGAGCTGGGAGCCCGATGTGGGACTCGATCCCGGGACTCCGGGATCATGACCTGAGCTGAAGGCAGTCGCTCAACCAACTGCGCCACCCAGGGGCCCGGGGAGGGAGAATCTTAAGCAGATTCCCTTCTGAGCATGTACCCCCGACTTGGGGCTTGATCTTATGACCTTGAGATCATGACCTGAGCCAAAATCAAGAGTCAGGTGCTCAACTGACTGAACTACCAAGGCACTCTGTGAAATACTATTTTAAACCACATTTCAGAAAAACTTGAATTTTGTAGTCCAAGTTATTCTAATTTTCTGATGTAACACTTCTCTCTCATAAAGGTAAATGTTCCTGATGGTTTTATTTTTTCTTGTTTCTTTTTTGCTTATATCTAACAGAATCCTGACGTTTTTGGTACATATTTATGTAATTCATTGGTGACTTTTTTCATTTCTGTAATTTACAAAGGAGAAGATAAACATTTGGGTAATGTCATTGTTCATTTTTTATAACAAGTACATATTAAACTCATTCTCAAGTATGTTGCAAGAGAATACAACTATCTATATTTTTAAAGAAGATATTGTAATTGTACCTGAATATTTCATTTTTACTTTCCAGTGAACTGCCAACTGTGAATAATGGTAATGACTGAGCCTATTACTGGGTATGCCAACCTCTTGAAGATATGGTCCACATCAATTATGTCAATGACTATGGTATAATAATTCTAATAATCAAAGAAATATTTTGAAAGTTTTATGGTATTTTAAAAGATTTACACATTAAGGAATATTACATATGTTTTAAGTCATCATAGATCAAATTAACTATCAAAGAAGTAAACCCATATTGTGCAATGTAAATCATGATGAAAATGTAAAAACAATTGAATTAAAAGTTAAAGCAATGTCAAATCCAAAGCAGTCTAAATGCTGCAAATCCAAATCTTCTGAATTTTCGTCTATTGATTAAAAATTGCAAGCTACAAGTAACAGCAAAATGCTCATTTTAGTTCTTATTGAGATTAATAATAACATTATGTAATTTGGAGATCAGGCACCTAGGATCTGAAAAGAAAGTGTGTAACTATATTTGCATGTAATTGCTTTAGTCATTTTAGTTAAATTTTAGATTTTCATTTAAATTTATCTGAGATTGCTAAAATTCATTTGTCAAAAGTCATCCATAAGTCTTTAGTAAAGTAAGTATTCTAGGATATCTTCCTTCTATGTATACCAATGGCATACATGAAAATTTAAACGTTAATCTCAGTTTGATTTCCCCTGCAGTGTGTTAAGAGCTCTACAGAAACAGTTTTACAAAGTGAAAACATATTAAGTACATTTTAATTAAAATCATTGACCAAAAATGTTGTGTCAACAAGATCAGAGAAATGACATACGTCTGATGATGAGGCCCATTCGTGGTTTACATGGCATGCCACCATGCGAATTTATAAAATCAAGAATAGATGATCCACTATATATATCCAGTAACTTTAAATAAGAATGAATTTTAAGTCCATTGTTTATTCAGGCCTGTTCTCCAGTTAAACTCATGCATTAATAATGAAAACAGACTACTTTTTTGAAAGAGAAGAGTATTTTGCTCCCGAATACATTTTATTTGGGCAAACTGCCTAGAAGCAAACACATGGCCTACTCATAATACCAGTCTGTTGATTTGCTTGCAGGGGATATTTAATCATCTTTCTGCCACAAATTAATAAATTTAATGAGAAATTTAATATATTGCATCAATTTCAGTTTGGGTCCATGGATGGTCATTATACACAGTGGCCCCATGCTATTAGATTAGTAAAAATATAAGACGTTACTGCATGCCAGCTTGAGCAGAAGAAAAAAAATCAATTTTTTTAACTGTACATCTGCCTACCTGCTTATTTTAGGGTAAATATGTGTGCTTTGGGGGCAAAGTTCAACGTGATATTTACGTAGTTAATAAAGACCAAACACAAAAAGAATGATTTTATGAGCATAAATATAGAAAATCTGATGGAGTAAACTGCTAAAGGAGTTGTTTCAACTTTGCCATGTACATGTCTTGTGATCTTGGGCTAGTTATTTAACCTGATTCTTTCCTCACCTTTTCAATGGGAATATTAACAAAACATCATACAGGTTTGTTGTAAGAGACAGTGAAAAATAAATGTAATACTCTTGGAATAATGTTGAACACATAAGAAGTGTTTAATGAACGTGAGCTATTATCAGTGCAAAACACGCCTACTTTAATACACATCAGTATTCTTTCAACTCAGGACTTAAAAGATAGGAATGCACATATGAATCAAAAAGTCATTACTATATCTCTTTTGGTACTATTCAAAACTGTGTCTCTGAAGCACGGTTGGACAGGGCTAGGAAAGTAATGAAAGTAATGAAAGCCACATGGAAGTATTTTATAACTCAGAGGTTCAACTGATTTATAGTTTTTAGGGTGGAATGGTCTAGAAATACCACTATTATGACAAAGTCACCATTTATTTTTTTCTCTTCAAAGAAAACTTTAGAGAGGAAACCTAATTTTGTTTGGCAAGTACTGAATGGGAAGAGTTGAAATTGGTGTTCTTGATGGTAATAGACTTAATTCATTCAACAGCCTGATTCATCCTCGCTTACCTGTGATGATTATTATGCTCAATTAAATGATTCACAATTCATCTGATGGTAAAAATTCTAATTAATAGACAAAGGGGGCTAAGCAATGGTTTGGGTACTATTACATAAATCACCAAAGAATTAGGCTTTATGTAGCTTTTCTATTCCAATAAAAGAGCTCTAATGTACCAACCAGCTCATCAAATTAAAGTAATATTTCACATGCTGAGGAAACTAATTTATTACCAGTAAATTATTTATGTGTGAATATATTTCTTGGCTTAATTTGTAAGATTAATAACCGCCCTATGATTGCTATCATTTTTATCAGTTTTTACAATGATATCTTACCAATTAAAACGTACTTTATAAAAGAACCTGTTGATGGTAAATGGAGTGAAAAAGGCAAATTAGTCGTATTGTCCTCTATATATCAAAAATTGACACAAGCACAGAAAATATAGATAGTATCATATAACACATGTATCTTTACTTTTGACATCTGTAAATCCTTTGAAAAAAATATATGTTCAAGGTTCATCAGAAATACCACTACCCTGGGGTGCCTGGGTGGCTCAGTGGGTTGGGGCCTCTGCCTTCGGCTTGGGTCATGATCTCGGGGTCCTGGGATCGAGCCCCGCATCGGGCTCTCTGCTCAGCGGGGAGCCTGCTTCCCCCTCTCTCTCTGCCTGCCTTTCTGCCTACTTGTGATCTCTCTCTCTGTGTCAAATAAATAAATAAAATCTTTAAAAAAAAAAAAAGAAATACCACTACCCTCCAAAAATCACTTGTTTTAAAAATGGCCTGAACTATATCATATATATGTATGTTTTCATTGAAGTAAAAGTTAATTTTTGGTCCAAAGTATGTTACCTGAAGTAGCTAAATGTTTCCAAAGAGATACTGTGGCTATATAATCTCTCCTCCATTTTGTGTTTTAGATCCATCATGTAGAAGAGTTTTGTAAGAGCATCTTTATGAAATATGATAGGCAAAGAAAATCATTCTTGGTATCCGTGTTATGATTATATTACTGTTTTGATGGCTATAAGATATGTAAAATGTAATGGCACAGTAGAATGATACCAGATTTAGAGTATTTACAAGAAGGAAATACATGGCACAGAATTTACTTATTGGGGTACATATTGAAAAACTTATTTTTACTCCTACGTATGTCTTTTCAGATTCTGCACCCACCTGTCTTAAATTTAAATCTACCTATAAATAAACATCATTTAAATAATTGTCGAATTTTGGTCCTTTACAGGATGGCTTCCCTCACAGCATCTCTGAGAGCTAAATAAAAATTTTAAAGCCAAACTGTGCGGGTGAGGTTTGAAAGTAGATTGGAGTACATGTCATTTTGGGTTGGTAATTAATTTCAGGTATTCTTAAGACATGTTCTCAAAATACCTTCACATCTACTGTGTAAATCTCTTGCTGAAGAAATTTGTTTTAATCTTTTTTTTAAAGATTTTATTTATTATTTGACAGAGAGGGAAAACAAGCAGAGGGAGTGGGGGAGGGAGAAGCAGGCTTCCCTCAGAGCAGGGAGCCCAAAGTGGGGCTTGATGTGGGGCTCGATCCCAGGGTCCTGGGATCATGACCTAAGCCTAAGGCAGACCCTTAACAACTGAGCCATCTGGGCACTCCAATTTGTTTTGTTCTGAAGAGGAGCACAGATCAGGCATCTGCGCTAGGAGTATAAACCCCTGAACAGTCTCACCTTAGAAACATAAGGCAGTATGTTCTACAAAGGAAGAAGTGTTATGAAAGAAAAATCATAAAGCTTGTCCTTGAGGATCTATTATATCAAAAGGTTTCCATTATTTACTGTGCTTAGCGAATCTAAGATGTGTTCATATTCTGGATATATGTGTACATTGCTCTTTAGTATCAATGAAATAGAAGTTTCAGTATGTGCTCTATCTTACAAGTCATGGGCATATATAGGTGATAATTTTTACCATGCTTAAAGGAAAGTAATTTTTGCCACTCATGAGAAGAAAGTAAGTAAATAACATTTTTCTGAAATTATTTTAATACAAGCATCAAACAAATCTGTGGTTTTTGAAATGTTTAAATAGCCGACAGCTATGTCATTGTCTGTTAGTAAAGGTTGTGTGGCTGGCTCACAATCAGGACACTCGCTGACTTCTATCGCCCCCTTGGGTTTGCAATACACATTTGGCAGATTGCACACAGTGCAGTCCGTGGTCACAACGCTGAGAAAAACTAATTGGGTCAAATTTAGTTCCCTGGCTTCCTAGAGATTAATGTTGCATGTGATTTCAATGTCATCTAGTTCCACAGCTCCACTTCCACCCTCAAAAGACTCAACATACAATAAATAACATGCTCATGAGCTTTCCGAAGTTTAACAAATTAGTCCTTTGTTCCTTTAGTCTAGACCCCTCAAAACACAGGTCAATATAAATTTTCTAGTATATATTTTATATGACACTGGAGGGAAAGAGTAAGCTTGAAGTGTCAGATTAAGTAATAGCCAAAATAAGTTCTTATCCTCCTGCTATAAATATTCCTTTTAGATCAATTTAATAATTTAACTGTTTATGTCAGATTACAAGTAGGTTTGGTAACCACTACTAAAAGAAATATGGGATGCAACTGAAGAGATCTTCTTCTTCAAAATTTTACTTAAATCTTGTTTTAAGTATCTCAGGAAAACAGAAACAGAAGCCAAGTGTCCTCTCAGAGAGAGCAGAATTAGAGCCATGTGCAAATAATTAAATTTTATTATTTTTGCTAGGGCTTTTTTGGTTAAAAAACAACTTAATCCATAAATGATAGTTTTATTTTCAGATTAACCCATAATCTAGTATACAGAGTGGTTGCTTATAGGTTTGAATATATTAAGGGCCTAGAATGTGATATTATGATTTCCTTTGTTTGGTAGAGCCCAGAGTTCACTTAAAATTCAAGAAACAAATAAATGATGAAGACTTCAAAGATATCATGAATTATGAAATTTTAAAGCTCTTAATTTCTTTTCATAATTATATAGTGATAACAAGTAATGGTTGAAGTGCCTAGCAGAGCTTGCTATAACCTATTTTAATAGTAAATATTATTGTATACGATAGAAAGCTTGAAGTCATTGTTCAAGATCAAATTAGTAGCCTCCTTCATCTCATTAGTCTGTGTGATTCCTAAGAAGTCTTGCATGATGCAAAAAAAAAAATTGTTTTCAAGGAAAAAAGCAGGAGTTTCAGGTTCACAATATTATTGTTTCTGAAGGAATTTGGGGGTATTTCCCAAGCCCCATTCCTTTCTTTTACTTTTTACTTAATTATCCTCAATATATGTTAACTCTAAGTTACTGAAGTTTGTCTTAAAAAAAGAGTTAAGTGATTCTGATAATCCATAGATCACAGAATGCTCTATAGCCTAGTAGAAAATGAATACAATGCAAAGCTATTGTGAGGTAGCTTTATTATCTGTATCACCACTATAGTTACTAAGGAAGATTTTTTTTTTTAAGGAAGATTTTCTTAAAGGAACATTTTAAGTTTAAAGATTTTATTTTTATTTATTTATTTGGTAGAGAGGAGAGAGATCACAAATAGACAGAGAAGTGGGCAGAGAGAGGGTGAAGCAGGCTCCCTGGTGAGCAGAGAGCCCAATGCAGGGCTCGATTCCAGGACCCTGAATCATGACCTGAGCCAAAGGCAGAGGCTTTAACCCACTGAGCCACCCAGATGCCCCAAGGAACATTTTAAGTTTAAAGAAAAGAAAGTAAAAGGTTATTCAGGAAAAGTATGGGGAAGTTAAATTAGTTATACTATATTTTCTGAAATATAAAATATGTTCTTAAAATAAAGCCGTATCACAAATAGCTTCTTCATTTCATCTTAACAAATTAGTCCTTAGTAAATAGTATTGCTATTTACTAAATTTAAGATCTTTTCAGAGTCTTCTCAAAACATCTTTTAATTTGACTGTAAAATGGATTACCCTTAAGAGAAAGTAACAGTTATGTGTGTGAATTAGGAAAGAAAACTAATGTAAATGACCTTAAAAATCAAGTCTATTAGTTTTTTGCTTGTTGTTTGTTTGTTTAAGTAAACTCTATACCCAACATGGCACTTGAACTCACCCCTCACACCCAACCCCCCCGCCCCGGTCAAGAGTAACGTGGTCTACTGACTGAGCCAGCCAGGTGTTCCATAAAGCTCATGTCTTGAATCTTCTCAATGTTATTACAATCCTAAAATGTACTTTTTGCTTAGAATTGAAGTTATCTACTCATCATACCTGATATGGCATCTTGACAACAATAATACAATAAAATTAAATAATTTTAGGGAAAAATAAGATTGCCTTTTTAATTGATAGAAAGAAAGGTTGTTCTCTGAATGAACTTAAAAAAACTGTCTTCACAGACATGTGCCCTGGGGCAAATAATACATTATATGTTAATAAATAAATAAATTAAAAAAAAACTATGTCTTACTTACTCAGGTTGACTTTCATTTCAATTTCTCTAGGAAATTTTCTTTTGACTATTACATTTTATTATTTTTTGCAACATTCCTCAAAAGTATCTCTGAAGCTTAGTTAGCATTGCTTATTCTATTTTTTGCAGAGACAGCTGAAAAAAGAAAGCAAGCTCAGAGCAAAATTAAGCTCAAAACTCACAATTGTAATTTGTGTTTTCAATCTGCTGCTTAACCACTAGGTCATTGCATCTTCTGGTTTCTAATATGTTTCTCCTGCTTTTCTATATTTTATTGTTAATTGAACATGTTGCTTTTTCTACTATCACCATGAGTATTTTGTCAACAGCAAGTGAACCCATCTCTTTATGAATAGCTTTTAGTCCAAGAAATAATTAGTCAATGATAGGAATAGAAAAGAGGCAAATGTTATATCGGATAGTCAATGATAGGAATGGAAAAGAGGCAAGTGATATATCTGAGAGATAAAGATTTCATTTTAGGAAGAAAAGTCTCTCTTAAGGAAAAGAGAAAATAATGTGTCATGGATATTGATTTTAAAAAAAGAGCCTTTAGTTTCCTACAAGGTATATGTGCCAAGACGAAAAGCATATCAAAATCTAACCAAATCTTTAAGTTATGCTTAAATTTTTATTAATATTTAAATATTTTATAAATATTTAAATTGTATGTAAATTTAAATTAATAAAACTGCTTTTAAAATTAACCAAAGACTACAAAAAAATCACCAGTTGAAAACTGAACACTTTTCAGCATTGTGGAAAACTCCAACTTAAACAACAAAATAGCTTGAAGCACTTGGGTAAAGTGAGGCCATTTTCACAGCTAGTGGCAGCCATGGTGATTGTGGCTGGAGAAAAAAACCTTATTGCTGAACCCCTCAAAATTTATATAGATGTATGTCAGATGGGAATAGAGATCTCTAGTCTTCACTGATATGATGACTTGCCTAATTGTTGTGATTTCGACCTGCTGCAAAGGACTGGTCCTTTCAAATAAACTTCCTATGCTCCTGGAACTTCACTTCTGTCAGTCTTCATGACCTGCGTACTTAGAGATTTTTCTATTGGTTTGTATTAGGACCTTCAGATTGCCTCCCTTGACCCCTCCTGATCTTATCTGATACCTCTTTCTAGAGAGTCCTACCTGCTGAGACAAAAATCCAACCTATCTTTCTTGTCCAGTTGATAAAAATACATCTGAAGGAAGTTGATTTGTTGCTCTTCCTCTTCTGGAGAAAGGCCAACTTAGTAAATAAATGATTAAAAACAGACTCAGGGTTTTTAGAAACACTTTTCCCTCACTCAGTGGTGGTTAAATTTGGAAGATAACCCTCCTGTTTCAGAGATCTTAGCATCATATAAAATCAATCAAGTAAAACCAAACCAAACCAAACCAAAAAAAAAAAAAGAAAAGAAAAGAAAAGAAAAAGAAAAAAAAGAATACATTTTTTTAAATATGTATTCTGTTTTGTTGAATTGTCTGGGAGTTTTGGATGAAAACTGTAAGCATAAATGTCAGTTATTTATGATTCTCTTCTTGCCATATTTTCACTCAAAGCTTCACGAAGAATGTGACTACATATCTGCTATGGCCTGAATATGTCCCCCCCCAAATTCATATCTTGAATCCAAAGCCCCATTGTAATGGTATTAGTAGGTAGGACTTTTGTGAAGAGATTAGGTCATGAGGTTAGAGCCCTCATGAATGGGATTACTTCTTTTGTAAATGAAGCTCCAGAGATCTCCCTAGTCCCTTCTTCCAAGTGAGGGTACAATGAACAGTCTGCAACCCAGAAGATGGCCCTCACCTGACCATCCTAGCACCATGATCTCAGATTTCCATCCTTCAGAACTGAAAAATAAATTTCTGTTAGAAACAACAAGAGTTGGTAAAGATGTGAGAAAACAGAATCTTTGTGCACTGTTGGTGGAATGCAAACTGGTGGCTGCCATTGTGGGAAACAGTATGGACGTTCCTTGAAAAATTAAAAATAGGACTACTCTATGATCTAGTAACCCAACTACTAGGTATTTACCCAAAGAATACAAAAACCTTAATTCAAAGGGATACATGCACCCCTATGTTTATTGCAGCATTATTTACAATAGCCAAATTATGGAAGCAGACCAAGTATTTATCAATAGATGATTGGATAAAGAGGTGGTGTGTGTGTGTGTGTGTGTGTGTGTGTGTGTGTGTGTGTATTGGTATATACACAATGGAATATTATTCAGCCATTAAAAATGAAATCTTGCCATGCAACAACATGGATGGAGCTAGAGAGTATAACACTAAGCAAAAGAAGTTAGTCAGAGAGGGACAAATGCTATACAATTTTACTTATATGTGGAATTCAAGAAACAAAACAAATAAACAAAGGGGAAAAAAGAGGCAAGGTAAAAAATAAACTCTTAACTATAGAGAACAAACTGATGGTAATCAGAGGGAAAGTGCATGGGGAGATGGGGGAAATAGATGATGGGGATTAAAGAGTATGCTTATCATGACTAGCACTGAGTAATGTGTACAATTGTTGAATTACTATATTGTATACCTGAAACCAATATGACACTGTATGTTAAATATATTGGAATTAAAATTAAAAAAACTTAATTAAAAATAAATTTCTATTGTTTAGAAGCCACACAGTCTATGGTATTTTATAATAGCAGCCCAAACAGACTAAGACAATATCCTATGTATCTATTTTAACATTTAAGTTTTAAGATTTTATTTTCTTTCATTGTATTTAAACCAGGTCAATGTATATTTACTATGATAACATCCTGTTTATTAGTTCCTTTCCTCAGTGAAAGAGTACTATCCATATTGTTGGAACAAATACGCTAAATACTTTATTAGGTTCTGCAGGCAAATACTGACTACTGTTAAGAATCCAGTGTAGTCCTAGGTCCTAGAGGTGATACAAAACAAAAAGAATAGGAAGGGACAGTTGGTCATATAGGAGAGCTTATAGTCTAATTGGGAAGGCAGGACCTAGAGCAGTTAAAGAACTAAAGTAAGGTCTGCAGAATAAACTCAGTTGAGCAAATATACTATTAGGACACATTGCAAGAATTAAGTCATACACCTACTTCTTTGTTACAGAGAATTGAATACTCTTTCATGTGATTAGCCACTCTTATTAAACTCAGGACATTTACATTAGGCACCATGATTTACTTATTACTTATGCAAATATTTTACTCAAAAGCAATACTATTATATACATTTTATTTTAGGATGATTTTCTCTCTTACTTTCTGTGCTTCCTCACTTATTCCCAATACAGAATAGATAGTGTGTTTCATTGACAATTTCAAAAAAAAATAAGGTTAGCACTATTTTTTAGACTATGTGGGTTATTATCATCATAAGTTCAAGTTATTGGTCCTTTTAATGCATAATGGTTTCTGCATATATCTGTATAGTCATTTGGGGGGGAAGTGTGTTTCACTGTATTATAAAACCCCTGGGATATATTATGTGTGCAAAGATCTATAAAGTTATTTTAAAATAATTTATTCATCTTAGGTTCTGATTTTTTTCAAGCCCTAAATCAAGGGAACAATTTCCTTTTATGTATATATAATCTGCATCTTGGTGTGTGTGTGCTAATAGGTAGATGAATGGATAGATCGATAGATACCACCTCGAGATGATTCTAGGTTGTGAAAGTATTTGCCTATGAAAGCACATTGAGTGCAGTTTAGGGTTTGCCAGATTTTGTTGTTTATTCTAGTGAAAAAAACATGTAATTTTATAATAATGATACCCATGTAAACAAAATTAAGCAAAATATTCAATGACTCTGTGCCCTCATCAACATTCGCCATGACGAGTGTCATAAATATGAAATTAAGATGTATTAAGTGAGGTATTAGATGCCTCATTATTTCAAAAAAGCAGTCTCTTCATCTTGGATTCCCAGAGGATATTCAAAAACTCTGCCACTATTGTGCTTCAGCATTTGTTTTAGCTCCAAAGAGGAAGACAATTACCAATAAAGGGAAATCAACATAGAATAAAACCATGTTTTGACTGCACAATGCATACAACTTCATTGAACATGTTTAAACATTTTAAAGTGGTTAACTAGTTTACAGCAAGATTCCATCTGAAAGGCTGAAAGGGCTAATGAGCCGACTAATAAAGCATTGTAGATTAATTTGCAAATTAAACTTTAAAAGAATGAGACCTAGGAAATGTAAGACTAGATTGATGTGTGTGTTTGCGTGGGGGTTTTAAGTAAAAGTCAAGAACAAAACTACAGTTGGACATTACAGTAGTGGTCCCTGAACTGAGGGAAATCTTAGAAATCTGAGAGTACTAGATGCACAAGGAGGGCAGAATGTGGACAGATGTGTGAGAAATAGTTATTTATAAATAGATAGCCTGAAAAGTGTCAATTACTGATTTGAGAAGAATGAAAAGATTAACCAAAAGTTTTCTATTGTTGTTTCTGAGTCTCATGCTGGGTATCCTAGGAGATTTTAGGTGCCATGAAGTCATACTTTTAAACCTACTGGGCTTAAACATATAAAACTATTTTTTGACTGTCTTATCTTGGCATTGGGTAATTGAATATGCATAGAAAAACCCTACACTGAATGCATTATTTTCACATTATTAAAACCTCTTTGATAACCAAATAAAGAAAACCATAAGACCATAAGAATAATATGATGAAGAGCACACATTTTGCCTTCTAGTCTTAATATTAGTCAGAAAGGAAACAGGTGTAGAGGAGCAAGATATTATTCACAAATTAAGAAGTTTGGCAATAGATATTCATAAGTCAATTTCAAATGAAAACCTAACCAAAAACTTAAGAAACAAGTATATTCTGCAAACTGAAGAATGGAAGACTTCCCTCGATATGAATTTGTTCTGTTAAATTACTTCATGCAATTTTTTTTATGCAAGCTTTGTTTTCAGCATTACTAACTGACATTCTAGAGTAAAAATAAATTTTACTTCATAATATATATAAATGAGCATTTCTCTTGAAACATATGTTCCTTTTTGGAGTGGTTTGTTGAATGTTATAAGGCAATGTGGAAGAGAGAGAGGGAGTGAGAGAGAACCTGTGCACAGGTGTGTGAGCAAGCTTGAAGCAGAGGGGCAGATGGGGAGGCAGAGAGAGAGAATCTTAAGCAGGCTCCACGCTCAGCTGGAAGCCTGACACAGAGCTCAATCTCACAACCCTGAGATCATCACCTGATCAGAAATCAAGAGTCCAAGGCTGAACCGACTGAGCCACCCAGGCGCCCTGGTAGCACTTTTTTTCATGTTCCATCATACTGTTCAAATTAACCAGCAAAATATCTATTGTGTGTTTGTATGCTGGCTTTATGAAAGGTCACTTATTTCATCTGAAATAAGTGATGAAATAAGTGACCTGATGCCTGCCTGCAAGGAACATGTAATTTAATTCTGTTGATAAGCTAGGTATGAATAAAACAAAGTTCTAAACTATTTTGTGAAATAATCATAAGAAAATTAGGTATGTACTAAAATTGTAATCAAAAATTACAATCAAGAAATGTAGTAGTGGTTCGGAATCAGAAGACAATAACAGGTGCGCTTATAAATGCCTGCTGAAAGGAACTAATTAATTTAATTCATTCAATAAATAGTTAATGAGAAACTATTATATACTAATTGACAAATTGGGAATTCAAAAATGAATAAATCAAGGGCCTTGCCAGTAACCAAGAGGTTTTAAGCCAGTGAACCTTAGTATTTACTCTAGATGGATTAGATCTTAATGACTGTCTCCCAAACTATCAATTAATTTGGCAAGGGTCAATAGGTTTGCAGAAGGCACCTAAAGAAAAATTGGATTGTTCTTTTAGAGTTCTTAAATTATAGTTACCAATAATCTGTTTCTATCATAGAAATTATGAACTTCAAAAATATGAAAATGAAATAAAATAACTTCCCTGAAGAATTTTATTAAATGGGTCATAACATACAAAAACATAATTGTGCCTACTCTAGACAAACTGTATTCTAAGCAATGTTGACTTATCACATTAAAACAAATTTCTTCTGTTCATTAAAAATTGGTTACTTCTTAATATCATTAAATGCTTTCCACATTACACGTAGGTCAAAAAAACGTATTTTGGGGTTGCATTGTTGAATTTGCATGAATTATTTATAAAGTGAAAAAGTTTTGCTCATATTCTAATTTTTATGGGTTTTATGCATGTAACCTGCTATTGATGACCAACAAATAGAGAAATTATCACCCTCCCCACATAAGATTCAAACAATTAAAAATAAAAGATAATTTAGGTAAACACCCTAAAACATCAACGATCTTTAGAAACATAAAATACCATGCAAGTGGATATTTTTGGGGAGATGATTTTTTCTGGTTCCATTTTGTCATTTTTTTAAAAGATTTTATTTATTTATTGGACACAGAGAGAGAGAGATCACAAGTAGGCAGAAAGGCAGGCAGAGAGAGGGGGAAGCAGGCTCCCCACTGAGCAGAGAGCCCAATGTGGGGCTTGATCCCAGGACCCTGAGATTATGACCTGAGCTGAAGGCAGAGGCTTTAACCCATTGAGCCACACAGGCGCCCCTTTTTTATCATTATTTTATAGTGAAAGAATAATCAGGTTATAGGAAATGTATGAAAATATTTTATTTTAAATTAACAACTTGAAAATCAAGAAGTGTGACAAAAGACATAAGAACTAATTAAATTATATAGAAGATATATGCCTCTAAATTTCATTGAGATGCAGCTATTTATTTGTAAGATTATTTCATAATCACAACTTGAAAATTAACTTTTGGAGATAAAGACTACCTATTCTCACTGTAAACATTTTATTTTGTATAATATTTATTTCTTGAGATAAGTTAGACCTTTTCCCTACCAGTTCAAACAGGATACAAGCATACTTAATTTTTTGTTTGTTTTTTCCAAATGCCTTCTTTTAGATCAAGATGTCTTTTGACCAAAATTGAAATTAAAGGAAATTATCAGCATGTTAATTTTTAAGAAATATGGGCAGATATAATTTGGCTACATTTAAAAATGACTTTAGAAACATTCATCTTCCATGAGAAGATATCTGTGTAAGGTCTATGATAATGGATGGTGATTTAAAACATAGATTTTTTTTAACTAGATTTATTATTATAAAAGGGTATAACTCAGGGACAACCACATGGAAGAGGTACATAGGGCAAGGTATGGGGAAAGGACACAGAGCTTCTATGCTTTCTAAGACTATACCACTCTCTCCAAATCTCTAAATGTAGGATATTTTTATATAACTTTTGCTCGAAATAAAACCTATTTCAGAAAGAAAATTACCTGTCATTACCTGACATTTCAATCTACCTTAGCAAAAAAACCTTTCTTAAGCACAATATTGGATATGTATTCCCTCTCTCTCTCCTTTTTTAGACTATAGGGAGTTAAAGCAAAAGGCAATTGACTTGGTGGAAATGGGAATTTTTATAGCATTAGGAAACTAATGGATATATCCATTCATTTGTAACCAACAGTGTGTGAAGTAATATGCTAATGATAGTTACAAGATAAATGAACACATGTATAGATGAGTGATTAAACAAGCATTCTTTTTTTCACATTGAAGCGATACTCTAGGAAGTATATATACACTGTGTAAAGGCAGAAAGGACAGGAAGAAGCTGGGAGATTAAATTACACTGATCTTTTCATTTCGATTATCATTTTTAATTTTGCTACTTAAACAATGAGTGAGACAATAAATTATCTAAGAGCAGCAAAATGAGCATATAAAAAGATGTTAGGTGATTCTGTGATAAAAGAAGTTCAGAAAAGATAATAAAGAATCTCAAAAAAGATCTGGGACAACTCAAAAGTATATATGCAGTAGCAGAAATCAATCAAATGGATGAAACAATGAGATAATTCATTTTCTCGTACAAAGTGACCTAAATGAAGGTAAGTTGGCTGAAATTACCATGCAAACAAAAATTAAATGCATATTTGAAATGATAATGTAAATAGTGAGAAAGCCAGAATTGAAATAATCAAAATAAATGTTCCATGATTCAGCAAGTTATTTTTGCAACTTTAATCAACAGGTCAGTTCAAATGGGTAGTTTTAGCACAATTAAAACTTGAGAAGGTACACTATCTTCCAAAAGAATCCAGTCAAATGAGTCAAAAGAATTTGAGAGGTAGAATTCTACAATATGTAATCTCATTAGTCCCCTAAAATGTCAGCTAGAGATATAGCTCCTCCGGGATTTGTAGTAAACCAACTGACCTACTAACATCTTTTGGGTTGGTTCATGAGGTAGTTTTTTTTTTTTTAAAGATTTTATTTATTTAGTTAACAGAGAGAAAGAGATCACAAGTAGGCAGAGAGGCAGGCAGAGGTAGAGGGGGAAGGAGGCTGCCCGCTGAGCAGAGAGCCTGATGCAGGGCTCGATCCCAGGACCCCGAGATCATGACCTTAGCTGAAGGCAGAGGCCTAACCCACTGAGCCACCCAGGTGCCCCCCAAGAGGTAGTTTTAAAATTATTTATAAAAATTTAGCAAAGGAACATGCAGTTGATATGTGCCATAAGTACATAAGAACTTGAGGAACAATGAAAATGTAACTGATAACCATTAAATGAGCATATATAGCAAAAGAATATTAATGTAATCCGTGAGCAATACTCTAGTATGGGTTGAGAACACATCAAAGGAGTGTAATTAAGAATAGATATTAAAGTAACCATTACAACATATAGACACATTTTGGCTAACAGAAGGGACAGTTGGTTTGTCAGACTATTTAGCACATCTAAAGAAGTAGCGCAGGGGTGCCTGGGTGGTGCAGGCTATTGAGCCTCCCACCCTTGGTTTCCACTCAGGTAGTGATCTCAGGGTTGTGAGATGGAGCCCTGAGGTGGGCTCTGCACTGGGCGTGGAGACTGCTTAAGATTCTCTCTCTCCCTCTCCGTCTGCCCCTCTCCCCACTCACGTTCGTGCTTGCTCTCTCTTTCTCTCTCTCTCTCTCAAATAAGTAAATCTTTAAAAAAAGCAAAAGAATAAAGAAGTGGTGCAATGGCAACTTGCCCTGAGAACAATGTTCAGTTCCATAAACAAATTAAAAGGTGCGTTTTGGTTGTTACTTAAAAAAAAAAAAAAACTACATCACATTCTAAGAAAAATCCTAAGCATTGCCACTTATCAGACTGCATTCAACCTCCTAATTCTTAATGTCATGGAATTCTCCTAGTAAACATCTAATCTCTAATCATATCTTATTCCTTACTTACCAGGTTCATGAAAATCACATCTTTGTCTCTTATTTAGTCTTTTTCTTTTCATTTCTGCCTCTAGTCCCAGAAATGTGTTTTTGCATTCCATATTGTACAAAACTCAAAGCAATCAAACAATAAATTCTACTATATCCCTATTTAGACATTACATATTTAAATAATTTGCATTTCAGTCTCCCTTGGAAAGTCAGAAGAGGTGCAACACTGATACCACCTCCTCTGGGAAGGCTTCCCTGATTGACTCCCTTCTAGGGGCTGGATTGGGAGAGCCTGAGCTCACTCCTGCTGCAGCACTTGCAATATAATATTGTAATTGTCTGCTTCTTTGTCTGTTTCTCCCAATATAATTTGATCTCTTTGAGAAGGATTGTATCTTACTGATTCCTATATCTGCAGCCCCTAGCACAGTACCAAACATGGTATGACTTCATTGAGTGAATAAAAGAATATGGGGTACATTTTCAGTTCAAGAAAAAAAAAGGAGCTAACAATAAAAAGTATTCTACAATTACTGCAAGTAAGTACTATTAGTAATGATTAGTAATGATTCTCTAACTTTTAATCCTTCAAACTATGTCATTCAACATTTAGGGATGTGATCATGTATAACAAAACTTTTTATCTTAATTAGTGTTTAGAAATTTCATGAGTTATGTGCCTCTAAAAGTATTAATCAACATTACTAAATAAGTGTCATGAGTTGTTAGTAAATATATATATGTGTGTGTGTATTTATATATATATGTGTGTGTATTTATTTATATATGTATTATTTTTAATTTAGGGGATTTTGGAATCTCATGTGCAATTAGCTACAGGCACTTATTAGTTTTAATTGATAAACGAAGAGTAAAAACCTCTACGTGTTTTTCCACATAAATTTTTAAAAATTATATTTACCTTCTCACCTATTATGAGTTGGATCAATAGATTCTCTTTCAATGCACTGTCTTTAGATAGATAAAATAATCTTAGTCACATTTTATAATGAGAAAACCTGAAGGTAAGGAATATTAATCCACTGGCTCAGGATTATGCAGCTAATAAGTGTTGAAAGGGTGTGGGGCAGGTAGGCCCTAAGTCTTCTGTCCTCTTGGGGAGAATTGGGGACATAATTGTAGTAGAAATAGTTCAAGAGTTAATAAAATAAAAAGTTATTTGCATTTTATCATAGTATGCACTGCGAACATTCAGGAATCATACTTATCTTATTCTGTGTTTCTTAGATTGCTATATTTAAATGGGTTTATTTTTTCAGAGAAGATAGTTATTAATTAATTCAACAAACATTTATATGATGCCATTTAAGTCCATGTGTTTGTATTTGAATACAGAATGGTGAACAATACCTGCATGATCCCTGAACAGTTAAGAAAGAACAACAAGATGAAACAGAAGAAAAAAGAGGGGGAAAAATGGCCGTAGCTAGATTCTTTTTTTTTCTTATAATTTTACTTTTAAATTTTTTTGAAAGATTTTATTTATTTATTTGACACAGAGAGAGAGATCACAAGTAGGCAGAGAGGCAGGCAGAGAGAGAGGGGGAAGCAGGCTCCCCACTGAGCCGAGAGCCCTATGCGGGGCTTGATCCCAGGACCCTGAGATCATGACCTGAGCCGAAGGCAGAGGCTTTAACCCACTGAGCCACCCAGGCACCCCCCATATCTAGATTCTAGCTGAGAAATGGGAAAGTGAGCTAGGAGGAATATGTGTGAAAGGGGCCAGAAAACCAATTTAGAATCAGAGTGATCTTCATAACATTCATTTGATAAGCATACACCTCTTGGGTAAGACAATTAGCTTGCTTTACTCCTAACACCTCCCCCTACCCTGATGAAATCAACTTTTCCTATTACCCACTGCCTCTCACAAATGTGACCTAAGAGGAAATAGAAAAAAAAATTAAAGTCTTTAATCTTCTCAAGGAAAAAAAAACAGAAGCTTTTATACTAGAAACAACTACTGCTGTTTTCATGATTTAAATTAATTTCTAATGACTTAGGCTAGAAGTTTAACCTAAAGAAGAAAATAATTGACAGAGTAATTGCTAAAATATTTTGGATATGCTACACTAGAATTGATGTATATAATGTATTAAAGGGGAAAAAAAGTCAAGACACAGAAGCTTGCAGGAACCTAGACTATGTTGTATTGTACTACTATATAAGACAAAACAGAATTTTAAAGAATAGGTGATCATAAAAAGATTTCTTGCACCACACCCAGGTGCATGAACAATC
Organism: Nasua narica; assembly: GCA_028533885.1. NCBI lineage: Eukaryota > Metazoa > Chordata > Mammalia > Carnivora > Procyonidae > Nasua > Nasua narica. The sequence continues at coordinate 73,467,830 of CM052801.1, read as the reverse complement.
AATATTGTGACACTGAAAAATTAAAATAAACAAATTTGGGGAGAAAAAAAAAAGATTTCTTGATAATCCAACATTTGTTGATTTTAATATATTAAATATCTTATAATAACATTGATTTATATTTGCTTAAATTTCTAGAACAGATAATTTGCTCTATTAATTTTTACCAATTCTGACCCTCAAGTTCCTTTTTCTCCCTAAAACCTTCCCAGATGGGAAATGATCCAGCCTTCCTCTGACCTTTTAGGACACATTTATTCTTATTACACATTTAGTCATTTGTCATCCGCCTCATATTTCTTCTCTCCCACATTAGATCATAAACTCTGTCTGGGTCGTAGTTTTTTCTCCTCCACATAACAGGTGCTCAAATAAGACTTGTTGGTTCATTTATTCTTTCAACAAATACTTATTGAGGACCTGCTATATGCCAGGCATGAAGAAACACAATGTGTTGAATATATTTTGACATTCTAAAAAAACTATTAAAGTCTAATTTCCAGTTTGATATTGCAGAAAATGCCCCAATATTTCTAGTCAGAACTTATTAAAATTCCCCTTTCCCTAAAAAACCCATTTTCCATCTCTATTCTATTTATAAGTTCAGTCAAACGCACTTCAGTTTTATATCTTTGGCCTATAAAATTTTTAAAATTTATTTTTAAACTAGGTTTCTTAATAAGTAGTTCTAGCTATTCATTTTGCTATTAGATGTCTAAGTTCAGATTTGCTTTCTAATATAAGCAAGGAGGGTCCAAAATAAGAAAAATGAAACAATTTTCTAATTATAAGGAATATCGTTGGGACTGGAGCAGGCATAATTTATATTAGGAATTTTATGCAAAGACCACACAGCTTCAAGTCAAACTAATTTATTCTAATACCCTAAAATTTTTTTTTGCATATTTTAACTGAAGGACATGATCAATTTATAACTATTGAAGTATAATAGATTCTCATTGTAAAAATATTGAGGATTATAGAAAATTCTGAATAAATGGGTTAAAGAAACATCCAGTTAGCTGATCACAAGATCATACATTGAGCAATATTATCATGGGGTAAAATGATACTATAGAGATTTTAATTATCAACTATAAATAGAGAGCATCTAATGTGTTGGCAAAAGACATTTTAATAAAATGATGAAAAATCATAATAATTAGGTTCCTCCAAATGTGTTTTTATAATTCTATTAAAAGAATTCTCCTGTTGCTGAAAACTAACTTTGACTATCCACATGATATTTTAAGAAACTTTGAACCTAAATAAAAGAGGAATAACAAATCTACTATAAAAGTATATGCAGATTCCAGTTATGTTTGGAATCTAGGTTGTAGAACCGACAGTTCAGAAGGAGGTTTGGTAAAAAACAAAACAAAACAAACAAAAACAAAACAAAACAAAAAAAAAACCAACCAAACAAACAAACCCTAAAACAAAACAAACAAAAAACTTAAAATAGAGAGTTTAACAAATCTATGTGAAGCACACGTTACTCTTTAAGAATTTGTATTTTACCCTCCTGGCTGTCTTTCAATCTCTATTATGTTCACACTGCACGCTCTGGGTATTGAATAAAAATATACACAGCCCATGCAATGAGCACATCCTAGAGCCAAATCCTCTTGTGATATAAAACCCAAAAGGCAGTAGCATTTGGTCAAATTTTAAATGTAAAATAAATTTGAAAGGATTCATTCTGAAAGTTGGTCAAAAGACTATTACAGGATCTTAAAGACGGGCCTAAGTCATCTCTACTGTGAAGCCATACTTTTTCCCCACTTCCAAACCATACCAGACAGATGAATATCAGTCCCAAATGAATTCAAAGGTATTTGGGAACAACTTGGGAGAACTTTTATCAGGTTTTATAAACTCTAATAAGAAATGTCTTTGTTTATTACATCCAAATTAAATTCTTTGCTCTGGCGACTAAAAAATATTGGATATGAGATTAAGAAAATGTGAATTTTGATTTATAATTATGTGACTTTGGAAAAGACAGTTAAATTCTCTGTATCAAAGTTTCAATGCCTATAATACAGGATAATAATAACAAATTTGCATATTTATTAGTAAAAAGTTAAATTCAAAACTGCTCGTAAACGCGTATCACGATTATCTCTTCTTCTTGGTCTTGTTTTTTAAGAGTTTGATCATCTTTGTATCTGTTCTCTGAAGTCTTTTCAAGAGTTCCTACATCATTATCCAATTCCACTGCCCTGAACTAGACCTAAGACTTAACTGGTTAGCTGGCTGAGGTCTGTTTTTATTACTTACCATTCGTATTTCAAAAAACATGCAAACTGGTTGCTTGGGATACAGTTGTGAACAAGACAGACCAGGTCCTGGCTACCAGGGAGTTAGAACATAGGGGCAGGAAAAAAGTTAGTAAGGAAGTAAACAAATAAGATAATTGTATATAGTAGTAATTCTGTAAAAAATAAAACAGACCAGCATGAGAGGCTGAGGTGAGTAGTTTGGATGGGGTGGTCAGGGTTGAGCTGTTTCAGGCAGTGACATATAACCTCAGACTTGAAGGAGGAAGATTAGTCATTTGAATTCTGGGAGAATGGTGTTCGGAGAGAATGTCAAATGCAAATGGTTTAAGGTGGATGTCACTCACTGTGGCTGGGGAATAGGGAATGACTGGTATAAGAGCAGGCTAGAGGGGCGCCTGGGTGGCTCGGTGGGTTAAAGCCTCTGCCTTCGGCTCAGGTCATGATCTCAGGGTCCTAGGATGGAGCCCCGCATAGGGCTCTCTGCTCAGCGGGGAGCCTGTTTCCCCCTCTCTGTCTGCCTGCCTCTCTGCCTACTTGTGATCTCTCTCGCTCTCTGTCAAATAAATAAATAAATAAATAAATAAATAAATAAATAAATAAATAAAATCTTTAAAAAAAAAAGCAGGCTAGAGAAAAAAGCTTGGGACTCAATCATTATGGTGTAATGACTGTAAGTCATGGGAAATAGTTGAGATAAGGACTCACTGAATGGTTTTAATCACGGAATGATGTGTTGCGATGAACTAAAAAACCACCCTTCCTGGCCTACCCAGTGATTTCTCAATCCTTTCAATACATTCAAATGAGTACCACCTGGGGTCTCTTCCACCTTGTAAAGAATCTGCAAATGGGACTTTAGGATTTTCCTTTCATCCCTGTCTAGTAAACATACCTTAGTTGTTTATATGGTACTTTGGAATAGATTAATGACTGACGTTAAATGTAGTGACCTTAGAGATCTATGCTATCCATTTTGTCCTCAGTCTCCAGATCTGCCAAAATAGATGGACATGTCAGGCCTGCACTACCTCCATTTCATAGGAAGTCATGCAAAATTACAGAGTTGCTCTGTATGGGGATAAAACTGAATTTCCTACTTCTCACCTGTCCTTCAATGAGGAAATAACTGAATGGTGATATTGCATGGATAGTCTTTAAAACACAGAGAAGGACTAAAGACAACTTTTACTTTTCCTCAGGTACCTACAGCAACAGTGATTAGCCTTGCTGATGCCCTTTCCTCTCCCCTAACCCCAGTTAGCTCCCTCCCTCACCTATGAAAAACAAAGCATTCTTTCAGAGAACAATGTAATTAGCAGTAGGATAAATACTGACTACGTTTCTCTGTACTAGAAGAAGTATGCTGTATCTTATTGTGTCAGGAATTATGAAAATAAATTAATCTTCAAGGAAAAACCCACAAGAATAAAAACTACTGTTTGAATTATTGGCCAGTAGACAAAGATTACAAAATGTGCTCGCAGTTGTTAATATTTTTTTTGCATAGCATTTAAACGGTACTGAAAACCGCTGAATTTGATAAAATCTCATACATGCTTGAAAGTGTATTAGGCACTATGGATTGTTAGAAAAGAGACAATGAGATCTAAATGGAATCACTTAGGCTAAACCCATGTCACCAAACTGAGACATAATACCTAACTCCATTGCAGTTTCAAGCCTCTCTCAGGAATGTAACCTTTAACCAGTCAATCTAGAATTACCTGGGCAGCACTAGCAAGGTAATCTGCCATAGACCCCTTCCATGCCCAAAGGTAGGTGACCTTGGCTGAAACAATCCACTCTTTGTTAGAAACTTCCTTTCTGGGGCACCTGGGTGGCTCAGTGGGTTAAAGCCTCTGCCTTCAGTTCGGGTCATGATCTCAGGGTCCTGGGATAGAGCCCCACATCAGGCTCTCTGCTCAGCGGGGAGCCTGCTTCCCCCTCTCTCTCTGCCTGCCTCCCTGCCTACTTGTGATCTCTCTCTCTCTCTGTCAAATAAAAAAATAAAATCTCTTTTTTTTTAAAAAAAAAAAAAAGGAAACTTCCTTTCCTGCCCACCTCCGCCTATAAAAGCCTTTCATTTTGTACAACTCCTCTTGAGTTCCTTTCTATTTGCTAGACAGGATGCTGTCCGATTATTGAACTGTTGAATAAAAGCAATTAGATCTTCAAATTTACTCAGTTTTGTTTTTAACACTTCCTTAATGATGTGAAGATGAACCGCAGTTACTCTGAAAACATGAACAACATACATAAATTCTTTTGTTTTCTAGAATTCTTTTTTTTAACAAATATAAAACTCCTTAGAACTTTCGACTGTAGAAAAGAGACAATCTCATCTTGTGAGGTGCAAAATATTCCCAAATCTGATTTTCTCTTTTTCTGTTTTCTTTCTCATCCGCAATAACCCATCATCCCTTCGAGATTTCCTATCTTTTTAATAACTCCTCTATGTTTGTTTTGGTAACTATATCTAGTGACTGATTATAGGTCTTTCAGAAATGGTCCATATTCTGATCCTCTTCATGAAATGTTTTCTTTGCTGGTAAATCTTATTTATTGCCCTGAACTTGCATAAATCACCATAACCTTTTCCATTTTTATGATCTTGTCTTCTCTATTCTTATACTACACCCAGTGTCTGTACATGCTTTCAACTGCGTTACTCTTGGTTGTCTGATATTAGATAGTTCTTCAAGTTTCCCCTAGAATTCTCTTTAGTTCTCCTTTTGACTCTGCCCTTTATGCTCAGTTTCTTACTGAGGCAACTTGTTTCCCTATCTTCTTTCTTTCCTATTTTCCATTCCTCTCACTACCAGCTACTTATGTTTCTTTTCCTCTATTTTTTCCTGAGCTTCCTTACACTTTCTTCCTTCTCTTTTGTAACTATTAAGTGGCTTTTGATCATTCAGTAGAACAGAGACTATTGTCACCAAAACAACCGAGGAAGCACTGTGTTTTCTTACACTTTATTTGTGGGCTATTTTCATGTGCCTTTCCTCTCCAGTTACCCATAGTCCCTTCCTGAAAATTGCTGTATTCTGGTTCTCTCCTCCGGAAATGCTTTCCACAGAGAATCCACTTCAGGGATTATTCAAGCCACCATTTTCTGCTGATCTATCTCCTTATTATACGTCTAGCCCATATCCTGAGGCTCTCAGCCACTTATATCACAACTATGGACTAAATGCAGTTAAGAAATTCAGCATTGAGAACTAAGACCTTATTTAGCATGCTCTCAGTTTTCATTTATTTCCACAGTATGTTGCCACCAATTTTTAATACTTTCAATTCTGAGAAAATAATTACCTCAATGCTTCTAGCAGTATTTATTTTATTAGCAGAAGCCTGTAACTCTTATTAACAGAGGCTCAAATACCAAAACCTTCAGATCCCATAAAAGGGCTATATGCCAAGTTAGTAAACCATTAAATAGGAGTGACACATCTAAATTGCAAGAATAAGATGCTAATCTGATTAAAATGTGAGGGGAACAATGCCCTTGTTCTAGTAATCCTACTAACGTGAATCTAGGAGGCTGATAAGGCTTTTTACCATGCACTTAAAATATGAGTCACTTGGGAAAAGTTCGTTACACACAGCTTAGAAATGTATCTATTGCCGAAAACAAGGCAAATTCACACTCATTTCCACTAGCTACACTGATATTTGAACAATCTGCTATTCACTTAGGCAGGCACACAAGCTCCCAAACTGGTCCGCTAACTCCAATTGGAGTTTGAAATATATAGCAAAGTGAACAAACCTCCAAAAACACTGGCCCAGGACTTAAATCTAAAGTCTGCTTTGTTTATACCTTATAGAGCAATTATTTCTCTGTTCGTGCTTTGAGGGATTGTTTTTTTCTGCAAGACTAAAAACTAACAGGAACTTTTTTTATTTTATTTCACAGCAAATTGCCTGAAATTAAGCCAGCCCGAGAACATGTAATTAATAACTGTCAGCCCAAGTAAGTAGCTCTGTATTCTAATTAACTTGTATTTTCATAATTTCTTAGCAAAGTTATTTTACACTGAAAGCATTATCCTGTTAAACCTGATTAATTTTGGCTTTAGAGAGAGGACAGAAATTCAAAGCTCAAAGGCTCTCTCCCACTTTGTATTTACCTTGTACTATCTAGGTTAAATCAGCCAACTTATCTGTGGTTCATATTATCATTTTTAAAAAAATCGAGATGTTAATGAATTGTATATTAAAGCTAACAAAGCATTATGGTAGTGGGAAGTGTGCATAAAAACACTAGCTTGTACATTGAAGACAAAACAAAGACTACAAAATAATCACTATTGCTCCATCCATTTCTAAGACATAGATCAGTAACCTACCTTCTAGGACTCTTGTGAACACTGAAACATTTTTTAAATACTCTGTAAAATGCAATATTATGCCTCCATCAGAAAGGATGAATACCCAACTTTTGTGGGTATTCATGGACAGTACTGGAAGAGATTATGCTGAGTGAAATAAGTCAAGCAGAGAGAGTCAGTTATCATATGGTCTCACTTACGTGTGGAGCATAAGGAAAAAAATAGAGGTCACTGGGAGAAGGAAAGTAAGGGTGAATTGGGGGAAATTGGAGGGGGAGATGAACCAGGAGAGACTGTGGACTCTGAGCAACAAACTGAGGGTTTGGAGGGGAGGGAGGTGGGGGGTTGGGCGAGCCTGGTGGTGGGTATTGAGGAGGGCACGTATTACATGGAGCACTGGGTGTGGTACATGAACAATCAATCTTGGAACACTGAAAAAACAAAATAAATTAATTTAAAAAAAAACTTAAAAAAATAAATAAATGCTCTGTAAACTGCAAAACCTCATTTATCCAGAAACCTCACTTAGAGAACATAATTATGAACGAGAAAGGAAGCAAAAGTAATGTTATCACAAGCTTCATATCCACTTCATTAATCATAACATTGTTTCTCCCTTTTTTTAAAATCATGTCTTCTAGTATCTATTTTCTTAGAAAATGGGTTCTGTTTTGCAAAATTCATTGTTCAATTTTTTTTTTCTGATTTACTCATCTATTGAGTAAAGTGCAAAAGTTGGGAGTCAATGATCAAATCATTGTTGTAGGCTAAAATTGTTAACAAGAAAACTGTGTGTGTCAGTAATAAACTGAAAATTCATGAACAATCTAAGAAATCTTTCTAGAAAAAATGAATTTGCAATTATACCTCAATTAAAAAACAGAAATAATATTAACAGAAAATATTAGGATCTATATGAACATGACTATAAAAATCTATTGATAATCTAAAAGGAGATATACATGTGTACGTACATATGTATATATGTAGATGTACATATATACCACACACATGTTATTATATTTATATATATAAGTATATGTATATATACACACATATATATAATTTTGTTATTGGATAATATAGCAGACATCAGTTGTTTTTGTCTTTCCAGTATTTTCTCCTACCTTTTTGTTACCAGTGTCTTTCTTCTTTTGGAGAACTCTTCTTTTTTATTTTTATTTTCATTTTTTTTTTAAGTAAGCTCTAGGCTCAATGTGGGGCTGAGACTCAAAAGCCTAAGATCAAGAGTGGCATGCTCTACTTACTGAGTCAGCCAGTAACTCCCTTGGGGAAATCTTTCCTTACCCTCTATGGTTCTATTGTAGCTCCACCTCCAACCAGAGGGGGGCATCCTCTGTTGGCCTGAGTCTATAATAGCACCTTAGCCTCTTGGTCACACTAAGATCCTAGTACGCAATTATAGTCCTTCATAATTTTTCCAAGGTGGAAATTAAGGGAAAGCATTCACAATTCCCCCGGATGATCATCTGTAAGGAAGGATCTCTAGAGATAACAGACAATATCTATTATAGACAATATCTATAATAGACATTATCTCTATATGAGATCTCAAGACATTCCTTGACAGGTAGGGCAGCCCAAGAGAATGAAGATAGTACAGGGAAAAGAGCTGAAATAAGAAATGTAGAAATGGGGAAGAGATTGATTCTGACACTTAAGTCCCAGGATGGCAACAACGCTCAAGGCCCGTACAAAACCCTACTGTGAAAATAAATAAAGGAAATCTCATTTAAAATGGAGTCAGAAAGCCTTAAAGAGGAGCTTTTAAGTATGTGTCACTTGTTGCAGCCTGCGTAACTAGGAGAAGTTAGGAAAGACTATTATCTTCATGAGGGAGGATATTTTCACATAGGAATTTCATCTCCTGCTTTAAGAAAAAGAAGGAAGATCCCTCCCTGCCCTAGCAACAATGCATTATCCACCACTTGCCCCCAATGAGAAACCGACACAACCTCAAACTCTTATTCTTCTCCAATTCACTTTTGTTTAAAACAGCCCTCCCTAGAAAGGGGAACCCTCTCAAACTGTTGGTGGGAATGCAAACTGGTGCAGCCACTCTGGAAAACAGTATGGAGGTTCCTCAAGAAGTTAAAAATAGAACTACCCTCTGACCCAGCAATTGTACTCCTAGGTATTTACCCATAGGCTACAAAAACAGTGATTCAAAGGGGCACATGCACCCCAATGTTTATAGCAGCAATGTCCACAATAGCCAAACTATGGAGAGACCCCAGATGTCTATCAGCAGATGAATGGATAAAGAAGTGAGATATATGTATGTGTATATATATATATATATTACTCAGCCAGCCATTAAAAAGAATGAAATCTTGCCGTTTGCAACGACATGGATGGAACTAGAAGGTATTACGCTAAGCAAAATAAGTCAGTCAGAGAAAGACAAATACCATACTATTTCACTCAGATGTGGACTATAAGAAACAAAATAGACGGACATAGGGGAAGGGAAGGAAAAATAAAATAAGATGAAAACAGAGAGGGAAGCAAACCATAGGAGACTCTTAACAATAGAGAACAAAGGAGGGTTGCTGGAGGGGGTGTGTGTGTGGGGATAGGGTGATTGGGCATTAAGGAGAGCACTTGATGGAATGAGCACTGGTTGTTAATCACTAAATTCTATCCCTGAAAGTAATGATACACTATATGTTAACTAAATTGAATTTAAATAATAATAAAAAATAAAAATAAAAGAGCCTTCCTCAACTTCCTCCTAAAACCTAAAAAAAGCTGATCTTCCTTTTGTCTCTTTGCACTTGCCTATGGTTTGCTATAGTTTGCCTGTCCTGAATTGCAATTCCTCTGCTATTCCCAAATAAGCTCATATTGCTGGTAAAATAACTGGCTATTTTATTTTAAGATTGACACATCTGCCATATTTGTTAAGATGGTTGGAATGGTTCTTTTTTAATTTCATAAAACTAATACGGTCCAATACCCTACATTACAACACCATACACTTCTCTAAAGAAACTCAGAAGCTAAAAAATGTTATCCTTCTGATATAGTAATTCTACACACAACACAAAAAACAATTAAAAACATAAGTAAATCCATAGAACATAGAAGTATACATAAAGAATACATCCCATTTATTATTCTGAATGACATCTACCCATGTTATGCATAAAATACTAACTTGTATATTCCCACAAGGGTTTCAAATAAGACATTTGTTCAGGTTTTTAAAAAGTTTTGATACAGATATCACATAGTATCAATAAAAAAACTCAGTCATAACATAGCAACTCCCTCTTCTCTGCTTTAATTGCATCTTTTTTCATGTAAGGTACAGTAACGAGAACTAAACAATGAAAATGCAGACTTGATATTTGCAAGGATATATAGAAATTAACACATTTTATTTTATCACTGCCTGAATGAGGACCACATCCTGATGGAATGGCATAATATCCTTTCTCAGTGATCTTTTCTCATTATCATCTGCTGGGAAATATAGTCATACTTCCCTGATCTCAAGAGCAATTTGAACTTTATTGAGAAAAAAAAAGTAAAACATTGAAAGTAATTATGGAAAGAAAATTAACTTTTCCCTTGTTAATCTTACATGGATGACCACTTGCATCTAGCCTAGTCTAGAATGAAAATGATTCTTTTTTATTTCAAAAGCTAATCAATTAGGAAAAAACCCTTTAGTATAAGAGCTAGTCAGGAAACCACTTTCAGCATTTCACAGAATTAGTCCTTCGCCTTTAAATGAGAATACACTAATCAAGATTGCTGCATCAGAGGGGCCTCCAACAGAGCACAAGGGCCTGATTTTGTGTTCTTAAGTACAAGGACTCAGCAAAAGCAGAAAATAGTTATATGTTAAGAGAAAATATCCGAGTCTCTGTAAATTTTATATGCCAATGTAGCCAAGTAGCATCTGCTTAAGTGGAAAATCTACTACCAACAAACACTTAATCTTTTGAGTTTAAGGATCAAGAAGAAACAAAAAGCAAAAACAAAACAAAACAAAAGAAAAGATGATATAACTCAAATGGGTAAGGTTGAATAATCCTGCTTTTGCAAAGAGGTGAGGAGCCCGCTATCTTATATATATATATTGTATTCTGCGCTTTCAAGTGAATACTTCTGTCTTCAATGCATTTAGCATGGAGACTGGTATCCATTAAGTCTCCAATGGCTGTTTGTGTGATGGCATTGAATATCAAATTCAAAATGAGTTTCAATAATTTTTAGAATGTGTGTAATTTGTTATCAAAACTGCAGCTGTTATACATTTGCTCTCAAGCACTACTGTGACCTGGCACAACCTGGAAACACTATAATACTCACCTCCTGTGTAGAATGAGATTAGAGCATTTGGAGTGTCCTAAAATCAAAATGGGTATGAAATTCTACCTGTGGTCTTGCAAATGGTTGGATGTGCTTAAAGTTTCTAATGTTCTTTCTAATGGGCCATCTGGGTACTTCACTCTAGCTAGGGGCTCATGTCAAATAGGAAACTTCCCTTGATTATTCCTACTCAATAATCATTCCTAATAATAGGAATGTGTTGCACCTTTTCAATCAAAGCAGGTGTAAACTACACATAAGCAGAAATGTAGAGAGTAGGGGCGCCTGGGTGGCTCAGTCCTTAAGCGTCTGCCTTCAGTTCAGGTCATGATCCCAGGATGGCGGGATGGAGCCCCTCATCAGGCTCCCTGTTCAGTGGGAAGCCTGCTTCTCCCTCTCCCACTCCCCTCCTTGTGTTCCCTTTCTCGCTGTATCTCTGTCAAATAAATAAATAAAAATATCTTAAAAAAAGAAGAAACGTAGAGAGTAATGACATCCAATCCTACTTTCCATGGTTGAGGAATACAATGCCAACAGTCAGTTGAAGATAAAACTATCTCCCTTACTAGCTTTTTGAGATAATTTTCATTGAGAATAGATCATATGTGGAAAATGCCTTGCACATTAGGTATTACATAAATATTTATTGACTAAAGAAATGAATGATAAATTTATATTTTAATTATATTGCCTTTATAATTACTATTATTTTACTCTTATGGTATAGCATCATCACTTCACATCAGTTTTGAGAGTCATAGAGTTCTATAAGACAATCTTTCCCCTGGCTTGAGCTTAACCTGCAATACTCTTCAAATTCAAGGACAGGAAGATTGTAAAATATGCTGATCACATATGAATCTTCTTACATCTACTTACAACGGTACCAGTAGCATTATACAAGGTTCAATACAAAATTAAAATACTCCCAGTCGTTATCACTATTTTCACATGTTGCACGTACATTTATCATTGCAATATTATACTCTGTGAACAACATGTGGCTTAAACGTTGTGTGGTGTAGAAGAAGAGATGACATGAGAAAAGTCTCTTGCATTTCAAAATCTTTAAGTTCAAAAACATTGCTGCTTTGTTCTCCCTTGCAGAGTTTCAATGTAATAGGTTCACTGTTCTGAGGAAGTCCTCAATGCATTGATTACAACCAGCTGGTCAATCTTCTATCCCAATGAAATCAATCATGGTGACAGTTGCCACTATGGCCTCCTCCCTGTATTTTCCAAGCATGGAGGAGGACAAGTGAGCACCTGCCTCCTAGATTTTAGATTGAAAATATCACTTGAACAAACCAGGATTCTTTACCCTGTGGCAGAATACAACCTTCTGAAAAAGGCTGTGAGCCCCCTAATGAACATGTCCATATTCTGATCATGCTTTACCTTTAAAAATCCAATTCCTCAAAGAATTTGTAAATGGACCTTACCATTTACAATCTAATCATCAGTAAATGGCTTTTAAGATGTTTATTTCACATTGTTTTATCACATTAACAGAATTCAGCAAAGATCTGATCAAAATATTTATAGAACTACTTTTGTAACAAGAGAAGCCATTCATGCTTCTTTTCATAATAAAAGTAATGCATCAAATAAATACCCACTTATGGAGCTGCTCAAGTAAAAGCAAAACCAGAAATATTAAAGATCGGTAAGGGTATATCATTCTTCCCTTAGAATATTATTGAAACAGCTGACATATTACATAACATAATAAGATAATATTACATAATGGTCAAAAACATATTACAAATTGCCACTTTTAAAGTTGAAGGATTCCATTTACAACATATTTGATCTATATGTTTACTAACCTAAAGGCCCTGAGAATATAACATCTCATGCCTCCACATTTCAAAAACAGATAGCAACACATGCTGTTAAATCCCTATTTTAAAGTATTAAAAGTGACAGGCTTTGACTTTATATTATGAATTTCTATACTGTATTGAACTCTCAGGTTACTCTGTTGCCCCCTGTCAACTTGTTCTCAATAAATGGTTCAGGGAATGAGTGGGTTCACATTAGCTCACCTGAGAAGGCATTCCTTGTTTCTGAAATTCTATGAATAGGTTTGTTTAGGAAAATCAGTGAAACATTCCATTTAATCAATCATTTCTTTCTACATTAAAAGACAAAGTAATCTATAACTTTGTTACAGAGCCCAGTAAGTTGTCCAGAAACACCATAGGTGCAGATCTATCCTCTTACTATTCTTTCTGTCCCAGAAACTATCCCTATCTCATCAGGAAGAAAGGGAACATCCACCGTCCCATTGGCCGCAGTTCAGCCTCCTTTTTGTTCTTACATACGCTTTCCCTTAGCCAGTCCTGGCTTTGTTCAACTGCAAAAAATGAAGTTTCTCCTCTGACTTTTAAAAAACAAGTTTGTCTCGCTCTAAGTCTGGCTTTTTGTGTTTCCTAAGGCTGGTTACCCCCTCCAGATATCAACGTGAGCTAGCTCTTCACTTTCTTTCTCTTGTCTTATGCTTGTAAGACACTTTGTAAGGTGTCTCCAATCTCTAGAAGTTTTGGAATAAGGCCTAGAATTTGGATCATGTTCTTATTTTGCCAGAACAATGATTAAGCACACACACACACACACATGCACACATACCCCACAAAAAATGAGGTAGAGGTTTGAATTGTGTTTGCTTCTACACCCTGAAATAATTAAACCCATTTTCCAAAGAAATAATCTACTTTCAAATTTGGCCTTATTTTAAACATACACTTAGGGATATCTGCAAGTTAATATTTTGACACATTGTTGATTGATTCCATATCATTCCATATGATTTTCATGTTTCCTTCCTATCCCCCCTTTTAGTCAGAAGCTTTGAAGGTTTAAGTGCATTATCAATTGAGGGGATAGAAGAGTCTAATATAACTGACAGAATAAAACTGATTGATTTCAAATTCACATGCAGTATATTTGAAAAGACAGATTCTCAATTTACTTGCAACTCTATTTTTAGCTGTTTTCGGTTAGTATTCAGCTGTTCATATCTCTAATTTGATGCTTTATATAGTTGCCTCAGTACATTTACAGATTTAAATGTATAGCAATATGTAATTCTGAAGAAAAAATACACTCTGTGAGTTTAAAAATTTAATGGGACTATGTGGAAAGTTAATAGAAATTTCTTAGCACATGGAATTCATTTTTTTCTTTATTAGTGAAAGGTACTAAGAATACTTTTCTGGAAAGACTTCCGTTTGCCTTCTCATGCCTAATCACACAAAAAGTAAGGGCAAACCCCTGTGGCAACATTGAAAATCGCTCTGGTTGTAAAAGTCCGACATGGAAATGATAAATACCCTCGGCTCTAAATTTCAATAATTAGATTTTCTTGCATTGTTCATTTACAAGTGAAAATCTACTATAGCTCTGATTTTTTCCATCATGCCTACTTTTCATTCAACACTTCTTTACAAAATTTTGACTTTTCTCCATCTCATCCCCAACTGCTATGACCATGACCACCACTATCAATACTGACAGCAAACATTAGTCAGGTGGAATTGAAGCTGGATTTAAATATATCTTGGCACTTCTACCAAAAAAAAAATTCTCTCTTTTACGATGTGACAAAGGTAAATGAACAAGTGTCAGTTTAAACATGACTTATATTCGATCTTGTGTTTTATATCTACTATATTAAGAAGGCCCAGACTTCTTTATTGATAAACATAATTACTTTGAAGCATACCACAATTCTAAAGTACAAAATAAATATTAGACCAGCAAAATCAATTTTCTCTTGCTCCTCAGATTCCTTTCAGATTAGATCTATCTCCAACGTCTCCAGTTAATGGAGTGGAGTGTCCGTGTGCATTATCAAATGTGATGTATAATCCATTCTGATGGTTTAGGGCTACTTTCCCCACTCCCTGCAATAGGAAAACCTGCCAAGGGAAGTGGGCCTGCAGCCTTGAACCAGCTGGATTCACAGAAGATATCTCAGCTTCTTTGAGTTGGTAGAGTTCCTTGTTCAGTTGCTACAACTTCGCTCCAGAAAAAGCATGATCTCTCCTGTTAGGTGATTCACATGGGGGAACAAGAGCAAGCTTCCTGAAATCAGGATGATAGAGAGATAGGAAAACAGACCTCGGTTGTGAAAAGTGATGAAGGAGACTGGAGCTCAGTAGCCCTGCTTCCCAGCTGAATGGGTTGTAGCCTCCCTTGCCTGAAGCATAAATGGTGGTTTTCCTGCTCAGAAAATATGCCCTAGCAGCTTTTCCCCATAGGCCTCCTACATTCTGGGGTTGTGTCATTATCACAGAGAATGAAAACATGGTTCTAAGCCAATGAGAAAATAAAGGACACTTGCTAGGAAAAGTTTTCAGGCAATGTAACAAAACAAATATTTGCTGGGTGGGGTTGACTTACCTGCAGGCAATGTTCTTTTTTGACCAAGAAGTAAATGATCCGCAAATGACTAGAACTAAGTCCCTGGAAACGCGGGTGATGGAAGTGACTGCCACAGAAGTTAGAGCAAGAAGGGAATTTTAGAGATCATTTGCATAGTCCTTAGTGGAGTTCCTTGCCCAGAGCAGTCTCACAGTAAATAAAACTGCTGAATGAATCCAGTTTACTCCCTCTTTTTACAGATGAAGGAACTAAAGCCAAAGGGAGGAAATAATTTCCTCAACAACATAAAGTGGGCCAGTGGTAGAGCCAGGGCAAGAGATCAGAATTTCTAAATCCTTACTGATTATTTTTTCTACTATACCCTTCTTTGTATTCATTCAGTCATTTCCACTGCTGACTGATCAACCGTGAGCTTTAATTTTCACCGTCCCTAGAACTTTGTCCACGTGACCTCATGCCTGCAAGGCCCTAGAGTGGAACAACTCCTTAGATCAGACTTAACTACTTTAGTTCACATCCCTGTATCTCTTCTCTGAATTCCCACGGTGTTTCCCGCTAGTATCACAAATTTAGAATTTAAGTTCAAAGATGTATAGGTTATTGTACAATGGTTTCATATGTATCTCTTGGGTCATTAATAAGTTTGCATGCTCCTCTGGGCATAGGGCATTTGCTTATAGCTCTATTATGTGTCAGCATGTAACTCCTTCGGTTTAAATGTGTGCATGAGAGTAAGAGTAAGCATCTAACTTAATATCCCAACTGGGACACTTCTGAGACTCAAAGAAAGTATTATTGACATTTATTCAGTAAGTGTCAACTGACTCTCCTGAGCAGGCCGGAATGTATGGTCACCCTAACAAGTGTTGACTGGATCAACATGTGTTCAATTAATTAGTCATTGCACAGATGTCCAACCATGGGATACTGCCTACAATTTAGTAACAGGGACTGAAATTATTTCTAAAGTAGTAATCATGGAAAACTTATGACATGTAGAATTCTATTTACTGAATACATGTATGTATGTGTCATTTGTTTAAAAGTTACTATGAATATTTCCACAAAATACTTGTTGCCTTCATTTTTAAGCTGTAAAGCTAAGTTGAATGCCAAACTTTTTTGGGGGGGGTCTTGTTTTAATCATTCCAATATTGAAAATGTGACAGAGTGAAAATAAAATGGTATTGTCTCTGATTCTTTCCTGGGGGTAAAAGATGAAATCTGATGGCTCTCTAGGTGGAATAAGATAGGTGGGGTGTTATTAGGAGCTATGGATGAAAAGGCCCAAATTGGAAGTTCAAAAATAGGTTTAAATTTAAATACTCTATTCAAAAAGCAGCAAGACATATATTATGATTTTTAATTTCTTTTGGTATAAATTATGGAGATATTAGCAAAGAAAACAAGGAAAATCCATGATAAACTCCTACAGAACTAACGACTAACATCTTATAGCATTTACCCACCATCATAATATATATTAACTTAATGAAATAAAGCTTCACACTGGTTTGTCAAGAAACAATCAAGTTTTTTGATACAATTTTCACTATATATATATATATATATATATATATTTTTTTTTTTTGCTTTGATATCTAACAAAAGCCAGGCATCCTGGACAAAATAGCCCATAGTTTCAATTTGTTAATATTGCTAAATTAGAGGTTTAATGATAAGAATTTCCTGCAGCAGAATGAATTTTAAGCACTAGAACAATGGCAGTTACACCATCTGCTCCAAATAGAAATCTGCTGTCTTGACAGTAACAAAGGACAAATAGGCAACAGAGATATACCAAGCTGGCAAGAGGCTAAATGCAACAAGGGAAGAAGTATTTCTTAGATAAATTGCTTTTTTTGCTGAATACCACATTCTGTGCTAAACAACCCTTCATTCAGCTATAAGCAGATGTTTATCAAAGAGAATTCATAGTCTTTATCACTGACTGTTTTATATTATAAGAAGAATCTAAACAGTCATACTTTTCCATCTTCAAAGTTCTAAATGAAATTAAAGTACACAAGCAGAAAAAAGACAAGCAAAAATAATTACATAGGGAAACAAAATAGCATGTTGCCCTTAGGAAAAATGCTGAGAACAGACATTGTGTTGACAGATTCTCACCTACCCACATGGGCCTCTAAAACAAGCCCCTAGACTATATTATTTTAAGAAATTAAGTTTTAAAATCTATTTAAAAGGCTGTCTTCCCACATCTTGTTATCAGTGTAATATGTGTGTCTATGGCTGCAGAGGGATAGGGGAATGTTCAGCTGGCATTTATTCTGCATTAAAATAATAAGGCGAAAATAGTAAAACCCTGTATTATTATAATACATTTGTTCACAAGGGTAGTAGGTCATCTGAACACTCTCTTGGCATATTTCTAAGGAATAAGGTATTTATTTTCATTTCAAAAAATACCAATGTCTGGAACCTCAAGACAAGGAAGTTTACCTAAGGTACATGGTCCATCTTCTACTTCCATTTCCTATCACCCACATATTCGATATTTACTTTTATTTTATCCTTGGTTCAATAGTGTCAATAAAGAGGACAGTTGAAACAATAATAAGTAAAAAATATATACTATATAAAAAATCTAATGTATCCTTGCCAATCATCAGGGAAAATGTGTCATTTTTTAAAAACTTGGTTTCATATTCCAGTTAACAAGGCTTTACTTATTTAATTTAATATGTATTTTTCACTGATGTATTTCATCCCAATTGTCTGAAAATAGTAATATAATGAGCTGCAAGTTATGTACATTCTTTTACAGTATTGGCCTAATTATGAGAGCATAGCTGACCTATGAGCCCAATGTCCTTCTGGCAGAGGGTCCTAAAAACATTTCCTAGGAAAGCAAGTTTACCATCTATAATGTCAACATAAAAAATGTGAGGCCTTCCTCCAAAATAATTATTATCAGTTAAATAACTTATCATTTATTTATGATAACTTTATTTATGATAACTTTATAACTTACCATGAATTTATCTCTTAACACACTAATCTTATTTTATTTATATATATATATTTTTAAAGTAGGCTCCTAAGTCCCATGTGGGGCTTGAACCCACAACTCTGAGCCCAAGAGTCGCATGTTCTACTGCCTAAGCCAGCCAAGGAGCCCTTCTTTTCTGGATTCTAAATGAGTTTTCAGCTCATATTTTTTTTTACCACATAAAACAGTGCCACGTTTTATATGGTTCTAAAACTATAGTATTCAATTTCCTAGAGCTTCCTTTGAGTTCTGGTGACAAGAATTAATGACTGATTTCACAGATAACTTACATGTTTATCCATCAGTAATTATTTATTGAACTTCTACATTTTGTAAGGCACTAGACTAGGTGCTTCTGTAAGTACTAAGGTGTATGAGAAGAGAGTCTTTACTTTTAAATAATTTGTAACTTAGCTAATAACATTAAGGTATACAAAAAATGGGAAACTAGTCATTACCAAACTGTGGTAGAAGGAGAGATTTGTGAGGACTTGAGTATTTAAAGGTATTAATGAAGGAAAGAAGGAACCAGGAATGGATCTTGAATGTAGATCTAAATTGTAAGAAGTAATGGAAAAGGAATTCTTCAGCACTATTTTAAATAGACTGTTATATACAGGGAATGAAGAGGTGGGGAAGGCTAGTTTGTCAGGAAGCTAGAAGAAATGTGGAGAAATAAACTGGAGCTTATATCTGCAAGATAATTATAATCTCACTTTAATCACATCAAAGGGAAAAAATAACTTAGCTCTCCTGTTCTACTAAATACTTAAGGAGCGATTTGCCAGAGTATTAAAATGAATTTATCTTGTAATATAATCACCATGGCAATCTTAGATCATTCCAGTAGTGTCAATCTTATTTTAAGGACTAGGAAACTGAGTCCAAGAGGTGTTAATGTAAATTGCTAAGAGTTACCCAGCTAATGATGATGGTGATGATAATGTAATAATAACGTTTTTTAGTTCCTACCATTAACTTAATACGGACATAGCTTTGTTTAGTAGTAGCAGATACTGAGCTGCTAGATTTGTCTCTCCATCCCCTCATTTTTCTTAGGCAGGGCCACGGGACCCAGTAAATATGTACCCCCCAGCATGCAGGAGTAGCCCACAGCATGACTCTCCCAGCTTTGTGGAGGGATTTGCTTTTGCACTGCTCGATGCCCAGTTGGTCAAGGAGGAGCCCAATGGGTCACTTGCCAGTGCTGTAGACAGTAGAGCTAGGGCTAGAAGCCCGTGCTCTGTTCAGAGGAACCAGCTTAGAAGAGGGGATGGATATGAGACCTAAAACATCTCAGGATCCATTCTTCCTTTACTCAGTATGGCTACTACATACACGGGTTAGCTTTAAGGGAAGAAAATGTGAGTTTAGAATCAAGCAGATCTGGGTTCAGAATCCCAACTCTGTCACTCACAAGCTGTGAAATCTTAGAAACTCACTTAAGCCCTCTTGGCCTGTGTTTCCTTCTATGTTAAGTGGGATCAATAATAACTTGTTTATTGACAGCTACCTGTTATGAGAATTAGAGGAAATAACTTAGAGTCCAATCTAGTCCCTGACATTAGTAGTTGCTCAGTAAGTAACAGTTATTGTTAAAAACAAATATCTCCCACTTTGCCAGTGACAATTCTCTTTCTCTTTCAAATTGATATTTGTGAGGAACTTGGTTACAAATTTGTGGAATTTTTTAAGTTAATAATTCTACACTTTTTTCTACTTGTCTTATAATTTCCCTTTACAAAAACCAGCTTTCTTTATACTTAATTATTTATGTTGGCTTACATGTTGATTATGACTATTTAAAATAGCTTAAACTTGGGCGCCTGGGTGGCTCAGTCATTAAGCATCTGCCTCAGGTCATGATCCCAGGCTCAGGTCATGATCCCAGGGTCCTGGGATGGAGCCCCAGATTAGGCTACCCACTTGGCGGGATCCCTGCTTTCCCCTCTCTGACTCCCCCTACTTGTATTCCTTCTCTCGCTGTCTCTTTCTCTCTCTCAAATAAATAAATAAATAAATATTAAAAAAATAAAATGCTTAAACTTCCCTGACAAGAATTTGTAGATCATTATCCTTGAATCATGTAATGAAGACATATCTTTCCTGTGTGTGTAGAAGAAATTCAGATTTTCCCAAGTGTACAAAATAGAAAACTACCCATTTGATCTATCTCCCATTTTTTTCTTGGTTATGACTAAAAATCTGTACATTGAGCAGCCACTGTCAAATAATCGTTACTTCCTTCTTTTGTTTGGCTTTATAAAGTCATGATAAAAGACTATGAATCATGAACTTTTCTAAGTATACAGCATTTTTATTAAAACAAGTCTTTCTCTATAGCTCTTCTAGTTTTGCCCTAGCCAGATATGCTGCCTTACCAAAGGATACCCACTTAGGTGCTTAACCACCCTGGAATTCTAAGAATAGTCTGGCTTCAAGTGCATAGAGTAGAATTAATTATAACCCTTGGTATGTGAATCACCACTATCGTCTCACCAGGCATGGCTACATTGCTATAATTAAATAATTAATTGATTAAAATTAAAACAACACATCTTACATGCACTGTGAGTATTCAGCTTTAGAAGACAGTGCTGGCTTCTTTTTCCAAGTAGTTGTACAAATGTATACTTCCACCAGTAATGCATAATAGATCTAGGTGATTCACATTCCTTCAATTGCTTGGCTCTTTCAAACTTTTTAAATTTTTATCGATACAATGAATAAAATATTCCATTTCTTTCTTGCCTGACCTCCCTAGATGAAGAAGTTCCATTACCAAAGTTGGGGTTTAAAACTTTTCCTAGAGACTTGAAACAAAATGAAATCAAATACCAGGACTTTCTCAGCAAAATGATAACTACAGGTAATATTCTAGACCCTTCTTGGCTAAAGGTTTTAAAAAATGAGGAGGAAAAAAACAATTCAAAAGAATATTACTCTATTTAAGAGTAGGAGAAAAGTGTACTCTAAAAATTGAAGTGCATATATAGGTTTATCTGTGATGTATAAAAGAACATATTTTCCTGCCTAAAATTCTAGAATAATAGCAAATTGAGGGGAAAATATGAGTTAGCCCTTGTTTCTGTTTTTCCAGTGAAGGAAACCTATTTCCTAAGTGTTGGTTAATCAGTTAAAATATAGACACTCTCCTGAATGTGCAGACTACTCGGTAGACTTAAATACAAAAAGGAAAAATACCATTTGACAAACTGATTATTAATTATGGGTTTGAGTAGTTTACACTGCCTGTGGGAGACATCCATTTATGAAGTTGTGGTCCATTTAATTCATCATTCAGAAAAACACATGCTCATTATTCCACAGTTTTGAAAAGCAGTTGTTTCTCAGAATGATTGTTTTATGTGTAATTATGATTGCAACAGCCTTATTCCTAAATTATAATATCACCCTCAATATGCATAGTCATCAAAATGCAATGTGGTAGTAGAAACAAGTCACCTACAAGAAATTTAGTCAAGGTTTTTACTTTATTAATGACTGTCATTCTATCCTTATCCTTGGTGATGTGCCACTATTCTAATTTCACTTAACAATGTCCCATTAAAATTATGTACTTGCCTAACATGCAATGCAACCATATCATTCAATGCCTTTTGCTTTTGTGGACGACTGAAATTTGAGAGAAGCCTGTCTAACAAAAGTTCTTTAACATAAAGACATAAATACCAAAAGACCCCAGCTTTTCTTAGGCACAAGATAGATACCATTTAAATACTGCTCCTAAAGAGAGGGCAAACACACTACTTAAATGTCTTATCAATTTTTAGATATATCAAGCATTAGGGAAACGTTTCTGCTGAAAAGTTAACTACTGGCCTCATAAAATCTTTTTTTTTTATTTTTTATTTTTTTTGGCCTCATAAAATCTTGATGTGATAAGTCATTGATGCAGCCCAGTGGACTGAAATTGTTTTCAGAATCCAACAAGAATTCAAATATCTACCTTCATTCTTCAATGTTGAGGGTAGGCACCCTTAAAGAAGCAGTTCTGTAAGTTTTACTTTCAGATTAGCACTATGATCTAATGATAAGGTATTTAATCCATGGTCATTACAGACTTTTCTCAAGATAACTATATATTTGACAGAAAACCAAAATGTCTCTCTTTTGCTTGCTTTCGCTCTATCCTTCTCAAAAAATTAATGGTGACTACACTTGTGGTGAGCCCTGAGTAACATACAGAATTGCGGAATCATTATGTTATACACCTGAAACTAGTGTAATGCTGTATGTTAATTATACTTAATTTTTTTTAAAAGTAACAAAAAATGAAGAAAAAAATTAATTGATCAGTCAGCAAGTATTTGTGGAGTAACTAGAATGTCAAAGGGACTTATTTGGATGCCCAGATAGGGTGTAAAAAGACAAATAATGAGATGGAAGACATAATGATGATAGCTGTGTATACTTCAGCCCAATTTATAAGCTCACTTTCTGAAGACTTTCCCTCTGAAATACAGGCTTCATTTATTTCTCCCCTCTTTGTGTCTATATAATACTTGTTGCTCTTTGTAATATTCTTTTTATTTTTGGCTTTATGTTAACTAATCTCATCTCACCAAGAAGATCATGAGCAAGTTGAGAGGTCAGAAACCTTGGTCAAAAGTTATCTGCAACTCCCCAAATTCCTCGCATAGTGCTGATCCCATATTAGTTCTCCATAATTATTTTTGGTGAATTAATGTAATATTCAAAGCTGTATTATCCAGATACCTTAGTCCACTCATTCTTTATTATAACCTCCAAAGACACAAAGAGAGGGAGAAAAGATGCAGCTCACTGTGTCACTATCAGCTACAGGTTCTAGACTCTTCTATTAGTCATGTTTACAACAAATTGTGTGAAGACTTCTGAATAATTCAGAGTAATAAGCAGCATCCTTTTTCCGTGACAGGGGTATTTTGATATGTTAATTGTAGTGTTTTGCTTTTTAAAAACTAGGTTACATTACGTTTGACAGCATCCTTTTTCTGTGACTTAATGCACTACCTATTAATATGAAGAGTCAAACATAATGATCTTGGATTTATGTAATTTTCCCAAAAAATAAACTGAGAACTTTATGTTCTCTAGGGCATGATATCATAAAGCACAATGAAGGCAGAGCTGCTGGAGCTATATTCTGCCAATTCCTACTATCCAAATTGCCACTGACCTTCCCCTGAGGGCTTTAGAGAGCCTCACCATCTTTTAGTCTTTCTCTAATCCAGTGACTATCTATTATATCTCATAGCTATAACTCTGCCATAGGGAATCTCAATCAGTCAATTCTGGGAGAGAAATAAACTATTTTTAAATGACAGAAGTCAATGTTGGATAGCAATAACACTAAAGAAAGTTATCTGGGAGCAAGTCATGGCTTATAATGTAGGGTACATAGAAACTTGAAACAAATCATATTTATTCCTTCTATTTCATTTGCTTTGGTGCCTCCCTTGGGAATCTAACATAGAAACCAATTCCCTAAGCTTACGAATATTAAGAAGTGATGAGCTTAATTCAACTTTTTCTAAAATGTTGTCTTGATAGGAGATTAATTAATCTCCTAAATGTAATTAATCATCTACATTAAATAGATGATCAGATTTTTAAAGTTGTGACTTAGACAACTTTTATCACGCCAGAGTCCCAAGCAATGGAGAACTACCCGAGCATGACATCCCTCTGTAGCCACCTGGTGGTAGGGGATGCTTATTACAGGTGTAATAATTGGAAAGCGAGATACCAAAGCATCTGAACTTGAGACAAAGATGAGAGATCAAGCCCATGTATCTGAGTACTAACAGGAATTTCTCCTTGGAAGAACAGCTATAAATATTGTCAAAACCGCTCCTCTTACGATCTTCTCCATGTTGCCCTCACCTTATCCCATTACAGACTATAATCCAATAAGGTCACAGGCCCCATCGGCTCTGCCTCATTCAATGCTCATTGCTTTCCAAGCTTTTTGTGAAACCCCTCACCCTCAATACACATTCTCAAAGTGCCCTTCTTCCTGCCCTCTCTACATTCTGAATTCAACTGTCTTCAGTGTTGAGATCACAGGCCACTTCTTATACCCCATCACGACCCAAACTAATCATAATCTTTACCCTTTCTTCATTTGTTTGTCCTCCTTGGCCTTATCCCTTTCTTTCCCTGAGCTATCTTTTCAATAAGTTCTCAAGTAAACATTTTTCCCCCATAGAAACACTTTCTAGAAATATACTTTCTAGCTTGGCCTTTATTTAACAATTTAGAGAAGACACTGAGATAGCAGTTTTCTTTAGGATACTAGAGTTATTTGGTCATCTTTTTCCCTCTTAGAATATGAGGTTACTGTCAGCCAATATCATCAAGATCTGTTTGTAAACTGAAAATCTGGCTTATGCTTTAAAGGCAGGAGGAGGGCCAAAACTCATCACAATGCATATTAAATGAAGGAAAGCGCCAAGGAGCAAAGAATGTAAGGAAGGTGTGCTGCACTTAAACGTTAGCACATCAAGCACCAAAATCAATTGTAAGTATAAGTTAAACAAATAAAGCGTAATAAAGACTAATTCATTTATATTTTTATATCCAGGGGAACATGATGTGTTTTGTTAAAATTAATTTGCAGAGATCAATGTATAGCCTATTTAAAGGAAGCTTCCTCTGCAGAAATCTAAAGATAGAAAAATGATAAATAATAATGGAAATGAGTCATTAATTCACTCTTGCATCCAGCAATTATTGAACACAAATATCGAGCACTTTCATACTCTCAGTAAACTTTTCTTCAACTATGAAAAGACAACCTTTGAATTGGGGCACAAATGAATGAATTATTCTATTTTAATGGGACTATAACTAATACTCTTTTGGGATATACACAAATACCTAAGAGATATCTGTTTAAGTCATTGGTGATTTAAACTATAGGAAATAGCAGACGGGGCAGAAAAAAAATCCTCAGAAACTTGGTAGTATGTACTGAGTATTTCAGCCCTAAACCCAACCTCCGGATTCTGGGCACTTAAAATAAGATCATTTTTCAGTCAAACATTGTTTTCTGAAGAGAAACTGTTAACTTTATTACCCAGGGGAATGCTGCTAAATAATTAGAAGAATGAGTATCTACCTTCTTATTTGGCCTTATTTAAAAATAAAAAGCATCTTTCAAGAAAAAATTTATGGAGTTTTGACATTTATTAAGTGGCTTTTACATGCTAGAAACTTTGAGTTGTTTCATGTAATCCCTTTAACGTACTTGTATTATACTGGCTATCATGTTATGGCTGAGGAACAAAAGGCTTATAGGCATTAAGTAAGTAGCAATAATACTCCTGACAATAATAGCAGGAAAACAGCAGCTAATTTCTGTTTAGCATCCGGAATGTGCTTTATACTTCATATTACCAGATTTACACAATAGTTTTTCTTAAGGAAGTCCAAGGGAGTCAAGGAACCTTGGCTAACTCACATAAGCCCTCAAGGACTCGTATGTGAAATATGTGTAATAATAACCACTTTTATTCAAATGTGAAAATTAAATGGAATAATTTGTATACTTTTCAGCACGTTGCCTGGCATTGAGTAGATGTTCGATGAATGATAGTTTATAATATAACTAAATATAACATCTTTCCTTATATGATGGGAAGCCTGGTCACAAGTCCATTGAGCGTTAAAAAATTAAAACTTTGAGGCACCAGCGTGGCTCAGTTGGTTAAGCATCCGACTCATGATTTCTGCTCAGGTCACGATCTCAGGGTTGTGAGATTGAGTCCCAAGTCAGGCTCTGCGCTGGGGGTGGAGCCTGCTTAAGATTCTCTCTCTCTCTCTCTCTCTATCTATATCTCTCTCTCCCTCTCTCTCCCTCTTCTCCCCTACCTCTCTGAAAAAAATTTAAAATTTCCTATGTGTACATTTGCTATTCTTCCTAACTTTCGTTAATAAGTTGCCTTTCCTGTCATGGTTAGTCAGTATTTAAAAGTCACTTAAAATTTTCTGACCAAAATTTTAGCTTCCCCTCTAGTGTAGAAAAGTAAAAAGTCTCCCTCTGCTCTGCCATCCATTTTTTTTTTTTTTTACCCCCAGGTCATAACTGAATCACAGCTACTGGTAGATGTATTCCCTATTTTGGAGGAAATCTAAGTAAGTAAATGGTAGTAAAATTTCTCCACTTATTAGATTATTATGAGAAAATTCCTCAAGTCTCTTGTAAGTTCCCAGCAAATCTTAATTCATTTTCAGCATTCCAATGAAACACGACTCCAAAACAACTGGACAAAGTCCTTTCGGGAAGGATAAGATGAGAAATGGAAGGAGAACTAGGGGAAGAGTTTTCTGGAAAGTATTGGGATTGAGTTAATTGTGTACTTAATAGTCCATCTTTCATAATTCTCAACTCTGATGCTTTGTAATATATCATCATCTCACTCCACTGTACCTTCCAGAGAAATAATAGACACATGCTCATTTCACTTCTCAGCATGTATGCCTACTTTCTGGCTCATCAGCAATGTCTGTCAGATGATGAGGCATTTGTAGGGAACATCTTTTTAATCTTCAATCCTCAGTTCTTGGCTTCCCTTTTTAGTCTGAAGTATGCTTTGTAATAATAGACAAATGGTTTGACTGCCCTGCCATGCCTGGCCTTGTGATATTCATTTCCCCTTTCCTCAATGAATTTGCAAACCTTGATTATTTATATAAATGATTCCATAAAGCTTTCATATGGGAACAATCTGCTGTCACTTGCAGAGAGTCCTGACCTTTCAAATGTAGTTTTTCCTGCTTTCTTCAATCATTTCTATTCTCTTTCTCCCTCTCTGCTTACCAGTCCTCTCTTAGAATTCCAAATGTATAACATAATAGCATCCTCCACTTCTCATTCTGCACCTCATTTGACAGCACAACTCATTAAAATCTGAAACTGTTTATTTTTTTTTAGATTATTTATTTATTGTGGAGGTGGTGAGAGCAGACAGAGAGGAAGAGGGAGAGAGTCTTGAGCAGACTCTGCACTGAGTGTGGAGCCTGATGCAGGCCTTGATTCCAGGACCCCAGGATGATGACCTCAGCTGAAATCAAGAGTTGGATTCTTAACTGGCTGAGCCACCCAAGCGCCCCCAAATATGAAGCCATTTAAATATGTATATAAGGAAATCCCATTTCCCTTGAGCCTTCTTGGTCCAGAAGGGCTTATTGTTCTTATGATCTCAGTTTAGAGAACACTAATGCTGTTGCTTGCCTATTTCTCTGTCTTTCACTACTTCCCACTTCTCTCTTCAGAAAAGCCTTGTGTCTTCAAGTCTTAGATCAACTGTGATCTTCCCTACAAAGCCTATCTCACCACACACTTCCAGCCTCTGGCAAATTCATCTACTGGCACTTCATATTTTAGTGGGGTGGTCGGCAAACTATCGACCATTTTTGTATGGTCCACAAGCTAAGAATGGCATTTATATTTTTATATGGTTGTGAAAAAAATTAAAAGATGAATAATATATCATATTATGTGAAAACTGTATGGAATTTGAATTTCAGTGTTTATAAAATTTTATTAGAACATATCCACACCCATTCATTTATACGTTGCCTATGGCCAACTTCATGGTAAAACAGCAAAGCTGAGAAGTTGCAAGAGACTATATGCAACATAGTATCAAAAATATTTACTATTTGGCCCTTTATGGAAAAACTTTGTTGACCCCTGCTCTATTACCTTGCTACCCCAAGTATAATTCATGGACCAACAACATTGTCATCTGGGAGTATGTTAGAAACAGACTGTCTGGCTCCTTTCCAGACCTACTGAATTAGAATCTGCAGCTTAACAGGATCCCCAGATGATTCCATCCACAATAAGGTTTGAGAATCATTGCTCTAGCACTCCTGCTTTCTTAAAATTGTTTGTGAATATTTTAACAGAACATTTAACATAAATATAAGTCCCATTAGCAATAATTCTTAATCCTTTATAAGTTATGCAGAATTCATTTGTCACAAATTGAATTTGCTTATTTAATAATGCACAGCAATGACATGATTTGGTTATCTGATATCTTAAAATGTGACTATGAAACTCCTGGTGAATGATACAGGGCAAGAGAAACCTATTCAAACCCCCTGTTGGACTGCTCAACAATTCAAATGGGTCATTAGGCATTTATGTGTCAATTTCTTATACAGCCAATGTCACATTTAAAGTCATGGTGATACTTTTAACTGTCATCACAGTTAGTTGATAGCTCACATTGGCAACGCAATGTGAAGGTCTAAGTAACTGAGGCCTCTAATTTTTCACCAGTGAGTATTTTTTAAAGATTTTATTTATTTATTTATTTGCATATAATGTATTATTTGCCCCAGGGGTACAGGTCTGTGAATCATCAGGCTTACACATTTCACAGCACTCACTATAGCACATACTCTCCCCAATGTCCATAACCCAGCCACGCTATCCCTACCCCCTTACCCCCCAGCAATCCTCAGTTTGTTTCGTGAATTTAAGAGCTTCTTATGGTTTGTGTCCTTCCTGATCTCATCTTGTTTCATTGTCCCCCCCACCCCCCGTCCTGCCTCTCAAATTCCTCATATCAAAGAGATCATACAATAATTGTCTTTCTCTGACTGACTTATTTCACTCAGCATAATACCCTCTAGTTCCATCCACGTTGTTGCAAAT